>BLJB01000039.1:0-486741 GCA_013423325.1 Usnea hakonensis | reverse complement strand
GCCACCCGTATTACACGCTAATGGTAATTTTTTTAGCATTGGCTGAGGTTTAAAAGCATCCGATTCATGTAGGAAGATCGAAAGCGAAATGGCAACTCCTCAGGCACGACCCTCTGAGCGAGGCTACCATCAGGACTACATCGCGCGCATTCGTTATGAGAACGCTCTTCCTCCGCCTCCAGGAGCCCCAAAGCTCTTGAACATTCCTGCCGAAGGCCTCAAGTACTACACTTCAGCCGCCTTTTCGTCACGACTGGCAAGACAGCAACCTTTGAATGTCGAGGCAGATGCAGAGCTTGGTATGCCAATTGATCTTGTGGGGATGCCGGGTATATTCGATGGCGATGAAAGCTGTAAGCCTGAACATTTTAAGGGCACCTCTGTTTTCAAATCAAGACTGACTTGTATGAGATAGCTATACAAGCTCCTCTAGCGACACCTCCTGTTCACGCGAGGGACAAGAACTTATTGCGTCCCTTGGCAGAGCTCGGAAAACCTGCGTTGAACCCTGCTGGCTACAGCTTCTTGCGTCGAACTGAATATATCTCATCTGATGCAAAAGCACGAGCTGAAGCCAATGCTAATGCCGTCAAGAATACTGGCAAGCCTCTTGCTGCCTCGAGATCTCGAAAGCCCATAGACGCCTCCAAAGAAGATCCTGTGAACATTCTACGTTCTACCGTCAAAGGTTTCGATATTGCTAATCCTGAAGACGCATATACTGGTCCTGACACTACGACCAGCATTCGTGGCGCTACGCCAATAGCTGTAGAAATAGATGCGTGGAAGCGTCCAAAGCACCCTTCGAAGCCAGATGTCAAGCTTCTTGATGTTTACCCCCTCAAACCTGACCCTGACGCTGTCACAGATTCAGGTGCCTACATGATAACAAAGTTTGCTGGGAATCCCACTCCAGTAACCGAAGCTCGCGATACCCGTATGGATGTTGGGATACTGTATCCGAGGGAGCTAGCACCAGATACTTACAACTACGAGTTTTTCTTGCCTGCGAACGAAGCTGCAACTAAGAACATCCTAAAAAAGCTAGATGTCAACGATGCGGCATGCGATGATCCGGCACTGTACACTGATAAGGCTCCTGATGGGTCCGGCGTGTTTAAATTTGATTTCCTCCGAACTTACGAGCCTGGACGTGGATCCACTCGGGGGGATCAGCAATATCGCGAAGTTGCATTGGCCCTCCATGACCCAAAACTCGATCGGCAAATGGAAAAGACGGAAGAATTTGCAGCACATGACAACACCATTAACCCACTTGATAAGGGAGCCTACTATTATCCTGTCCTTAGTAAGATTCAGCTAAAGCCCCGTCGCAATAAAAATCTGGTCCATCTTGGATTGGCAAGTCAGGTAAATGAAGACGAAGGTCAGAAATTCGACGGGATACGTTTGACTGTGAGAGAGCCAGATGACGGTGAGAGGGCTAAGCGAGCAACACATCGCGAGCATGTGGAACCGGATGATGAGGGTGGCTTAGATGGAGATCCCTGACTTGACTGGAAGGTCTTTGGATGTGCAATCGGGGTAGTGGTCATGAGGCGCTGGTTTCCTTATGGCCTTTTTTTTTCAGCGAGCACAGCAGGTCGCTTTCTTTGTCAGTGGATACCCAGAAAGCGATTTGATTGAATTGGTGGATAACTTACCAAGACTTATAACCAGACTCTTCCCAGAAATATTGGGCGCATCAGTTCAAGCAGCACCAAAAGATTTATGTTATATAGCCTACTTTCTTCATGATATACTGTAATTCGCTTGGAAGTGAACACGAGCCTTGTAGACCGCAGACTCGCTAAATCCTAAGCTGCCTCATTTCACCCATCCTCAACAACATGCATTACTTTCTTTTTCACTGTAAGTCGCTGCTCTTGAAACTGTGTCAATCCAATGAAAGTGCCTAATATGGCAGATTATAGGGTCTGGTCTTCTGAGCACCCTAGCTGTCAATATCTAGCGAGTACAATCTTGCCCCTCCCGGGTCACCAGCGTGGTCTACGGTTGCAGAATACTGCTATACACGATCATTCACAGAGACCTTGCAACCTGACAGTATCATACTGGGATGATGATGGCCGATGATGACTCCCCTCGCCATGATGTCAGTTCAAATAGTGGGCAACAGCTGGACCCTATCTTATTCAATCAACCAACCCCTCCGAACAAGAATACAATTGCAGAAGATGAAGACCAGATATCCTTGCCAACAAGATCGCTTACCGATCTGCTCCATCCACCACGCGATCTTGCCTTAATGCGGCAGCGCCTGTTTGAAGTAAAAGACAAAATCGAGCTCCAGATTGATGAGTTCGAGCGCTATTGGCCGTATGTTGATAACGTCTGGGTCAGACAACACAAGGCTGGTACGGACAAGAGTGGGAGAGTCTTTACAGACTACTACGCATGCCGACTGCAGAGGCCAACTTACACCCCAAAACCCGGAGACACGCCAAGGCGAGAGGGTCAGCCCACGCGCAAAAAGCAAATAAGAGAAGGTGGGACGTGCCAAATGCGGCTCAAGACCATAAGATACGAAGGAGGCTATTCTGGTTACACTATTCTTAAAGTTGGCGATGAGACTCAGCACACGCACGACCTCGATCACATCGACAAGATCAAAAGGACGAGCGTTTTGATGGAGGTTTCCAAGTCAGAAGTAATGAAAGGTTATATGCCGGCCTCTGTATTCACGGTGATGAACGAGGATACGGAGAAGCTTAACGCAGCGGGTGGGCGGTATTTGAACCGGAACGACGTCCGCAACGCATCGCAGCATTGGCGGCAAGTACACAGAGAAGAGCTCCGCGTGCATGAAGGCTATAAGTACGACCATGGCAATGGCATCGTTCGACACGATGGCGTGAGCTCCACTGGCCAAATGAATGGGAACTTACAGATGGTTGACCCTGCCCTCAACGACATTACTTCTTTGCCACCTGGCACGCTTCGATTCCCGAATTCATCTCGAGCGTTTCTCGAGCCGTACCTCCCACCACAGGAGCCAGTGATCACCGCAAGTGGCCTTCCTCACGTTACTCTGACCTACGCTACATCTATGGATTCTTCCTTGGCTCTTGCTCCCGGGATGCAGACTTTAATCTCCGGTCCGGAGTCCAAGGCCATGACGCATTATCTCCGTTCAAAACACGACGCCATTCTGATTGGGGTCGGCACAGCTACTGTTGACGATCCGGCTCTGAATTGCAGGCTGGAGGGCGTCGGTGGATTCGGTGGGCTTGGATGGGAAGGACAACCTCGACCAGTGATCATTGATCCTGGAGCAAGATGGATGATAACGCCGCAGTCGAAGGTGCTGCAAGCTGTCCAAAGCGGCAAGGGGAGAGGACCTTGGGTCATTATGGCGCCTGGATTTGCGATAGACCCAATGCGACTGGAAATGCTCAAATACTATGGTGGCAAGTACTTAGGGCTTACTGAATTCGACAAGAAATGGAGATTAAGATGGGAGGCCATACTCAAGGCACTGGCAGCTGAGGGCATCAAGAGCGTGATGATCGAAGGAGGAAGCATGGTTATCAATGACCTTCTCCAGCCGGAGAATTCGAGTTTTGTAACCTCAATCATCGCTACGATCGCTCCGACGTACCTTGGACGGGGAGGCGTGGGGGTCAGTCCTGCGCCACGGCACGATCCAACGGGAAGGCCCCAGCCGGCCGTGAGGTTCGAAGAAGTCAGATGGCAACCGTTGGGGAATGACGTGGTGATGGCGGGTCGAATACCGCGCTTTTGATTGCTCATGATGGGCTCAAATGTGGTGTACAAACGTGCTAGCATCTGTCGATGATACTTGTATATCACTGTAACTATCTCTTGCAATCCGGGAGCAAGGTCTCCGAGGGTGTTGGTTTCATGGATCGGCCTCAAAGCACGATAGACACTACGAGGCCTCGTTTACCTAAGTACCTCGATAGAAAGTAGTATCAGCATAAGTCGGTTCGGAAGCTATAGTGTCTTCGAACTAGGCTCAACCAAGGGCTTTACGGCGTCGAAAGTGATTCTTGCCGTTGCAGTCTTTGTATTTATCAGGATGAAGTATTATTATATCTATGTGTCTAGCTCATTTTTCACACGATCGAAACATGACTGGTTCTTACTTAATCTTCAGCAGATGATCTTTCATGACAGTATCACTATATACATCGTCCATTTGCTTTTGGATCAGCGGCGAGAATTTTTCTCAATTGGTCCAGCTAGGTGACAGAGATGAGATTTGCGGAACACTTTCGGTGAACACGGTCGTCCACTTCGGCATTCATATACTTTTGCGTGGTCAAAAATGCTTCACAGCTCATTCGTCCACAGGGGGGCATGAAGTAGAGTACATAGGAAGAACGTGGTGACCCTTACGTTGTTTGGTTGATTTGCCTGGGAATAGCAAGAAGATACGAGGACACTGGATCCCGTTCTATCTCCGGTACTGCGTAGCTAGAGCTCTGCACGCAGCTCATTATGGTCCACTCGAGTCGTCATAGTGAGATTAGCGACCAATGTCTTCGCCCTCTACCAAAGAACGGCCGAGGATGGAGTAGGATGAGGTAGGCCCAGTATTCACTATATGTTTGACAAGCACAGATGTACTCTTAGAGCAGCAAACATTATATCCAAATTTGATTATTGTGCGCTATACTTTACGTTCTGCTTGGCCGGTCTTGCCTGAGCGACCTTGCTCCGTCTAGTATATCCCAACTCAGAAGACTATCATGATGATAAGGAAAAAGCTCGCCCTATACATACTTGCATTGATTACGTACATGTAGTTGTCTTAGGAAAGGTAGGTCCGATTCCGAGATCGCTGAAGAGCATCAATGAACGCAAGAAGTAATGAGAACATCTGATCAAAGTATGGTACCTTACAGAGGTACGAGTACTCCGTATGCATCAGTACCTTACTTTAAAGGTAAGGTATTGCATTTACCTTAGCCCCTCCACGCTAAATCGGCAATCCGTGACTCGGTCGAAGCCGACTAACCATATAAGTTAAACTAGGTAAAAGTACCTAGGTACCTCAGGCATGAACCTAGCATGACTACCACTTCTTTCACTTGTGTCTACCTAACCTTGACCACCACTTCTTCTAGCAATAACCACTATGGCTGTCGCCGATGACCCTGCTGGCACTCTGCGATATAACCAGAAACCCGTCTACACTACGTCCAATGGCTGCCCTGTCAACGGTTCGTACTTTCCTAGACCTGAATTTTGCAATTTTTCCCGCCAACGTCATCTCTGTTGGACCCTTGTCGAGGACGCAATGCTCTACTGGCCTCAAGATGCAATGCTGACTGTCTGTCAAAATCACGCAGATCCCGAGAGCTCCCAAAGAGTTGGACAAAACGGTCCTCTTTTGCTGCAAGATTTTCACTTGATTGATCTGCTGGCCCACTTCGACCGTGAACGTATACCAGAGCGTGTGGTTCATGCAAAGGGCGCGGGCGCATATGGGGAATTCGAAGTAACAAACGATATCAGCGATTTAGTAAGCTTGTGCGAGGAACGTCCTTCGCACACTTCTACGCTGATATCCTCCAGACTTCATTGGATATGCTCAATGATGTTGGAAAGAAGACCAAATGCGTCGCTCGTTTTTCCACCGTGGGAGGAGAGAAGGGGTCACCCGATTCGGCAAGAGATCCCCGGGGCTTTTCAATCAAGTTCTATACCGAGGAGGGTAACTGGGACTGGGTATTCAACAACACACCCATTTTCTTCCTGCGTGACCCTTCAAAATTTCCCATTTTCATTCATACCCAAAAGCGAAATCCACAGACCAATCTGAAAGATGCGACAATGTAGGTGGAAGTATTCCAACGAGTCTGTCCATTTACTCACCCTACCCAGGTTCTGGGACTACCTCTCAACTCACCAAGAGTCCGCTCACCAGGTCATGCATCTATTCTCCGATCGTGGTACTCCATACTCATACCGCCACATGAACGGTTATTCGGGTCACACGTACAAACTAACTAAGCCTGACGGCAATTTCAATTATGTACAAATTCATTGCAAGACCGACCTCGGCAGCAAAACTTTTAGCAATGCTGAAGCAGTTAATATGGCTGCGGAAAACCCAGACTGGCATACTCAAGATCTCTTCAACTCCATTCAAGACGGCGATTATCCAAGCTGGACCTGTTATCTCCAGGTCCTCAGTCCTGAACAAGCGGAGGGTTTCCGTTGGAATATTTTCGATTTGACGAAGGTCTGGCCGCAGAAAGATGTTCCACTGAGGCCCTTTGGAAAATTCACCCTCAATAGGAATCCAGAGAACTACTTTGCGGAAATCGAGCAGGTGGCATTCTCCCCAAGCCATATGGTCCCCGGCGTCGAACCCTCCGCAGACCCCGTTTTACAATCGCGTCTCTTCTCATATCCAGACACCCACCGCCATCGCCTTGGAGTCAACTACCAGCAAATTCCCGTTAATCAGCCTCTCCGTGCCTTCAATCCCTATCAGCGTGACGGCATAATGGCAGTCAACGGCAACTACGGCGCTAACCCCAATTACCCTTCCACCTACCGAAACATGACGTACAAACCAGTGAAGCCTAGCCAAGAGCATGAGAAATGGGCGGGTGCCGCAGTAGCTCAACAGCTTCCAGTCACCGAAGAGGACTTTGTGCAACCAGCGATGCTTTGGGAGGTACTTGGGAAACAAGAGGGCCAGCAAGACAACTTTGTTGGCAACGTTGCTGGGCATCTAAGTGCCGCGAAGCCAGCAGTCAGGCAAAGGACTTATGAGATGTTCTCGAAAATCAACAAAGATCTTGGCACAAGGATCGAAGAGGCCACAGAGCCATTATCACCGCATCCGCGAAGCCAAGCTGCGGGTAATGCCCAAGCAAGATTGTAGATCTGAGTCTGGCGTCCAATGTGCTTGAGAGCGGGCGTTGCTAAGGAAGGCGACGGTTCAGCCGTGGTAATGAGATTTCCTGTATCGACTCCGTCTTTTCGTATCTGTTAGCCTGGCCGGTGCTTGGCAATTGAACTCGAACGGACACCAGAAACAGTGGATGGACGCAGGAACTGCGTCGTCGAACTAGTGGCGTCAAATTTGTCAACATATCCAACTAAACCACCCTTTACACCCCTAACCCCTCCTCCCCGCAAAAGGAGTACTCCGAAAGCCAGTTGAAACCTTAATTAGCGATTGTCAGGAATGCGAGTAATATTCTACCTCACCGAAGCGACTTGTGACTCCAGTCGTACGTGCCTGTTACTTGCCTCCGTAATCACAACTAAAACGATCAGCCAGAGATTCTTGCCCCGCAAAAGGGTTCCATTAAGTTCTCGATTGCGGAGGACTAGCATGAACTTCGTGGTGTCGACATGGACAGCATAAATTCAGCATTAGATTGCACTCTGTCTCAACACTTCAAAGCTTCGGAGTAGGCTTGGGCGCGTAGATACAGTTCTGCTTGCTACCCACTGCTCTCTCAATCTGTAGGAATTCCATCAACCCTACCGTCCCGGCGACGATCTGACCTTCGCCTTCGAAATAGAATACATGGTAGAAAAGTATCACCCTTGTCAATCGCGCAGAAGTGAGTCAATGTCCACTCCGTTGGTTGTATTTAGCCTTGCCAAACGTGAATGGCACGTAGCGATATTTTATCATATGCTGGATTTGTCTCCGCACTGGAGGCAGTCAAGTATCAGCCTTACCCAATCACAGCCTTGGAATGGTAGTAGCACTTACTTGTCAAGCTGAACAGAATAATGAAGTAAACCACGAGTACGGGCCAAAAGACAGGAACGTTGAACACGCCCCACCAAGTGCAGAAGAAGGCAATTGCAATCGCCCTTGTACTACTGTGCCAGAATTTGAATTCTGGGAGCCGCCGTATAAAGGGGCGGAACTCTTCGTCTTGTTTTGTGGGTAGTGTTGGTTGAGAAGCATCTCCGTCTTCTAGGCCTTCGTCTTGTGTGAGAGACGGGTCGAATTTGGGTTGTAGAAAGGCGAGGAAAAGGTTAAGGAGGTAGATGCCCAGTGAGTAGCAGACTGAGAAAATAGGCTCAGTCTGGGAGCTAGAACATAGACCTGTCGGTATAATCCTAAGGAGACTTACCTATGTACCAACCTTGGGCCATGAGAATACGGACAAAGAAAAGGGCAAGAAGAACACCAGTCCCAATCCATCTGTAAGCGGTATAGGGCGTACATTTATCGAGATAGGACTGGTAAATCTTGTCGATCACGTACAGTTAGCATCTTTAGATCGAGCTACAGAGCTTCACTGTACCATACTCTTCCTAGCTTCGAAGTTTGCGCGCTCACTGCAGCGAAAGGAGTCTCGTTGGGCTCTGAATCCATGTTTGGCTTTTTGGCGCCAGGCGCCAGGGTGAGGATTGCCGTTCGCTCAATGGGTTTTGTATGTTCTTGCTATCCGCCTCAGATGCGCGAGGTGAGAAGCCGTTACTGTTGAGGTGGAAAAGAGCAGGCGACGTTTCGGTTGTCGCCTTGGCACACAAGAAGAGCTAAGGACAGCGAATTAAAAGACTGTAAAAATAATTTTAGACTTACGTTTGGTACAGACTCCGAATTGGCTAGGCCAAATCGGGATGAAGCGACTTCAACAAATCATTTGTTTCAACTTCGTCAAGGCACTTCCCGAATACTTGATGGCTTTTAGATCTTTGGTCAGGCCATTTTCTGCCTTCAGATGTCTTCACTCGCCTTTACCTCGCCTCGTTCGGCCGTATTCACAACCTGTGATCAAGACATATGAGAACATACTAATCGAAGTGCCTAAGCCGGGCGTGGCTCTGAGTATGCCCCATCCTTGTCGCCCAAGCCCATGCTGGTTCACTTATGTCTGTTGATCAAGCTTCGGACTGACGTATCAGTCATCTACCAGTCACCCTTAATCGTCCAAGATCCCTCAATGCTCTCTCAACGGCATTATTCGTCGAACTGAATGATGCATTACAGAAGTTCGACAAAGAAGACAGCACCCATGCCATTGTAATCACAGGCAGCGAGAAGGCTTTCGCTGGTATAGTATTTCCGCCACTTCATGCTGCCGGAGATGCACCCGTTGACCTGCCTTACTGACACAGCTGGCGCCGACATCAAAGAAATGAAGGATCTCTCGTTTAGTAAAGCCTACAATACCAACTTTATTGCCTCGTGGTCTTCTACGATCCCCAACATTCGTAAACCAATCATCGCCGCGGTCAATGGTCACGCTCTCGGTGGCGGCTGTGAACTTGCCTTGATGGCCGACATACTTTACTGCTCCTCCTCCGCTACGTTTGGCCAACCGGAGATCAAGTTGGGGATCATCCCTGGCGCTGGTGGGAGCCAGAGGCTCACAGCATTGATTGGCAAGAGTCGATCCATGGAATTAATCCTTACTGGAAAGACATTTAGCGGTTTAGAAGCAGGGCAATGGGGTGTCGCGGCCCGGGTGTTCAAAAGCGCAGAGGACTGCGTGCAGGGAGCACTAGAGACAGCAGTCAAAATAACGGGAATGTCAAAAGTATCTGTGAGGGCAGCGAAGGAGGTAGTCAACAAAAGTCAAGACGCGAGCTTGAGAGAGGGCCTAGACTACGAGAGGAAGGTTTTCCAGGGCTTGTTCGGCAGCAAGGATCAAAAAATTGGTGGGTCAATGTCCGGGGATGTGTTTCTGCTGCATTATATACACTAATCACTGCACATAGGCATGTCCGCCTTTATGGAAAAGAAGAAACCGGAGTGGTCAGATGAATAACAAGATAAAGATAGTACGGACTCCTTCAAAATTGCCCAGGTAAAGATTTGGATGACGCATACAAGATTCAAAGCTGTCCAAGTTGGTATCACGAACATTGGCCGCATTTGCGTGAGATCGTTGTGACCTTGAGCGAGAACAATTGGCCCAGTCTGGTTAGCCTTTGTCGTCCCAGTTGATCTTCTGCCAGCTCGCAGAAAGGATCTTATCCGATTCCACAGTTGTCATCCAAGTAAGCAACAAGGGACAAAGCAAATGACGCCAGACTAAGCAGTCTTTTCCACGATGTCATGATCCTGATATAGTCGGCGCCCCACATTGATTAAAGATGGAGATTGAAAAATCCGTAGATACCTTCACAGATGCAATTTTGTAAAAAGTACAGGACTTCAATTATACCTCAGTTTGAATAGGATTTTAGATTGTCCTCATAGGAAATGAAAGGATTCAAAAAGAGTTAATGATGTATTGATAGCTTATTCGAGAAAAGTTTTTATATCGCACCTAGTTTATCCCCAAGTTGGCTGGTCTACGGAGGTCGGCATCGAACCATCGAAAGTCCTGGGAATGCCAAGACTCTTCGGATAATGTCCTGCACCCAAAACTGGGGCCGTCTTCCGAAGGTAGGGTTAGGGCTTGTCCCAGGACTTTCGATGCCGACCTCCGTACTTTAAGGGTAAATCCGCCACGCGACGTACTCGTACCACAAGTTCCAACAAGACTAACAATGTTCTTGGTCTTCATTCAGACCTCCAACCGACCTCTTTTTCCAATTCAAACGGCTTAGTGAGATTATGGGTACCTCCAGTGGATCCAGGTCTTTCGCTGGTATCAACATAAAGCAAGACTTTGGCTACGGTATATCGACTAAGCCATCCAAGCCGCCGCAACCCCCTAATGGCGAGCTTAAGCAATCGCAGGCTTCCAGAGCGTTGACTCTTGCTGGGTATTTTGTCTCGGGGTGTATGGCGTGAGTCTATTGCGAGAATCATCTCCGCTCATTCCACCTTGAATTCTCTGCATCACGGTTCGCTGATACTTTTGTAGGATTAACGCATCCCAGTTCCTTGGCGCTCCCCTGTATCTCGTTAACGAAGACTGGTATAATGCGTGGATAGCATTCACGAAACAGTCATGGGGCCTTTTGACAATGACAATGACTCAGTGGTGGGCTCCGACAGTGGTAAGGGTCAGCGGGGACAGCACCATGCGGGGACAATTATTACAGAGCCTGGATGGGTCTCTGCTTTGCGATTTTCCTCAAAGAATGATCCTTATTGCAAATCATCAAATCTATACCGATTGGCTGTATCTCTGGTGGATCGGCTACGCAGCTGGCATGCACGGTCGAATCTATGTTGTTCTCAAAGAGTCCCTAAAACGCATACCTGTCATTGGCTGGGGCATGCAGTTCGCCCAGTTCATTTTTCTTAAACGAAAGTGGGAGCAGGATAAGCCTCGTATGGCTGCCCATCTGCAAAAGTTCAACAATCCCAAGGATCCAATGTGGCTAATGATGTTCCCAGAAGGGACTAATCTGGCCGATAGCACCAGAGAAGCTAGCAAGAGGTGGGCAGAGAAGAATGGGATAGACGATATGCGGCACATGCTGTTGCCGCGCAGCACTGGACTACAATTCATCCTACAAGAGCTCCGAAAGACTGTCGATTACGTTTACGATTGCACAATCGCCTATGAGGGGGTACCTCGCGGGGAGTTTGCTCAGGACATTTTCACTGTAGGAGCCTCTTATTTCGGCGGTCGCCCGCCAAAGTCAGTCAATATGTACTGGCGTCGCTTCCGACTTTCCTCCATACCCCTAGACGACCCCAAGATGTTCGAGCTATGGCTTCGAAGTCGCTGGAGTGAGAAGGACATGTTCATCGAAGACTACCTTCGTACTGGTCGCTTCCCGGCCGACCAAGGCACCAGTAAGAACTCGAAAGGAGAGACCATACGTGGTGCTGGCCACATCGAAGCGGAGATTAAGCCAAAGTATTGGTACGAGTTCTTGCAGGTTTTCGCACCGATCGGCTTACTTGCTCTTGTCTTGTATATGTTCTACGGAGCTCTTCCAACGGAAATCTTGAACAAGATTAAATCCGTCGACCAAAAGACCGTGCTTAAGCAGATAGATGCTTATCAGAAAGGTCAGATCAAAGTTCCCAATCAGAAGCAGTTGAGGGCTGCGGCAGCAAAAGCTTTGCAAGAACAAGACAACGGCAAAGGTAGTAAGCTTAGAAATGCAGCCTTGGCTCACGGCGTGGTAACTTTGAATGGGGTTCCGCAGAAAGACTTTCCTGCTGAGGGCATTACTAAGTCAGCTGGTACAAAGGCGGTAAAGTCGAAGAAGCCTGGTCTCAAGAGTAAAGCGTCGCCAACGCCAGCAGCAGCTCGCAAACCTGTCACACTAAACGGAGTCCCGTTAGATGATTTCCCCACTCAAGGTCTTGACCCCGCTAGAATGGAAGCAATTACGGCGCGAAGCTCGAAGCCAAAAACTGACACGGCTACAACAGCCTCCGCCATCCCACACAAGACTCGAATAAAATGCCCTGTTCCGCAAACACTTTCGGCTTATGGCGCTCCAATAAACAATCTGCAGCCACTGAAGAAGGTTCCTCTGAAGGGGTCGAAGGCTAAGTCTGTGTCTAGAGCAGCACTTGGTAAGTCAAACGCGAAGCCGCCGTTAAAAGACAAGCCAAAAAAGACAAACGTCATAGCCAATGGGGGCTTTGTGACTACAAAAATGAAGCCAAAACATCCTACGACGAAAGATCCGGCAAGCTCTGCGTCCAAGTCCTTAAACACGAAGCGGCAAGCACCATCTGGATCTCAGAAATTCAAATCAGAGTCTATAGTAACGGGAGTAAAGAACGCGAAAAGTGCAAACGTCCTCCCTGCTCGCAAGAAATTTGAATAAAATTAAAGAAAACAGGAATCCAAATGAGACACGTCGATCGGAAGTATCAGCTGCAACAACGTAAAGGGCTGATTCAGTGGAATTGGCGTTTGATATTATACTAGCAATCGCCAAGCATGGAATAGGGCAGATCATTTTAGCATCAGTATTGCCAACGCGCCTACGCCGAGTACCCTTCCAAGCTTTGTTTTGGAGCCGGTCGGTTAACTCGCCGCATGGAGTCTGACTTGAACCCCAGACCCGCTCCTGTTCTCAATAGCGTGATGCAGGCGAATTGGCCCGGGTTCCTCCATATTTTCAATGCGATCAAACATCTGCAGAAATCTCACCACAACATAGCTTGTTTCCGTCAATGAAAATTGTTCTATGATCGCGCATTTGACGTCAGCGTCGGTCGATAGTATTGAACCCAAACTTTAGAGTAAACAAGATTGCAATATGGAGCATACAATTCGACTGCTTTGATTCTTGAGCTGAGCAATAGCAGAGATTGACTTACGGCCAAGACAACTTCGCGGGCCTGCACCGAATGGGATATATTCCCACCCCACCTTCCTCCCTTCCCACCTCTCAGGCTTGAATTCTTCCACATCTTCACCCCAAATGTCGGCACGATGCTGCATAGCATATGTGGCAATTAATATCTGTCTGCCTTTGGGAACGAAGATAGGTTGGGAGCCATCAGGGCCCCCGCCGCTCGGCAAAGTTGTATCGCGCACAGCGACTCGCTCATTCAGAGGGATCACTGCAGCAACGCGAAAGCATTCGTTGATCATGTGCAGCATGTACTGACACGCTTTGAGTTGCGCAAAGCTGATGTCGCTGGTTGTTGAAGGGCCAAAGGTTTCGAGGACGATGGCACGAAGTTTCTGGAAGACGCGCTCGTGGCGGGCAAGGAAATAAAAGACCCAGCCGAGTAATGCACCAGCAGTGTCACGACCCGCGAAGAGAAGGGAGAGGCACTCATTGCGGAGCTCGAGAGGATTCTGTGTCTCTTTGGCTAGTTCGTTGAGAAGGATGAATTTCTTTTTACCGTCCTCCATCTCGGAGTCTGTGGCTTTTTCGTCGGCTTGCAGACGTGTCCGCACGAACCAATCAACCAGCTTGTGTATTTCACGACAACGGTGATCGAAGTCTTTACTGGAAATGAGCCAGTACCATTTATAGAAGGCCCCTCTTTCCTCGATCCAGTGCTTTCCTTGGTCGAAGTTTGTGCCAAGCTCGACAAGATTAGGTTCATCTACGCCAGAGGCTGTAGGGAGCGTTGCATGAGCAGCATGTTTTTGGGCGTGTACGGAGCGTCCAAAAAGGAATTCCGTAACTGTGTCGAGAGCAAAGTTGTAGAAGAGAGGTTGAAGGTTCATGGTGCGCGTCCAGCCGTCGGCTCCGGGCACGATTTGGTCCAGCAGATATTGCGTATGTCTCCCGGCCAGGTCCAAATCTGATATTTGTTCCTTTGAGAACTGTGGCCTCACCAGGGCTCGAGAGTGTTTCCCTATCCGCATTATGGGGTCAGCACCGCCAGACACAATGCAGAAGATTGAATGACAAGGCAGATTCTTGAGTAGAAAGCGCCTGTTGCTCTCACAACATGACTTGCAATGGAAGGATCACTAAGAGCATACATACAAGCCTCTCCCTGCGACGTGAAGATGCCTGTGCCGAGTAGCGGCTTCCAGCTTTGAGTCCTATGGACTCCTATGTCGAAATCGTGGGATTGCGAGGAGAAGCAGGCCCTAGCATTCTCTGGGTCGCGGGTCACATACAAATCATAGTCTAAGACACGGACCAAGGCTGTGTGGATGTTCTTCCCCGCTGCGTCCAAGGACTCGATAATGTACTTGGGCCCACGCTCAGCGCGAGTTGCCCGAATACTTTCTCGAAACCTCGTGATGCCGAGTATGTCTTTCTTCGGCAGAGCAGGACAAGGCCCACATCCCCGACGTACACTTTCCGCATGCTGTCGTCTTTTCTCGCGCATGGAAGAAAGGAGCCTGTAAAGAATGAGAGCAGCGGCACCCAGCAGGAAGTTCAAGAGCGAGAAGACGGGCATTCTGAAAGTCGCAGTGGTTGCAGACGATGATGTCGTTGGTAGCGATGGCTCAGTATAGACTCGATATGACGGCCACATGAGAGATGTTGTTCCAGATTTGTGCCACGGACTCGAATAATTAGCCTGCTGGGCCCGTGGGCCCTGATTTCATGCAGTCTTTTCGATGAAGCAGACGGGGCAGGCAGCGTCTTGGATCCATGGTTCAGCAAGCGGTTCGATGCAGCTCGTAACATGGCAAGCAGAAGCCACGTTTCCTATGGCACCTCTTTGGGCGAGTCAAGATCGGCAGGATTGATGAGAGAGATATTCCTATGCCTTTGCCATCCGATTGGCCATGCTCATTCCAAGCAAGCGCGGCGCTGCACATCTTGCCTCTTACAACTTGACTCTTGCCATGATTTTGGGGGATTATGTCGGTGAGATTTGCTAGCGCAGATTGCGCTCGTGCTTCTCGGAGCTGGAAGGGTGAAGGAGATAGGTAAAGTAGTTGGCGTTAGGCGCGTCGGGAGAAGGGACAAGGTTGGGGCAAAACGAACAGAATGCTATCGAATTCTTTCCCTTCCCCGCCTAGCCCCCCAAATCCCCATTGAATAAGGTAGGTAATATATATACACCTTACGGTATTGAATTTAGGCTTATGCGGCAAGTGGGGGACTTGGGAGGACGGCAGCCGAACGCCGAGCCCTGAACCCTGAAGCTTGCAAGGAAGCTGAACCCTGAGCCCTGAAGATGCGGGTTCCATGTTACACTACTGCAGGGAGGCCGTAAGGCCGCGAGGCCGGTGGAGTACCCTGCAGAGACTAGCTTACGTTAAAGTACTACGTACTATACCGATTTTTTGGAATTTATCATCTTTGAACTTACTTCCCATCATCTCATTCATTTTACCCATGAGTCATGATGTGCTCTTCTTTGAGTCGTCATCTTGCGTCTCTATTGTTCCGTATCTCCGTACCTCAAGCTATACACCAGCATTAACTAACAACTAATGCAAGCCCCTTTCCCTTTTCGATCATTGTGATACTGTCACGGCATTGAATAAACATGGACTAAAAAGCCTTTTCCTTCACACTGGAAAAGTGGGAAAGTGGAAAAGTGGAAAAGTCGCAGAATGGCGCGCCTATGCAAATCTATTCCTATCGAGCCCTATCAATCAACTACGCACAACCATGGAGAATCTGTTGGGAGCGCGAGACAGTGCTTACGGATTAGCTGACCGCCACCCTTCTCTTGTTGATAGTCGATCTATGCCGTTTGTATGGACGAGGTAGTATACCTTACTTACCTTCTCCACCACCTCTTGATATCACCTCGGCGCCCCTTGTGGCCGCTTTCGCATCAGCCCCACTTCGTTCTCGTATCCAACAGGTGCTCTTGCCTTTGCTTTCCCCAAAATGGCTTTCACGCTGTGCACGTCTTCTCTTAAATTACCTCCCCTTGATCCCGATTGGTGGCGGCAGTTCAAATCGAGCACATCATCTTCCATGATACCCTCCCCGATCATGCATCTAGCCCCCAAAGCCTTTTTCCTTGTCATTTCTCAAAGTTACTGCTCTGCTATGGTTTCAACTCGGTTTCGATGGTATCATATGTTCGTATGTATCATTGGCCAGGCCTAGCCAACTAGGAGAATGTGTATAACTGCTGAACACAGCCTACCCTTTCCACTCCTTCCTCGTTTTTGTGGACATTGAATTCATCTTGATCTCTTGAACAATCGTAGCCATATATCGCTTTCGAGATGCGTCTAGCTTCTTCCAGTCTTCTTTCCGCCGGCTTTCTGCTTGCCGTCGAATTGAACGCCGCACCTGCGCCGACTGTCTCACCATCTCCCTCTCCGTCAGGTTCCAGTCAGATCCTCGACGATCCTACTTTTGGACCAGTCCCTGCCAAGTCGTCCTACTATACCAGCAACAATAGCACCTCGCCCCCCTTTCCTGGGAACTACTCCCAGCCAGTCTTTCCGACTAGTAATGGTACCGCAGGTGCCGACGACCTTCTTTTCCAGAATCTCCTCGGTGCAGAATGGGCTATCTTTGCCTTTTATCAATATGGTGTAGAGACTTTCAACCAATCTGTTTTCGAAGAAGCCGGCTATCCTGCACATACGTATCAGAGGATTATCGAAATCCGTGACAATGAAGCGGGTCATGGCCGTATCTTTGAGGAGCAAATCTCTAATGCGTCCACCAAGCCCGCACCTTGCAAATATCAGTTCGGTATTACCAGCCCCATCGCCTATCTTGCTGCCCATACCGTGGTCGAGATTTCCAGCATGGCATTCTTGACAGGCCTCATCCTCCAAGCAAAGCTGGACTCGTCCAAGGCTGCCTTGGTCGCGATTGCTGAGACCGAGTCACGACACGAAGCCTGGGGCCTCATCGATATCTGGCAGCAGTCTCCTTTCGGTGGCCCCGTCGACACAGTCTTTCCATACGCAAACGAAATTCTCGACACAACGAAGGTGTTCATCGTGCCCGGGTCTTGCCCACCAGGTAACCCTGATTACCCGGTTCCGAGCCAGTCTCTACCTTCGTTGAGCTACAAGGACAATTCGACGACGCTACTGCCCGGGTCGCCGGTCACGTTCGCCTTTTCCGAACCGGGTAATCAGCCTCACTTCGAAGCTGGCAAGACTTACTACGCCGTTTTCTTCCATGGTTTGATCAGCATCACAGAGCCATTTGACATCAAGACCAACGCGTCAATTATACCACCAGAATTTGAAGCCAGGGGCCTGTTCCTTGCAGTCATCTCGGACACACCAGGTGCACCGACGATCGATTCTGTCAAGGCAGGACCATTGATCATTACCGAGCAACCGGTGGAGGTCAACAGTGGGGTCATGTAAGCGTTGCCAGAGACGGCGGTTCGTTTGGCCGAATGGCATTGTCGACAAAGGCTTCCCAATGTCTGAAACTATAATTCCATAGCTTATAAAATTATAAGAGAAGCATATAATGTAAAAGTATTTGCTACAATCGACCGTTGTTTTCTTAGGGGTTTCGGTGTTTGTTGAGGCGAAACTTCGGATTGGGGCAAGTATGCCTCGAGCCAGAAAATGCGATGAGCTCAACTTCCGGACGCCTGTTGGATTGATTGAATGAATGGATCAATAAGTTGCTATACATATTATTTACTAGGGGAGCGGTCAATTACATTGCAAATTCATTACTGGTAGCCAAAATAAGTGCCTGACTGATTTTAATCGCACCACGAACCCGGAATAGAAATCTGACTCTGCCTCGGCTGCGCGACCTCTGGCAGATCTCTCAAAGGCAGCTGCAACGACGTTCTCGCAGTCTCGAAGCTAGTCTTCTCCTGGCTTCCCGTAGTCCTGATGCTCTCTTCGCTTCGCCGTCGTGACTGGGAAACCAGGGTACCTTCATTAACACTATACTCCGTCGCCGGTCCCAAAGCAGCCTCGAGTGTAGGTTTCTTGTCCCTGACGCTCCTCCATTCAAGCCCAAGGGCAACGATGAAGGCGAGACCGGAAAGAGGGATTGCAGCGATGAACACCCTTTGAAGAGCGTAATTGTAAGCGACTAGCAAAGCAGGCAGGGATTGCGCAGGCACAATAGAGCGAAATTGTGTTGCTCCAGCGGCAATAACTGCCTTGACGTCTACGCCTGAAAGTTCCCTTGCAGCGGATGCTTGATCTAGGATGTTTTGCAGTATGTTGTTGCCCACTGAGACGAAAACAGATCCCCCTAGACTTTGCATGCTAATAACCGCAGCGATCCCGATTGGAATCTGTTCCAACGTGAGGACCGTTTGGACAGCAATGACACCCTGTTGGACCGCCATGCCGAGTCCAGCTGAGGTAAGAATCTGGTAACCCGCCCACTGGCCCGGGCCACTGTCCACCTGAAGTGTGGAGAGCAACCCACATCCCACCGTTCCGATGGCGGCGCCGATGATGGCTGGAGGAGCGAAGTAACCAAATCGACTGACCGAGATCCCAGCAATGACTGAGAAGAGTGCGTTGCCTGCCACGTAAGCTATCAGGGAGACTCCAGACTTAATTGCAGTATCGTCTTTTATAGCTTGGAACCAGATGGGGAGGTAATAAGCATGGACTAAGAAGGTCCCGTAGATGAAGAAGGCACCTAAGCAGCTGGCCGCGACGCTACGCTGGAGAACGATACGTGGTGGAAGCAGCGCCTTGTCGCCCCGTCGCCATTGCCAGAGAACGAAGATGACGGCGGTAGTTCCGGAGCCAACCAGTAGACCGATTATCCGTGCGCTACTCCATGACCAATATGCCTCATTGAATTGTAAAGCGAGGAACAGCATAACTGCTGCCACGATCAGGAGAAAGTTGCCAATGAGGTCAAGGGTGAGTATCTTTTCCAAGAATGGCTTATCGCTCTCTTGGATATCCTTGTGTGGTTTGAAGAAAAGGATCATGGAGACCACAGTGGCGCCACAGACAGGTAAGTTGAAGTAGAAACTGTTCATATTATCAGACATTGATCAGCACATCTTGGACAGTGGGTCGATTTACCACCAGCGCCATGTGACACGATCAGTGAATGCACCACCCAATAAGGGACCAACAATAGCTCCAAGTCCGAACATTACGCCAACAGCGGCCGAAAACACCGGTCTTCTTTGCAAAGGTACGGCATGCGCGACAATAACGAATGACCCTGTCAGTATGCCGGCACTTCCCCATCCAGCAATGGCTCTACCCACGATGAGTGCGAGGGAACTAGGCGCGACTCCACAGATGAGACTTCCGAGCTCGAAGATGCCTAAGGCCCAGAGGAAAGACCACTTTACATTAAAGGAGACGAAGATCCGCCCATAGATGGGCTGGAGAGCGCCAGCGGTAACCAGATACGCGCTACCGTACCAACCAACGTCCTCAGAGGAATGAAAGTCGTCAGTGATGCGCGGTATGGCCTTGAAAGAAAGTCAATTAGTTCAATCTGGCATTTAGACTCTCTCAAAATGTTCATACCGTAGCGACAATTGTCCTATCCAGAGACACCAAGAACACAGACAAGCATATGCCGACCGTGAGAAGGGAGAGGGCAACAGGCCCGGGATATTCGTGGGGATCTCTTGCAGCCTCGGTTCTGCGAGGGTTCTTGTTCCACACCCTACGTGGATGAGCAGAGCTTATTCTCTGAAATACTGGAGGGGCGGGAACTCCAAGCCCAATGTCTTTATCGAGCGTAGGAGTGGGAGTAGCCACCAAGGAGTCCGGTCTCTGTGTCTCCTGGTTTACCGTGGGAGGAAAATGGACAAGAGAGGCATCGCCCCGGCTACTTTCTGGACTGTTTTTCTGCAGATACTGCTGGTAGTCTGGGACTCCGTCGCTTCCGGGCGTTAGAGTGATCTCACTCTTTGAGATTCGGTCAGAAATAGTCATCGTGCTGTCAGTTGAAAGTCGAGGACCTCGGGTGTACTTGGAACTCCTGTAATTTGTAGAGGTTGCGGCTCGGGTCACACCAATTTGATGTGGAAAGTCCACAAGGTTCATGAAAGAGACGGGAAATTGTGAGCTCAAGAGCGAGCTCCACCTCATGAACAAGGAGGGAGGAGCCACGGGCTTGTCAACAATAGGTAGGCCAACGAGCAATTCAACAAAAGCAAAAGACCAAGCAAAGGAGCAAGCCAAGTGAGCGGCAGAGTAACGGGGCAACCAAAAAGCAAAGCTGGGCAAATGGTGGGTCTGATGTTGGCAATATCGTAGTGTAATGTCGGGTTCATGTGAGGTAATGCTTGGGATCTGCGAATAGAGAGAGAGACAGGTGGTAGGGAGATAGGAGACAATAGCAATGAGGGAGGTGAGAGAAGGGAAGGAGTGAGAGGTAATACCATTATCTGCTTACTTCTCAGGCGCAATGCCATACGATAACAGGTTTGTGTAGGTCAAAGACAAATCTTACATGGCTTTTTCCTTACATGACCAATACAGCTCTTATAACGGAGCAGTGGAGCCTTGGGTTCCATGCATGATCTGATCGTCACGACGCATTCGTATCTACCTTAAGTACTGAGGGTAAGTAAGGTAAAATAACCAAGCCCCGCTACCTTGGTTTGATACGTGTAATTTAACTCTCGGACGTACTCTAATTTCCTACGACGACTGCTCTCTTGGTTTATTCCCCCGAATCGGATTTACCCACCTTCACCCTCTACTCTAGAAACCACTATTATTGCTAAGTAATGTATACGTCCCTCTATCATCTGGTCATTAATATGTCAGTCCAAGGAACCACCAAAGATCGCTGTGCTTGCCCAAAGCATCTGCCTCTGCCGTGAACTCTGCTGCCAATCCATCCAGTGAACCAAGCTTCTCAGCCATCTCTAATCCACGCAGTCTCTCTTTCTCTACCTTGTCCCACGTCCACTGATCTCTCTTCTTTGTTGCTGTCTCATCCGGCGACCCGTCTCTTGACTGATCCCTGACTTCTTCCGGCTCGGGCGTAAGCATGTTCCTCGTCGCTTCCCACGCCAGATCAAAATTCTCCCAAAATCGAAATCCAACGTCAAAGATTTCTTGAGCTAGAGCTCGCTTAACTGGGGTAGGATAGATTTCCGTTTGAAGAAGTGCGAGATCCGCCGGCCGAGGTGGTAGCAAGCCCGAGGCTTGTAGCATCACTTCGGGAGGGATAGTGAGACGCCCCTTTTTGAAAACAATCTTGCTCAGTGCCGAAGCAATAATTGCGTCCTCCTTTTTGTCCACACTCCTCGTGCCTGCGTTTTTGTTTTTTTGTCTGGGGTACATAGAGAACGACTTCGGCTTGACTGCATCTTTGCGCACGAAATGGGTGACCATGTAAATCCACCTGGGACATCCTCGAGTCAGTAATCCCAACTGAATCGGGAGGTTCCATGCTCAAAAGCACTCACTTGCGGTCCCAGGAAAGCACTCGTGTCCACATCTCGTAACTCTCAAAAGGGTTGATCTCCTTCCTGAACGAACAGCAGACAGCGCCCAGCGCTGCTCCAAACGCCTTATTACCACCACCCAAGATTCCTTGCCCTTTACTCTTCCTCGCCTGCTCGATTCCAGCCGAGAATAATGTACAGATAAGATGGGTTCGGGCAATGTCGACGTCCTGAAAGTAGGTGCTGTTCGACTCTACGTGTCAAGTCGTCAGACATTGAATCTAAAGGCACCATGAGATCCCACACTCACTGTGAATGTTGTAGTCAAGTTCCATAAGAGAGCCGTGCGACTCAGTGATAAGAGGTTGAAAGAGTTGTTCAGGTCCAATAGCCGTCCTGGGTCGTTCCGACCGAAGTACGAAGCGGAAAGCATTGAGTAACCGAACCTAGAGTCGAGGCGTTAGGCAGGACCAGCAGCAAAGAGGACCAAACAACAAATGCTTACGTGCCAGACCAGAGGTAAATTCTTCAAGTTTGCAAGGAGGAGAACGATACAGAGAAGCTTCCAAATTGAAGAAGAAACCAAGGTGTCCGAAAGTATTTCCTTTCCAGGCAGAGTCTCCAGTGAGAGTAGCATCGCTCTCTGGTGAGATAAACAACTGGTACGCAATAACTGTCGGCGACCTTGATGGATGGGAATTTCTAGTTGTGGGGGCTTTATGGGGAGTTGTCATTTGTGTTGGAAGACAGGTGTTCCGCAGCCTCAATCCGTAACGACGATCATCGGTACCGTCCAGCCAATGTATACTACACTAAGAGGGCCATCTCAACAACACAGAGGGGGCCAATTGGGACAGTCATCCGGACCGATTGACTTGAGATCGTACGGCTGAATACAGATCTTCTTCTTCGGAGATTCACGGTGGGCAGGATCTAGGCTGACCAAGGACCTCGAAAATCAAAGTCCCTTGAGGCAAGGCCCAGACTAATGATTGGACATAGCAAGCGAGACCGACTGTTCCGACCGCAGCCTATGTTTTTATTGACTGAATGTTCATCGGTGGCTTTCTATCCAAGGCAAATATCATTTCGATCCAAAAGGATTCGTGTTCTGAAATGACCAAGCCGCGGAAGATAAACGTCAGTATAATTCCAGAATTGTGGTGGCACATATGTATTAATAAGCTGCATTTGCGCTAAATTAATGCAATGCAGGAGGAATGTGCTACTAATGGAAAAGGCGCCTGAGCCAGCTGTGGCATTTTCTTCGTTCGTCGATCTGGCGGTAATTCTCCCATGTGTAGGCTAGTACAATTTGGGATCCTTTACGACACGCACAAGAGCATCTCAGCTTGCAAAACAGCACCACAAGGCAGCCGCACATCCGCAAGATCCGTACGAGCATTGATAGCTCTGTCGAGTACATCTCGATATGTCTGTCATGCCCTGCCATATGACAAGAGTTTGGTGGGTCGATCAAGAGCATTTGAGACTTTGCCTGGATGCGAAACCCATTTGCATGTCAATATTTTCAGTGTTTGACGTTGTTCTAGAAGTGTTTTGGCTGTGCATAAGACAAGAGAACCAATCATCTGACCCGCATAGCGAACGAAACCCTGGCCTCGGATATAGGTCTCTTCGTTGCCCGCTCGTATCTCCTGCATAATGGCCCCAACAAGTCTCTTCCATCTCGCTACCAAAGATGATCCTTGATATTCGTCGTAGCGACGTACTGCCGTGCTGACCACTCGTTACGACACGCCAATACGTCACTGGCTTCTTCTATTGTATTTATGTCTGACAAATAGGCTGGTAACCTTGTACTAGTGACCCCTGTGACCAGCTCTTTCTTCTCGTCTCAGACTAGTGAACGCCAGTTGGAGAACTCCTTGATACCTTTAAAGGATCACTTGTCTTATTGGCTGTGGGAAAGGTCTCCTGATATGGATGAATACATCAAGCGTCGGTGGACTGACCTGAATTTATTCCCGACGACTCTGTGGGATGGCACAAATAGAATTCCCCACGCGTGAATGATCTGCGCGATTGACCTCTCAGCTTCGGCCTATGCGAGAATAGGCTGCGGCGCTCATGACAGTCCCGTGTTGGAACGATCCCCATGAGTGGGCCGTGATGTTCGTCTCAACGAGAGCAAGCCACTTGCATCATGGTTCCCAACGGCGGCTCAGACCCCTTGATACTTCATACGTGCAACTCTCTACAGCATATTGGCGTGGCTTTACCAATATTAGTGCAGAACGCCGGCATCTCCACTGACCTCACTTAAGAACTGCCTGATTTCCATCCACTGTCTGCGAGACATTCGACTCACCGATCTCAAGTCAAGGTTACATAACGCCGTACGCAGAAATCATGTCGTACAGTCGTGGTCCCCCAAGCCCATTCGATGCAAAAGCCGTGCAGTTGAGTGATCTATCCCCATGGAAGGTTTTCGACCGAGTATGGACGGCTGGTATGGGATATCCAGCCGATAAACTCGACCTTACTTCCGAGGCAACGCCCATGTTGACCCTCAAATCGACTGTTATGATGCTCGTCTCATATTATACAATCGTCCTTGGGGGTCGAGAATTGATGAGGTCCCGTCCTGCATTCAAACTCAATGATATATTTCTTATTCACAACCTCTACTTGACGGCTATTTCTGGCGCCTTGCTGATACTCTTTGTCGAGCAATTGGGCCCAACAATCTGGAAGAATGGCTTGTTCTTCGCCATCTGCGGAGAGGGTGGATGGACTGATCCGTTAGTAACGTTGTACTACGTGTGTTCACACAGACCCTTGCACTATTGAGTCAAGATCTCGAAGACTGATAGACATAGCTTAACTATTTGACGAAATATCTTGAGCTCCTGGACACTGTCTTCCTCGTTCTCAAGAAGAAGCCACTGAGTGCGTTCCTTTGCCATGTGGTAACTGGGATGCGCGCTAACATGAACAGCTTTCCTACACTGTTATCATCACGGAGCAACAGCTTTTCTGTGTTACACCCAGCTGATTGGGCATACCCCCGTTTCATGGGTGCCTATAACACTGAACCTAACAGTGCATGTCGTCATGTACTGGTATTATTTTCAAGCTGCGCGAGGTATTCGCATTTGGTGGAAAGAATGGATCACCAGACTCCAAATCGCACAATTTGTCATCGATCTCGGTCCGTCCCTGCCTCTCCGCCGCTGTACCATCGCCATGTTTTGGTTTCTCCGGGAAGGCCAAGGCTGACGCTAGAATTAGGTTTTGTGTACTATGCTACGTACAACTATTACGCAGACAGGTTTCTTCCCACGCTGCCTCATACCGGAACGTGCGGAGGAGAAGAATTTGCTGCATTCACCGGTTGCGCAACTCTAAGTTCCTACCTCGTCCTCTTCATTTCTTTCTACGCTGCCACGTACAAGAAAGCTAGCAAGAAAGACCAGCGATCGACATTGGCGATGAGTACGACGATTCCCTCGGACGCGGTGCATGATCTGGAGAGGAAGAAGATGCCGACGATGATGGAAACTAGCGAAACGGCTGTGGATGCGTTGCATTGCGCGGAGGAATTGATGAAGGCGGCGGGGACGAGCATCGTGTCGACCACTCACGACCTGCACCTCTTGGGTGGAGGGAAGAAGTAGTTGTGAACGGTTGGGTCGCTTGTTGCATGGAATCGCATTAACCGCTGAGATGCAAAGCTTAGGTATCTAAGCACAAGAGCCGTGTGTGGGGGCTGGTTGCACCCCGGTGGGTTTTTGCATTTTCTACTTTTACCATTTAGATCAGGATTAATAATCGATGTTCTCATTCTCAGCAGTACATGAGGTGAGGTTTTAATGGAAAGTACCTTATGTTTTGATTGGCTCGAATACTTACTACTTACTTTAAGTACTTTTAAGATGATCAGTCCATGATGATAAGCTGCTGATTGGACATTGGATCAGATTAAGGCTCGAGGCTAAATGTGGGATCGCTTAAGGTAAAGTAAGGCAGGTAATTAGTTTACCTTAGTTCCCACTCGGTGCCTCCCTTTGGTTCCCTCTGGCTCCCTCTGGTTTCCTTTGCGATCGGCGGATTATGTACCTTGATAATAATACTTTAGTTACTTTACTTTAGTCCTTGGCACTCCCTAAAGTAAAGTACTTCATACCTATGTACTCTACCTCAAGTCTTGATTACTTACTTGGCTGTCATAGTTGCAGCAGGTACCTAAATGGAATGATTATTGAGCCACTCATCATCATCATCATCATCATCATCATTTGAGGCTTGTGACCCTAAGTGCGCTCTCGCAGTCTTCCTCTTCCTTGGCTCAGTCCAGTCGAATTGACCTACCCTAAAATAAAGTACTTAGTTTACTTTCCTTGAACTTAAGGCAAATGATAAACAATTAGCTTTATCTTGCTCTTCTTGACCTCCTTTGATCCGTCTTGTTTACTTTTTCCTATCTTTGCAATTGAAGAGAAATTGAAAAAGAGGAAAACGAAATGCCCCAGATGCAGGGACGTTAAGCCTGGGCCGACCTTCCGACCCCCGCATAATCACTTCGGTCTGTTCGCAGCTGATCCTTTACCCCAACAAGAAATGGGGCTTTGTAGGGGTACATGCATCGAGGTTACGGTACTCTGGTCCTGGCTTAATCCAGGCAGGCTGCCCCCAGAAGGGGGTGTGCTGACGGATCTTGCCCCGCCACTCCACTTGCGAGAGGAAAAAAAAAAAAAAAAAAAAAAAAAAAAAAAAAAAAAGTGGCACACCTTGGGCTGAGTACCACATGCACGCAATGCCGCTTCCTTCCTCGTGCGGTAATACCAGGTCCATATGTTCACAAGGTATACGAAAGCAGGGATCACCTCATCCGGTCAAAAGGATCCTTCTACGAACAATCATGCCGTTCCCATCCAATCCCAATGCGCATCCACATTTTTTCTCGCCGCTTGCCACCGGCACTGATAACTGCCTACCCGCGTACTAGGGTTCAGCCGAGGGAGATCAACGACTTGGAAAAAGGATGATCAAAGTGTTTATCTCTGAAAGTCCAGCCCGAGCCTGTTCGAAATTTAGTCTAGGTAGAGGACCTGGTGTATTTTAGAGTCCCTGAAAATCCTTCTAACCAAGGTAGAAGTGAGTTTGATAGGAGTCTATGTACCCAGGTAAAATGTTAAAAATGGTAGAAGTAAGTAGGCATCCACGGACAGATCTGAAAGGACCCCTCATTAAGTACTTACTTTAGCCATGCAGCTTGCTAGTGCCAAAGTCTAACCGTTAGCACGTTTCCCTTTTTTTCGCCATGCATCTCGTCACTACTCACTCACTTACCTTAGTTTCGGCTCTGACTAGGTAAAGTACAAAGGTACTAGCACATTCTTAGAACCTTCTAGCCTCGGTCGGCCCATGATACGTACGTACGTGATACATAATACAGGATAGGTACATGATACAGCGCAGTCGAGTCGTTTTGCGTAACGCGCTAATCTTCCGAGTTCCCAAGCAAGATTCCAAAACTCAAAACTACTTAGGGAAGTGCATAATGCCGAGATAGCTGGTATCCTCACCCTCTCACCTGAGACACCTCAGCCTGACGCAAGCCATCTCATGATCTCAGACCTCAAGACCTTCACCTGCATATTGGTGGCTTCGGCGACATTGTTTTCCTTCCTCTCAAACCCAAGCGCAAGTGCCGTCCTGCCAGGTTACTGATATGCTTCCAATCCCTTGCCTCGAAGAGGGAACCATCCCCCGTGTCCGCGTGTTCGCCTTTATCTGGTCCCGTGCCATTACGCACAGATTGTCTGAAATAGTCTCCATGCCGAACCATCACTTGCCGAAGGCCTAAATCAGTACCATGCTACCTTATGTATGACCCCACTAACGTATCCTGCGCCTCGTCTCTCTGAAGTGTGGATAACGACGCTGCCTTGTTTCCTGCCCACTCTCGGCGGATATTTGGCGATCTACACGTGAATCTCTGAAGCTCCAGCTTCTGCATCTGCTCCTTGGCAATCAGTCGCCTTGTTGCAGGAAACCTGCAAGCAAGGCATTCCCCCCGTCAGCATCTTCCATCCACTGCCAGATTATAGAACAGATTCGACCATCTGGTATTCTCGTCACCTTTTCTCATTTCGTGCTACTCAATCACGACAACAGATACGCCAACATGGCAATCAAATTGGAGATGTTACCGCTGCTGCTACTATCAGTTGGAGCAGCGGTAGTAGCTCAGATATTTGCTGAATATCCAGCTGGGCTCGTTTTTGCAGGCACTTTTGGTGTCAGCACGCTGGTTTATCTTGTATACTGGACATATATTTACCCTTTCCACGTCTCTCCACTCCGCAAAGTTCCAACAGTCCCCGGATTTCCTCTCTGGGGCCAGTTCTTCGCTATCATCACCAATGAGGTCGGCGTACCTAATCGAGAATGGCATCTGAAGCATGGCCCAATTATTCGCTATTTCTTCCCCTTCGGTGCGGAGCGGCTCTCTATCGCCGACGATGATGCTCTCAACCACATGTGCATCAAGAACCCGTACAACTATCCGAAGCCAGACAGAGCCAAGCAGTGGATGGTCCGAATTCTAGGAGAGGGTGTATTACTCGCCGAGGGCAATCCGCACAAGCAACAGCGCAAGGCCTTGTCTCCAGGCTTCTCAACCCAATCCATTAAGGCTCTGACACCCATCTTCTGGGAGAAATCCCTGCTTTTGTCCAAACTTTGGGAGCGTGACATGGTCCTCCAAAGAACGCGCACCACAAAGATTGAAATCCTTGAATGGCTTAACAGGGCAACTCTGGACATAATCGGAGAGGCTGGCTTCGGCACCGACCTCGACTCCCTCGAGCACCCCGAAACCCCAATCCGTGAAGCCTATCGCCTCGTTTTCGCTTTCGATATCAGCTCTCGTCTGCTCCATGGTCTCGCTGCCTTCATTCCACAGACAAAGTACGTGCCTGCCAAAATGAATCGTGACGTGCTTCAAAGCCGCAACATAATCATTAGCAAGGCAAACGACATTGTGCGTCAGAAGCACCAAAAGACACACGCCAAGGACAAAGATATTATTGCCCTCATCGTAAAGGACAATATGAGGTTGGAGGCTGCGGGCGAGGCTTCTCTATCTTTCGATACCATGCGCGACCAGGTGATGACTTTCCTTGGCGCCGGCCATGACAGTAAGACACAATCATTTCGTGTGTAGATGATGTCTAAGTACCTGCTTACCCTGTTATATAGCCACGGCAACGGGTGTCTCTTGGACGATTCACCTGCTCTCAACGCACCCGGAGATTCAAGAACGTCTCAGAGCAGAGATCAAGCAGCACTACCCCTTCCTCTTTGATCCTAGGACCCGCAACGACGTTGAACGCCTTTCCAAGCTCGATGCCGACAATTTGCATTACTTGGACAATGTATGTCGCGAATCCCTGCGCTACATTCCGCCTATCCCAATGACGGTACGCCAAACCATCGCCGACGATCAGCTTGGTGGTTACGATATCCCTGCCGGCACAACTGTATATATCCACGCCAACGCCATACATCGCCTGCCTTCTTTCTGGGGTGAATATGCTAACGTCTTTGATCCCGATCGATGGGATCATCTTCCCGCCGACCACACGACCAACGCATTCATGACGTTCCTGCAAGGTCCAAGAGGTTGCATCGGCCGTAAATTCGCGGAGACGGAGATGAAATGTCTTGTCATCTGTCTTTTGAGTATGTATCGCTTTGAACGCGACACCACGGTGGACGACCCTGAGCTGTGGAAAATGTGGCGGTTGGTTTTGAGACCCAGAGATGGAATCAGTTGCGAAGTTACCATGTTGGAGGAAAATGAGAAGGCCGCCGTTGTTGTTTGAGGTCCGCTGTATTACTAGACTGATGATTAACCTCGGATTGAGACTTACCTCACGTGGTGATACATAATATTCTGATATCATACAAATAAATTGAGAGGTTGGAACACTTCTGGTCTCCGTTCCCTGAACAGCTACAATACCTCTGACCCAAACCAGCCGCACTAGCTGAGTAAATGATGTCGCAGTATCCAAGGAAACACTGACCCTATTCAAGGCTTGATTATCCTGGAGCCTCTCTTGCGGACGTGAGTCCCCGTTATTGATGCTCTTGTAGTACTTTACCAGCCACGAGGACCTTTCACACTGATGATGCTGGAGGACTGCATTATTCCCAGGCCGGCGACATGTAGAGAACGCGCCAAACTCGTCGTGGCACGGAACACTTGATCGGCGAACCTTTCCGTCTTGTTGACGGTATTCAGGGATGGTAGGCCGTGGTGTCTGATGACAGTATGGGAGGCTATCTCAGGAGACTTGAGTCGTTGGTCTGATTGATATTCCGAAAGACTTCAGTGACAAGGCGAAGAGAGGAGGGTACCATCTCTTCTCAAAAGGTTGGGACCAGAGGCTTCCCTGCAAAGTCTGTGACTGGAACTCACTTTCAAGGCTGGAGAGGAGCAATACCAGGCAGACCAGGGTGCAGAGTACCTGCAGACTTGAGAGGAATCATGGTCCTTCGTGTTGCAATATGGGAGTATCGAAGCCTTTGCTGTTGTGTACGACAAAGTACAACCAGCGTATAGAGATGAGGTACGGCATCGAGGGGATGACGTATGTCCATATGCTGTGGACAGCTGAGTTCAAAAAGGCTGAAGGGGACAGGTGAGCTTGAATCTATGCTGGCCGACCCAGAGGGCAAAAGGACTGGGAAAGAGTCATTCAGAAGAGTTTCATGCTAAGGAGGTGCACAGCTGTACGAAAAGAGTGCCATCATAGGTCCTCGAGGGGAGCGAATTGAGTCTCGGGGGGCAACATACGTCACGGCTCCAGCGATGAGTAAATACCCGTTGTGGGGGTAGGCCATGAGTCAGACGGCTTTAAGTCTGACTGTGAAACCATGATTTGGTGCAAGTCAACGGTACCTCTCCAGGATGCACCGCAATGTACCCAGCGAGCCGAACCTTCTACAGCTTAGGTCGACGCTCGCTGAAAGTCAGCGCTTGAGTCCACATGGCAGCCTTCAATGCCATGATCCACGAGGCTCGTTAAACACGCAAGCGTATACTGTTTGCCGCACTGCAGGAGACATCGGATCGGCATATGCAACGGGCAATGTTGCACATATAACAGCAGTGGCTATACTCCGGACGCTTCTCCCAGCGGCAATACAGAAACACAAAGTACTGCTAAGGTCCATGCTAACCAGATGCGAGCTGGAGGCCAGAGTGACTTTGTCTAATGTACAGGCTGATCTTGACCTTAACCTCAATGCTCCTGCATCGACTAGTCGTTTGTGGAGTACCCGGTTTGAGTCAAGGCAGGACAACCTGCGAGGGTTAGTTGCATATCCGTGGGTGAAAGTGCTCGAAATTGATTGCAGAGGACACCAAGGGTCCAACGAAAAGTGATTTCCAGATTCAGAGCCTTACCATCCTTGAGCTAGGACGCTTGAGAGCAAAAGCTGCTGGTGAAAATGACACTGCACAAGACCTGTAGGGCAGAGAAATATGTAGACATCATACTGCATACCCCGAATTAACAGCATAGTGATTTGCGATGCTAGATGACTGTAAAAGGGATAGCTTAGCCTGCACGGAAGAATGATTAGCATACCTAGTCAAGTGTTTGAGATGGAAGTAGCCAATGGAAACAACAGGAGCGAACAGCGGACCTCGGTTGACCTTTTCCTCGAATTGTGATGTATAATACCGTTGTCCAAAGCTATGTATTCTTTCTCTCCGCTTGCTCGAATTCAGGACTAATCCAGGACAAAAGGAGCCCTCGAAATCATGGGTCGGTGGCATGCCTGCTTATTCCAGTCTGCGCACCAGAGACCAAGACGAGAATTCCGCCAAAAGATACGCTTCTAGGTAAAGAATCGCGAAGGTGAAAGAGGTACGACAGTGATCATAGTTTGTACAACTAAGAAATCAACATGAGGAATGCAAAGTGATCAGATGAGAAAGCAGCAGGAAGGGTTGAAAGGCTCACCGTTGGACAAATTAAATTTTGGTTGGACTGACATGATACAGCCGATCGTGTCCGTTGGATATAATACAGAACAGCAAGTCTCGTTCGAGATTAGCTCGACTGTCCTGTTCTTTCTTCTTTTGAGATGAAAAGACAATCAATCGATCGATCATCAGCATTTAGTGCAGTAACACGCAATATGCAGAGAGAAAAAGAAAAGGGAGAAGACAGTCCCAGGCATGGTTTGCACGCAGCCAGAAAAGTACTGCACTTGGCTCGACCGAAAGACATTTTGGTGCTCCGTACGGAATAATGTGTTGGCCCGTTAATCCTGATTCATGAATTGCCCTCTTGCATTATTATTTTGCTTCATGTCTCTGCGACTGTATGAGCAACATCAGTGTGGATGGCGCTCTAATTTAATGCCCAACCTAGGTACCTTACCTGACAATTATCCAATCTTTCAATCATCCCCTGGTAATCTTTTTTTTTTTCGTTTTCCCATCATCGCAATAACATGAACCCATCATTCCACACCGTTTTCTCATAGATTGAGAAAGTATCACAAATTCTTCCAATGAAATGTGTAAACATTCATGATTTCCTGACCCTGCAGCGCCAAGACTCTTCGGGTAGTGTCCTACCCTTTGGTAAGGTTCCTTACAACAATGGGGCCTCGGGCCGTCTTTCGAGAGTACCTTAGGGTTAGGGCTTCCAATCTCCCAGTCCCCCAGTCGACACGAAAGTCTTGAGGCTTGGCGTTGGACCGTCGAAGTTGAACCCCTGCTTGCTCTCTTTTCTTACCGCCGCTCACGCGACTGCAATTTCCTTGATCTTGACATTTTGACGTCAAGTATACAAACCTCACAAATCTACTGCCTACGTACTTACCTTCTCCGTACATACCCTTGCGACACCACTCTACTATCTACCTTACCACGCGCAATCAATACTAGCACCCATTTCCATTAGGCTTCACTTCCCCATTCTACCATGGACATTGCCAATAAGTGAGCTAAACCCTGAACTCTAGCTCCAGCCTACGCATTTCAAGCAACCAGCTACGATGTAGGAAAGGGACAGGCTGACTCAGAGATAAATAAAGGCTCTTCTCGCTCACCCTGGGTGTAGAACCTAACAAGGACACACTACAGGGTTTGGCGTCTACTCTGAACAGCGCAGGTACATTATTCCTCTCACCCGCATTTGCTCTCTCACCCTCTCAGCAAATGCGGGACCTCTACGCTAACGGCCTATCTCTGCACAGTCCTCGGTCTTGCCGACAAACAGAAGGCTTTAGAGCAGTTTGCCAACACCGCCGAAGCACAAAAATTTGTATCGCAAGCTCCCATCCCGCAGCAACCGCTTACCCAGCCACAAATTCAATACATACAAGCAGCACCAACGCCGCAGGCAGCTCAAGCCCGAAGGGCTAAAATACTTCGGGACCCTGTAGTATGGCAGATCAGTGAGAAGCAGATGAAGGAGCTGCAGTGGAAGAGGAAGCAGTTGCTTCAAGCGCAGAAGGCCGAATTGGAGCGAAAGAAGGTGGCGAGAGCGAAGAGGCCTCCGCCGCCCAAATTGGGCGCGTCCAAAAATGGCGCAAAGAAGACAGTACAGGCAAAAGCTCCCCAGCCTAAGGCCACACAGCCCAAGACTGAATTCTCCAAGGCTCCTCAAGCTAAATCTGTGCAGAACAAGGCGCCAGCAAAATCGAACGCACCTTCTGCCAAAGTTCCTGCAGCACCAAAAGCGCCAGCGAAGGCACCCGCCAAAAAGACTTGAAGTCTGCACGGCGAACGTGGATGACAAGAGTGGGGGCGTACATTGTTATCCCGCCAGTTTGTTTTTCGCTCAGCATCTCGCTTGTATCATATTGCCGGTTCGAGCCTTACCAGGAGCGTGAAACATTTTATATTGAGCGAGTGCCCATCATTCGATAGGACACATAGCAAATTCGGAACTGCATGCAACGAAATGTTGTCCATACCGTGCATGATCAGCCTTTGAAGTAGCACCAATGTCATGGGTGTTGACTTATTTCGAAATTCACATTTAATTGTGGTGTGGTTGTAAGAATGCATACTTGTGAACTCCAGACGTCATTAAGCATACCGTGGTTATGTGGTACCTCTTTCAGACATTTGATTCCAAAGCAAATTGTGCGAACAAGCGACTAGACGCTTTTCCACTTTACCCGGGGAAACGAGCCCCGGAATTTCTCTCATGATCTATGCGAACGCAACGACTCCTCATGGGCCACAGAAAGTAACGTCTTCCATACGGTCTTAACTTCTTTGCCATCGTACTTCTTCCATGAACGGGTAACATGCCTCCACCAAAGGATGTCGATAACCCATTAGCTGGACCAGGTAGAACCTTGCTATCGTCACAAACAAGAAAGAGGACTGACCTCAGTCAAAGGAGATGACTTGACCAAGACCCTACACTCCGATACTTATGAGGCAATCGACAGCAGTAAAGCCAATCTAATTGGCAAAATCGTCTTCATCTGCGGCGCCTCCAAGGGAATCGGCAGATCCATCAGTCTCTCCTTCGCCAAAGCGGGCGCTTCTTGCATCGCCATAGGCGCCCGCTCCAATCTAGCAGCACTCGAAGACGACCTCAGGGACGCCGCTGTGGCAGTGCAGAAGGAGCCCCCAAACGTAATGGCAGTACAGGTAGACGTGACGGATCAAAAGAGCGTCGAGAGCGCAGCAGCGAGTATTGAGAACCGGTTCGGGCGCCTTGATATTCTCATCCACAATGCCGGCATTGTTGGCACTCCTAGTCCAATCGTCGATAGTGATGCTGAAGCTTGGTGGAAGATTTGGGACGTCAACTTACGGGGAGCATACCTGGTGACCCGCGCTTTCCTACCTCTGATGCTTAAAGGGGGCGACAAGCAGATAGTCCATGTCAGCAGCGTGGGGGCTTTTCTCACTGGACCCGGTTTTAGTGGTTATCAAACATCGAAACTCGCCCTTCTTCGCTTTACAGAATTTGTCGTGGCGGAATATGGAGATCAGGGGGTCCTAGCATTCGCCATTCATCCCGGCAACATTCCAGGCACGGATATTTTTGGTCCTAATGGTACACCAGATCCTGTGAAGCATCGTACGTTGTCTCCTTCCTGTACTGCATGTTTTACTGTATCGCTTGTTTTAATGTCAGAAGAGAGTTACGCTAATGTTACGAAGTCTTTACTGAAACTACCGAGCTTCCTGCCGACACCCTTGTCTTCTTGACGAAAGAAAAGCGCGATTGGCTGGCTGGAAGGTATATCAACTGCACATGGGATATGCCTGAACTCATGGCACAAAGAGATGAGATTGTCAAGGCGAATAAGCTGAAGGTCTCCTTGGTGGTATGATGGCGTTTGGACAGGCGAAGGTCCACCAACATGGCACAGGAGTGCCTTTGTAATTCATGGAATTCTGGGGTTCTTTCTCCAGTTTTGTGTAGTGTGACGAGTCACCAAAGCTTTACACTATTACGGTCGCCGGAAGAAGCCCGGGATAGCCGCTCATTTCGTTGCCACTGAGGTCTTCGAAGCTGGCACACCACGGGGCCACCATCATATGTCTAACCCTTCATACACCAGTCTCCAGTTGAAGAGGCTGCTTCAAACTTGAGTCTGCAAAGATGTGGCTTGCGTCGAACCCCGAGCAGTATTTGTGAAGCCGTTAGTCTATGTTTAGCTGTTGTATATACCCTGCGCCGCCTTTTGGGACTGCAACACAAAGTTCATCAATGCCATATAGGTTGACGTCGACCCACAGAAGGAGGACAATGTTCTTGGATATATTAGGTCCCTCAGATTTGCCCAAAACAGCTACATCATTACTAGCAAGGACAATCCTTGCAGGAATATTGACGACGAAATGGTAACCGAATCGAACGTGGAGCTAAGGTGCAATGTACTAGGATTTTTCTCAGAAGTAAGGTGAGGAGCAAGTTGCCAGAGCTGGGATGGTGTACAGCGTAGATGGCAGAGTTGCGTTGGAACACCTTTCTCTACGAATCACGACAAATAGCGACTGGACGAAGAAATGATTGGGCGACTGCTACGGTTATGCGGGTCTAATTGCACTTATCGACCATGCTTGCTGAAGTCTCTTGAAGATTTCGCTCCAACTAGATGAAGTGGCAGAGTAGATCAGTACCCGTACCCTCATTCAGTATGGCGAGTCTGTTCAATGGTCAAAGGCCTGTTGGTCTGGCTGGACTTGAGCCAATGGTAGGATGAGCTTGGATTCCAGACAGACTTTCCACATAACAAACTCGAAACATGAAACCGACATGAAAACAGGATTTTTGTGCTGTGTGATTGATTGTCTATTTCGTCATCTGAGTTCTGTTTGGTGGGGCTGGTGGGGCTGTGGCTGGACCTGGGTCTCGGCTTCGGCTTTTTTAACGTCATGGCGTGTTTTGCCCCACCAGCCCCACCAGCCCCACCATTGTTTATATCTTCTCTGTGCCATCCATCCATCCTTCTCCATTGTCATACTCTACCTCCTTTTTCCAAACTCCAAATTTCCAATTCACAACTCTTACACCTCTTCGAGAACACCAAAGACTGAACATTGTACGAGTACGTCAAGTCTTGGAAACCTTGATCACTTCACCGGCTCACATTTTCATCAGGGAAAACCTACCTTACTCTTCATCGAACATGGACAAAGTAGGAGGTAGGAATCCTCCACCCATACATTTGCTCAACGCTTCTCCTACCTTGTCGTACTCCTTTTCACGGAACTGTATTCTCTATATAGAGTATCTACCACCTCGGTGGCCAGTGGCTCGCTTCTTCAGACTGTCCTCGTAGATTCATGAACCACACTGATCCTGTGCAAAAAGGTGCTCTTGGCGGCGTGACGGATACAGCGGGGAAGACCGTTGGTGGGGTTACTGACACCGCGGGCAATGCAGGTGGGTCTTACTTCAATCTGGCCTGTGTTTTCACCCGCTCATCTATTCCAGTTGGCGGAGTAGGCAACACTCTTGGCGACACCACCAAAGGCTTGACAGGCACAGTTGGTGATACTGCCAAAGGCGCGGGTAATACCGTTACCGATACCACCTCTGGAGCTGCCGACACCGCAAAGGGTGCAACTGGTGCAGGGGGCCAACAGAATGCTCAGAACCCATTGGGTCTCAGCTAGATTGGTCGGTCAGCGTCGTCATGGCGGGAATGTCATCAACGGATCCAGGAGGGAGCGTGTCGTTCAATGTAATGGTAGACATCGAGGTCTGAGGTTCGCCATAGAAGCCAACAACCGTCTCTGGTATCTTTGTCGCAAATGAGTTCGCTCTCCACAATCATCTGTCAGCCTTCTTGTTGCCCCATCCACTTGAGACATCAATGCATAGTGGAAAATTAAATCTTCTATCCCCTTTTGATCGTTGTTGTCATGTGAACCCAGACACTCATGAAATGCAGTCTACATCCCCAGCATGTTGATCAGTGCATGTGTCACTCGCCTTGCGGCATCACAAGTCAAAACAGGCAAGATGCCGTTTGCATATTTGCTCTCACTATATAACGTAGATTTCAGGACGTTAGTCGACCCTGATCAATGCAAAATCCTCCACTTTCCTATACCTACGCCGTTTCAAATCCTTGTCGCTGTGCCTTTGCCTTCGCCACGCTTCATGACACCCGCACTCCATGCAAAGAGAACAAAATCAGATTGACCGCCGATGCCATCAAATATGCCGGAAACGCTATGCTTCAAACAGTGACACGCGCAAATACGAGAATATCAGGCCTCTTAGGACCAACAACGTAAGTTCATTGAAGCTGTGGATGAGAAGATATACAGAATTTGCGGAACCGATACTGGATGCTGCTCAAATCTCTACAGCTTGATCAAGTTGGTGTTTTCACCGGCATCATTGAAGTAATGGGATGGACTTCTGTCAACGGCCTCGTGGTTGTTATAGTGGGAGCTTTCACACGAGTCGTGCCCTTTGGTTCGGCGAGTAGAGGCATAGTGGTAGCCTCACGACAGCGTCCGAAATATCCGTACTCAACGCAGGACGTCGTTAGTGCCGGTGTAGCCTTCGTTGGCGTGACCGTTGTTGATAACGTTGTGGTTTCGAGACACCCTCCAAACCATCCATATTTTACACAGGACGTCGTTGGTACTTCTGTTGTGGAGGTTGAGCTTGAGGTACTCGTCAAAGTGGAAGTTGTAGTTTCGTCAAGGCATCCTGATTCCATTAGCTACTGGTCTCAAAAGCAATACAGAGCCATTACGTACCCCACCATCCGGGAGTCTGGCAAGTTGTCGTCCGAGTCGGAACTGCTGTTGACGAGCTGCTGCTCGACGAAGTGAGCTTGTCGGACCCATTGCTTCTAAAGTATTTCCAGTTGAAGCAATCGACACACTCCTCGTCTGGGATACAAGGCGGCACCTCCTCATATGCTTCAAGCACGTCATGGATCACGCTGCGAATCTTGTGATATCCAATCCCAACACGCCACCCCTTATCCGCAACAGTGTCGTAACGGGAAACGCAGCCGGTATGACATTCGGTCTGCATCGAGTAACCTCCAAGAGTACATGCAGAGGTCGCTGCATTGCAGCTACCCATGAAGATTGGATCAGCAGTATGACCAAAATGGACTGCTCCCGTGTACTTCCTTGTTTGAGGAACATTTGAAAGAGCGCCTGGCGGCGAAGTGAGCCCTAGCCTCGCCGCGGCAAGAGCTTCACCCGGAGCCTCAAAGGTTGTAGCTGGCAGTCCAAATGTCAACCCCAGTAGTGCACTTGTTGAACCACCCAGCGAATGACCTGCAAGCCAAACATCCGAAGTTGGGTATAGCTCTGTGACGTTACCGTAAAGTTCAATTGACGCTGCGTAGTACCGATTTTCCTCTCTCAAAGCTTTGACAACGCATGTTTGGTTGCATGTATAAGCTGCCGTCATACAGTCGCAGACTGGGTGCCAAAGATACTGACCGCCTTGACCGCAGCAACAGCCGAAAAAAAGATTATCATTCACTTTGTCGTTTGTGGTTGTCTCGGCGCCGTCAAAAACTGCTGGAGAGGTGCCTTTCAATGCTATTACGATGGTGGAATTGTCCTTGTTTGCAAAGACGTGGCCCCTTAGACTATCCCCTTCCCATCCAAAGCCCTGCGAACGATTGAATCTACCGGTTTTATCTTGCCATTCGCCAGCCCCAGGTTCTGTGTAGGCATTCCATGACATCTTGGCCAGACTCACCACTGTTTCTTTATCGGTAGTATTGGGCACAGCAACCTTGTCCATGGTCCATGCAGATGCATCCAGCACAGGAGGCGAGCCCGTTAGTCTAGCATGCTGGTACAGCGCCTGCATTATTGGAACTTTGCGATCCGATAATCTCTGTATGGTGCTTTTTGTAGATCTCAGGTGTAAGGTCTCTAGTGGAGACTTTTCGCCAGTGCCATCTTCCACAGTCCAGATAGCATCCCCGGGTTTGACATCAAACCGCTGGTGTACATGCTGATAATCATATAAGCCGTGCACGAATAGATGCCTTAGCGTGAAGTCTTCATCGCCGTTGGAAGGTTTTAGAGGCGCCAAATGGTCGTAATCGGTCCCCCAAGATAAGGAAAGTATAGGGAATTGCTTTGCCCCCTTGAGCCAATCACTCGCCCATGATGCTGCTCCTGGTGCTGGGATAGCTGTGAAGGCGGCTAGCAATGACAACGAGAGCTTCACAGTTACTCGACCAGCTGAATAAGACTTATATCTCATGCCCCATCTCGTCTCCATGCTTTGAATACTGCGACTACTCAACAGGAATAGGAAAGACACTTCGTTGAGGATTTGGTAACAATCGCTGTGACGGTAATGTGATGGCAACGATGATGATAGACGGAACAGTTCGGTGAAACATACAACCGGCGCCGGCTTGGCAGTTCCCGGCATGAATGAGTGAGACAATAGATTTGTTTCAGGTAGGTGGTTGTAGAATACGTATATGTACAGTGTGTATATGTAAGAAGGAAGGCTGAATTTTCTATTACGTCGAAGCTTTTCGGAAATTGATATCAGAGTCCCAAGATAGGTCTCGTGAGACTCGGTCTGCTGCCTATGTTGCTGAAAATGACTTCAGATCACAGTGATTATCCCTGCTGACTCTCCCCTACGAACCGTCTATTCGATGTCCCGCGCTCCTGTCATAGGAGCCACCGGCTCAGGCCGGCCTCAGAATCCTCACATGTCACAGTCCTTCTCCCGCCTCGACTCTTCTCCATCGAGCCCTCTTGCTCGAAGCCGGGCGAACACTGTTCAGTCTTTCTCCGTTTCCGGCAATCTAGGCTCGGATATGACTACCTCGTCCTCAGATGAGAATAGAGAGGGGGAGGAGGAAGAAGATATCTTCCAGAAAAGCAGCTTGATAAGCGGTTCTGATGGAACTGTCAGAGATGTCCGTGAGATGGAATCTCCACAAGACACTCCTGAAGGCTTTGATGAGCTTCCCATCGAGCTTGTTAGCTTGATAGATAGGTAACGAAAGTATATGCCCTCCGAACTGCTTTGTATACTGAATTGCTCTACACTAGGTTCATTGAGTCGTTAAGTGCAAAGATATATAATACACCGCCGTCAATTGAAAAGCTGTCCTCAATTTTCCAAGACTTCTACGCGAAAGCGGAATCCCACATTGCGATTCATATCAACGCTTTGTCAACCAAGCAATTTCGAAATGATGCCAAAAGGCCGCGAGCGCCGTCCTCTGAAGGCAAATTAGGCCCACAGAGTGGTGCAGCTCCTGATCAACAGATGCTCACACCACAAGAGATTTCGGATCGCAGGAAAGCACGGCGCTTACTAGATCGAAAAGGAATCGCGTTAGAGGAGACCGTTGAGAGGCGACTTTGTCAAAGCATGTACAACCGTATATGGCGACATCGTGCAACCTTGGACGAGGTCAGAGATGAGAAGCTCCGATCTAGAACCGCCGCGTTGAAACTAGTTGGAATAGGTTTGCAAGATTTAGGAATCAACTTTGACCAGCAGCCATTCGAGTCAGACAAAGTACAGATTGAGGCCTGTATTTCGAGGGCTAGAGAGGGTCTACTAAGGATGAATGACGCGAAATATCCTCTGGGCAAGTTGCAGCAATTGGCGGCTGCACACAAAAATATCGTTGATCTACTCACAGCTTTACACCAGTCATCCTCTTCGGCAGATGAAATTCTGCCGGCACTCATTTATACTCTCATTACGACTCCATCAGAAGGTATCAATGTCATCAGTAATCTAAATTTTGTACAGAGGTTCCGAGCAGCTAGTAAAGTTGATGGGTTTCAAGCTTACTGCTTGGTAAATCTGGAAGCAGCAATCACATTTCTTGAGACGGTCGACCTGGCGAGTTTACGTTCCGATGAAGCCCAATCGACATCCCACAACGAATCTTGGATCTCCCGTACACCAACTACACCTTTAGTATCGTCGACATCCTCGGTGACATCCGCCACATCAGACCAGCTAGCTTCCCCACAGCCTGTGGAGCCACCGAGTATTACGGTACGTATATCTCTAATCGAGGCAATCGTGTTTGGTATTACATTGGGCCCACACGTTATAATTTGGGAACAAAGCAGCTTAGATCTGTCTTATTACATAAATGCTTTGCCATCATTCGATAGCGAAGATAATTTCTGTCCTTGCGATGCGCCTCGTTATGTTTCAATAATCCAAAAAGACTCTGCTGACTCAAAAGTCTATAAAAAAGTCTGCGCCAAGTATAACTCCTTCTCATCAACGTAAATTGAGTAATCTATTCCAGCCACCAGCTAGCGCAATTGGAGCCGCGAGCGATGCTGTACGAACGACTGCAGATCAAGGATTTAAGACGATTGGAAATACCCTCGATAATAGCTTCAAGCGTATGTGTTCTTTCTCAGACCTTTGTTTCTGTTCACATCCTTTCTCGAGGCTAAGAACATGCCCAAAGAGCAAGGCACCAGATCGTGCTCCTCACACAAGTCTTCAGACTCAAAAGGCCCACTCAAAACAGGTTTGCTAAATCGGAGACTGTGTAGTTTTATTCGGTCGTCTCAAAGAACACAAAATAGCTGCAGACGGCGCCGATACAGACGGCACGATTATCGTTCCAAAGACCTTGGATGACGCTCGGAGACTTGTTGAACCGCCCAAAGAAGAGGATGAAGAAGAGGAAACTAGCTTTCCTCCAGCGGACCCCTCAGCTACCCAACATGACGAACAAGTCGGTAAAGAGAACGGATCGAGTGACAACCTACTGAACGCAATCGTCGGCCGCAAGCAGTCTCGCGACAGGAGCGTCGATAGTGCTCAAAGCTCTGGCAGTGGGAAGAGGGTAGCTTTTGCCGTCGAAGCTAACAGCCCGTTCAACAAAGCTGGATCGGCTACCTCTACTCCCACTGTGTCAAACGAGCCGCTGCAGCCAGGCAATTCGGCGGTTGGGTCGATGCGTAGTCTCAGTAGTACGCTAAACCCGCTCAAAGGGTTTGGTGGTATGACTGTCATGCGAGGATTTGGCCGGACTACATCCTCTAATATCGTCACACCAACACTTACTACCGCTGGACAGGCTCCTGTTCAAAAAGACACGACAGATACCCGAATCTCGACTATCAAAACTTCACCACCAATTCAACGATACATGGATGCTGCAAGTGTGGAAGACCTCAAGATTGGTGAGGTGGCCGGATTGCTGAAAGATTACAAGCGTCTAGCTTGCGCTTTGAAAGATATAGGGGCATTTTGATAGGCATAAGGCGAGTAAAAGATAGAATTCTTTCTCAAGAGCGCGCAAAGCGTGCATTTCAACTCGAGATACCCTTTTTGCAATGCTCACGGGATTCTTCTCATTATTACAGGTCTTACATTTTGTCTACCGTTTGTATTTAGATGCCATTTGTGATCCACGTCTATATTAGCTTCAATGAAAACCCACCACCAACCTCTTCCGTGTCTCTATTCGCGAAGATACCACTAAAATCTGCCGCTTCTCCAGCAATTCTCGGCGCATCCCCTCTCTTCGGGGCGCTGGGACTCGCCAGTCTCCTCCTCTTCTCTTGGCCCGCCTTGGAGGGAAATGTGGGAAACATCGCTGTGCTCTTGGGCTTTGGGTATTCACTAAAATAGGGATGAGCAAGGACTTCGCTTGCTGTGGGTCGTTGTGCAGGATTCAGGCTGAGGAGGGACGTGAGCAGAGCAGTTCCGGCGGCTGTCAGGAGGGGAAATTTCGCACGAATTACGTTTCCAGTCGTTTGGGAGGTGCTCGGGAGACGGAGTGAGCGGGCGTTGGGCAGACGTTTGAAGCCAGGCCAGGTAGCTTCGGTAGGAATGCCGCAGATTTCGAAGATCTGGAGAGCGATTTAGCACCAAAACGGCCAGTACCCGAGAAGAAGCATACCTTCGAGAGCTGGTCAACTTCGTTCTTCCCTTGCAGCAAAGGATTCTTTGTCAACAGCTCGCCGAAAATGCAACCAACGCTCCATAAATCGATCTCTGTTCCATACTTTTCGGCACCCAACAGCAATTCTGGGGCACGATACCACAATGTCACCACTAGCTGAGTAAGCTTCGGTGATGGATCACCATAGTATCTCGCCATGCCGAAATCTGCAACTTTCATCTGACCCCTGTTGTTCATGAGTAGATTCGAAGTCTTCAAGTCCCGGTGTAGGATCCAATTGATGTGCAGATACTCCATGGCCGAAACAAGCTGCAGGAGCAGCGTCTTGATTTCCGAGGGCGAGAAAGCATCGAGCATGTCTTCTTGCAGCGTCTTGAGGTCGTGCTCGAGGAAGTCCATGACAAGGAAAACACTGGTCTTGAAGATCAGCTTTCGAAGACAAGACCGATGCATTCACGTAGCCACTTACTCATCCAATTTGTCCCCCATCACGACTTCCCGTAAAGTAACAATGTTCGTGTGTCTCGACGCCATCAGTGTCTGTATCTCTCGTAGGCCCGTGACCGGAAAGCCGTCATTGGCATTGTCCATCTTGAGCTTTTTCAAAGCTACAATCTCCCCAGTAGCAGTCTCTCTGGCCCGCGATACCCAGCCGTAGGAACCTTCCTCGATATGATTCAGCTTTTCGAAATTGTCGACATGCCTGCAGGGGCCCCATTCTGGCGCTGGGAAGCGCAAGAGCTTTGCTGGTGGCAGCTCTTTCGAAGACGCGCCAGGCTCAGGAGATAGTCTTCTCTTCTTGGACGGCCGTTCACTTTCTTCATGGATAGATTCATGATCGTGGGCAGTAGTCTCAGCGGCGTCCTCTAATTCCAGTCTCCGATCCTCTTCAAGCTTCCGTTGTTTCTCTGCCTTTGCTCTTTTCTTTACTTCTTTTTCACGCTTCCGCTGAGCTTCCAATGCAGCGTCTTCCTCATCATCGGCCCAGCGCGACTTACCTTGACTCGCCATGATCGAGACAAGAGAAGCGCGGCATCGACGGTTGCCCGAGGTCGACTATAGTACTTACAATTCCTGAGGGACACTTGAAACCTTTCTTGACACTCCACTTTCGACCAACCCTTACTATCAAAAGCTGCTGGGCATGATCGTCAGACTTGGAGCAAATATCCTTAGGAGCTCTAGACCACTGGCTCGGGGATATTCAGTGTTGAAGCTATCTAAGGGAATTCGATGTGCATCATCGCCGGCTCGGCAATGGTCGACGCCTCTGGCCAAAACCATTGCTGAAGCAATCGCTGTAAGCTCATTGCAAGTTTCTTATGTACACTCATTCTAATCATGGATCTAGACTACAGGTCCAATTTCTATAGCAGCTTATATGCGCCAATGCCTCACATCACCAGATGGTGGCTACTACACGTCACAGGCGCAGGGCAAAGATCAATTCGGACAGAAAGGTGACTTCACTACCTCGCCAGAGATCTCCCAAATATTCGGCGAGCTACTCGGCATATGGCTTGTAGCGGAGTGGATAGCCCAGAACAGGATTGGCAATGGCGTAGAAATCATCGAGGTTGGACCAGGGAGAGGAACGCTGATGGATGACATGCTACGGGTATGGTATGATGATCTGATCAGAGTACGATCTACCAGTCTAATCTCAGGACAGACTCTCAATAGCTTCAAGCCGCTAGCATCTAGCATTGAATCCGTCTATCTGGTGGAAGCCAGTCCAGCACTGCGGGATACCCAAAAGCAATTACTCTGCGGAGACTTCCCCCTTGAGGAAATCGAGATTGGGTTCCGAAGCACGAGCAAGTATTCAAGGGTGCCGATAATATGGTGTGAGGATATTCGATTTGTACCATACGGTAGGCTCCGCTTGCCAACCTACAAATAAGTCCAACGTAGATTGATGAATATAGATCCGAGCAAGACCCCGTTCTTCTTCGCCCACGAATTTTTTGACGCGCTCCCAATCCACGCTTTCCAGTCCGTCGCTCCATCTCAGAATGAAAAATCCCAGATCCTCACAAGTCCTACCGGGCCACTCCCATTTTCGAATACACAATCTCAGTCCAGATCGCCCCAATGGCGAGAGCTAGTCGTCACGCCCACACCAACCGCTTCGGACGTAATCACGACCACTTCGCCTACCACTTCCAAACCTCGACCAGAATTCCAAATCTCCCTCGCGAAAGCTTCGACACCACCATCCCTCCTCTTTCCTAGCCTTTCCCAGCGCTACAAAGCGCTCTTGCCAACCCCTGGTTCGGTCATTGAGATATCACCCGAGTCGCATTCTTATGCAGCAGAATTCGCTCACCGTATCGGTGGCTCTTCTCCCAAGTCAAGCTCCACTTCCGCATCAAGTACAGTGGTCAAAACCAGCCCCTCAGGCGCAGCTTTGATTCTCGATTATGGCCCAGCAGACACGATCCCTACCAATACACTGCGCGGCATTCGCTCACATCAGCCTGTCTCTCCTCTCACTGATCCTGGCCTCGTTGACATCTCTGCTGATGTTGATTTCATGGCATTAGTCGAGGCGGCATTGGCAGCTAGTCCCGGAGTCGAGGTGCATGGGCCCGTTGAGCAGGGAAGATGGCTTCAAAGTATGGGAATTCGAGAAAGGGCAGAGATCATTTGCAAAGGTTTAGGGGAAGACGAGGAAGGAAAGAAAAGGGTCAGGGGAGCTATGGAACGATTGGTGGAAAGAGGTGGTGGCGCTATGGGCAAAATATACAAAGTCTTGGCGATAGTTCCGGAAAGGGGTGGAAGGAGGCCGGTTGGATTTGGTGGGGGGGTAGAAGAAGAAATGTGAAAGTTTGGAAACAAGTTAACAGGCCAGGAGCCATAGCTCTGCTTCTAGTTTCGATTACCATCAAAATCTTTGTGGTTTTCAGCCCGAGTGACAGGCCGCTAAGAAAGTTGTGGGACTCACGGAACGTGAATACATGCTGTGTCAACCCGCCGAATTGCTTTTCGGGCTTGAAGAACTTTCCACACGCCCTCTGCGGTCGAAGACCAACATGATACAGACGTGTACTTACCTAGGCTTCTGATTTTCGGGCGTGCCAAGAACTATTCCCCAGCAAGTCAAGGGATAACATTGATTGCCTCGGTTATAATCGGCCGAACCAGATTTCTCCTGCAACGCAATTCATAAAGAAGCGTTTGACCGCAGCTGGCAAATGGTTTGGGCGGTGGGGTATGTATATCATGCATACGCGATGCAACGTCAACCTCTTGACCGCGTGCTTCTTCCCCCGCGCGTGGGCTCCGAGTCGAAATGGTTCTGCATTGTTTGGGTGCCTGGTAGGAATGGCCCCGAATGGAATATGCGATGCATAAAGACTTCTTGCAGGAACCCGCTGGCCTAAATGTGCTCACATAAACTTGCATGACTGGAAGCGAGAATGACAGAAGACAGAGGCAGATTGCTCAGAGGCTGTGACTCAAAAGTCAAAATACTTTACATACTTTACATTCGAGTAAGGTAGGTAGACAAGGTCCGAGTAGGGCTGCCTTTTTTAGGCAAGTCTTGCGCGCGATAGGCCTAGCGAGGGCAACGCCAAGGCCATCCATACCCTGAAACCCCCCCTAAAGGAGTCACTGACACGTGGGAAATGAGGCTGACTGTACTCTTAATCACATACTTAACACTAAAGTCTGGAGACGCCGAATCGCTTATTGAATAAGGTATTGATATTGGGGTTCGGATGTTTGATAAGCAGCACGGGTTTCGAATCCAAATTCCCACAACGGTGTAGGTAGACTGTTTGAAGCAAAAGCGGTCAAGGAATATGATATACAAATGACAAAGCAAAGCTCGCTAGAGTAGAGGTGGCAGATAGGTAGGTACGTAAGGAGGTAAGGTACGAGTACTTGGGATGAAAGAAGTTGGCCATGAAACATGACTTTCTTTGTGACTATACTCCACCTAACCACTTGAATAAAGTAAGGTACTTTACCTTAGAAGCTACGAAGTACAACATGCGAGTACGGTACGGTACTTGGAGATATCTAATAATTTCGGGCAAAGCGGCCACACTGATTGTCGCTTTGTCCGGTCCGGGCGGATGAATAATAGCTATACCTTTACTTTAAATATTGGCGGGGTCGCGGATTTTGCTCGGACTGGTGGACAAAATGCGAAAGCCAGCTTAGCCATAAAGTACTTTATCTTAGCCCATACCATATCTCCATTAATCCCTTATTCAGCCAGCCTTGGCACATGAAACCTTAGTGGCTTGGTCGGTATTCGTATCCCCCGAAAGTACTTTATTCCAATGGGAAGAGAACAAAGCCCTGAATGATGATGATGAATATGCAGTCCAATACCAACGTGTGAGCCTGTGAGGTAGGCTCCCTCGTATGTCGTATTCTAATTGGCGTTTCATTCTTCTTCTTTGATGCCATTCCACGTTCCACGCAATCGGTCAACGTAAGCCGCATTAGGGGATGTGGAAAATGAGACTCCTCAGAGTCATTGATATATGTTATTCTGAAAGGTATCCATGTCATCCCGGAATGATTGAGGTTGAGATTGAAGATGCAAAAAATGATTTCAAATCCCACAAGATCCAATCATTTGCCCAGCAGGACATGTGTAATCCGCAATGATAAATCACCCTCCTAGTAAAGTGGTCAAGTAGACGGTGAGACTGTCTAAAACAAACAAACGAATCCAACCCGCAAAAAAAGCCAGCAAAAGCCAATTCACAAAGCTTGCTGCCTGGCGGTACGTATAATCCAGTCTAGTGGAGAGAAGCAAAGTCCGAAAGAGTACCGAGCCTACCGTAGTTACGCGAAATTCGCGAGACTAGGTAAAGAAAGTAAAGAAAGCGCAGTTCGGGCGGTGAGCATCGCATAAAATAATAATACCAATAAATAATTAATGTTGACTCAGCCCATCTTTCGCGCTGCCTTGATTCGGACTAGCTTGCATTATCATTCTGATTTCACAAAGTCCGAGTCTCCGTCGGGTCGGTCGGAGTAGAGAATGGAAGGATTACTACACTGATGATATTATGATTATTGCAAAGAAGAGAAGCATAAAGACAGCCTCAATCCCACTCCATGACAATGTTCATTTCAGACAAAGACAAGCAAACCAACTATAACAAACATCCTCAAACCTGCTCAATCTTCATCAAACCACCTCACCCTCTCGCCATACTTTTACACAAGCCACCCTGACTGACTAATTGGCCAATTACAAATCTCACCAAACTACCCATTGACTCATCTTCCTATACATAACAAGATGCCTTCCGGTCTCCGATACCAAATCGCTCCCTCCACAGCACCAGCATCATCAAGCACCAGAACAATCATTGCATCACCACCTCAGAAGCAGCAGAAAATGTCTCTCACTCAAACCTACTACCTCGCCCACTCCGCTCGTGGTAAGCTTTCCAAGGAAGCTGCCCGAGGGGATCATGACCTCCGCCTTTTGGTTGGTCACGCCAACCTCCTTGATGGTCTTATGCTTGACCTCACCCACGCTGAGCAAGAGCAAGAGAGCTGGTTCAACCAGACCGTCAAGAGTGCATCCAAAGCATCGGAGGAGCCCAAGCACATTCAGTGGGCAGATACAATTCCAGAAGAGCTAGAGGAGGCGGTAGAGGAAGAAGTCTATGCCGAGGACTCCGACAGTGACAGCGATTCGGACGACGATGAAAAGATGCCCGCACCACAAGCTTCAGCTACCATCATCACTGCCGACTATGACGAAGATGAGGACATGGAGGATGAAGACTACGAGGACGACCTCGCTCTTACCCTTACATCATCAGCACATCCACCGGAGCTTCTACATGGGGACGACGATTCAGATTCAGAAGACGACTCGATGCCTCCCTCACCTGAAGAGCCTCTCGCAGCCTTTTCCGAAAAACAAAGACAGGCGATTGCAACAACATCATATTACCAGCCACTACCAGTCAAGTCAGAGTCACCAGCCTCATTGCCGGAGTCGGATCAGTCCTTTTTCGACGAGGGTTTCTACCTCCCTGAACGGCAACAGACAGCAATTGCAGCCTGCTAGGTCGATGGCTTTTGATGACGATCCGGTTGGTTTTATGAGGGCAATCTGGCGAAAAAATACCCAAGCGAGCGTTGAGCGGTTTTTTTGAGTTTTCTTTTCCTACGACAAAAATTCTACTCCGATGGCTATGGCTACAGCATGATTTAGTTGACGCGAAGGGGGAAGGGGAGAGAGAGAAGAATCGGAGGCCTATTCACTCTGCATATTCTCCTCAGTAAAGAGTACGAGAAGCAGTACAGATAGACAGATGATGAACAAAATAAAAAGTTCAAATCCACCAACAATGTTCCATGTCTTGATTCAAATTCATCTTTTTTTGTACTGAATCGTACTCGTAAGTCGTGAGTCGTAAATTGGAAATGGCATGATGACTCACACATGCATACTTTAACATTTTCATAATTTTAAAGTGGAGTTCAATTATCCGAGGGGAATTAACGCTTGATCCATGGCTAAAGTAGCGTCGGATTCGGAGGAACTGCCGTTGTGATTTATAATAATAAAGTACTCAAGGTAAGTACTTTAAGTATTATTATTAAATGAGGACATTACTTCAGTGGCTGCCTGGTTGGTCTATCCGCAAGACCGCAAACGTGTTGAAGCTGCGTGGCTGCCTACCTTACCTTACTTTACGTGAACTCGGACAACCCCGCGAGCCCCCGCACGACACCACATCCACATCCACATCCACATCCACAGTCCTTCTTTGCCTGCTAACCCGTATAGCGTATAGGCCCCCACAAGCACAAACAGTTGCGACAATACCTTAGTTGATGCCATTCCATCCCGTTTGGTCGTAGATCCATCGGCCCCAACATATTCTTTTTCAAAAATTATATCCGTGGGTTGGCCAGCCAGCCAATCACTGAACATATGCCTCAATCACCACCACCATCTCCATCTCCAACCTCTGGTCCCTCCTCTGAACCACGCAGTCCACACTCCGGAAGACTGTCCGTCAGAGCGCAGGCAGCCACGGAGGATGCGAATGATACAAAGCAACCAGAAACAACAGTACTACAGAGAATTTCCTTTGCTGGGCCTGCTGCCAGCGCCTCGTCCCAAGACGAACGCGGACGGCGTGCCTCAATTCAATTTGCTTCCGGCACAAGTACAACTGCGCGTCCCGCAAGTTCAAGACCGACAGCTCTAAAGTCGAACCGGCGGCTATCATCGCCTCCACCACCCTCGTAAGTTGTAGCATCTAATCTGTCATTGATCTTCAGATGTCCTTGCGCAAATTCTGCTGCGAAATTCTATTTACCTGCGCTCTCTCTCTCTCTCTCTCTCTCTTGCAGCATGGAAAGGGTGTGCAGATTTGTGGTTGATGTGGCTGTTCAGCCTTTTTTGGAACGCAAAAATGCTGGATTAAAAATGAGCCACAAGGTATACATCCTCTCTGGATACACGTCCACGCCCTCATCTCTGGGTATAATATCCCGCAATATGGAATGTGACCTACCGTTCCTGCGCTTTAAACGATTACATTACGATTTGATTCACGGATACCTGTAGTCCTTCACCTTCACCGTTGACCTCAGAAGGACTGGTCTATTCATGGCCTAGCGCGTCGAAAGGGTTCAGAGGCGAATTGATGTGACAATGGTCGCTTCAGGTGAGGTGAGAGAGGGGATTGTAACTGGACGAAACGTACTTTGCAGATAGCAAGATACCGGGCTAGGAAATATAGCCTAGCCAGTTTACAAGGACTTGGTTGAGGGGGGACTATACGTGTATCCAATGCGGGTGTACACTTATTGCTTCTCAACTCAAATAGTACAATATGCCATCTGGAATCTGAGTCAATGATGCTTCAGTGTAGCACCTCCATTTACATCCTGAGTACCCATCTGCATCAGATTGCTGGAGAGGAAGATGCTGAACTGTTTCCTTGATGGCAGTACCTACGAGTCCCGAGTCTCGTTTGACACCTTCGACAACAAAGATGCCACCGACATTTCTTTCACATTAGTTTCCAAGCATAAAGACTATGCCTACTCTCGTCGATCTCGGACTTTCTTATGTGGGACCGATCAAAATGATTATTCCGAATTTGCTCTCGAGTGGCTCGTTGAGGAGCTTGTGGAAGATGGCGATGAGATTGTCTGCCTTCGTGTTGTCGACAAAGACAGTAAGATTAGCAGCAACGTTAGTGTGGAGCAAGGCGTCTACAAGACTGAAGCTCGCAAGCTTCTCGAGCATATACAGGAGAAAAATGAAGAGGACAAAGCTATCAGCCTGGTACTAGAGTTCGCCGTGGGCAAGGTTCCCGAGACGATTCAGCGCATGGTTCGTCTCTGTAACCTCCCCCACACTAACGTTTTTGATGCTAACGCAACGGCTGAAGATCAAGATATACGCTCCGGCCTGCCTGATTGTTGGAACCCGTGGCAAGTCTCTGGGCGGCATTCAAGGTCTTTTGCCCGGCTCTGTGAGTAAGTACTGTCTTCAGAACTCGCCCGTTCCCGTCGTGGTGGTACGTCCCGAAGAGAAGCGGGAGAAAAAGAGAAAGAAACGCCTTGCCGACCCCGGCCGCCAAAATTACTCTTCCATCTTGGACCAGACGAATGCTAGTGGCAGCGGAGCGTTCGAAAGTCTGGCTCGACAGTCTGCCGGCCAGGCCAACGAAACGGAAGCGGCCGCAGTATTGAAAGCAATCGGGGTGAGCGAAGGCTCTGGGGCATGGAAAGGTTTTAAGAAAGAGATTGAAGATGGGTCGCCACTTACCAAGACCGTGAGCGGGAGGAGCGATGCTACCAGCGAAGCAGAGAGCCCCAGTCCGACGGGCCCATTGATTTTAATGGATGATTCTGCCCTGGAGTACGCCCCTGAGATGGAGGACTTGGGACCTTCAGCGCTGAGTGATGCGAATCAAGAATGGGAAGAGGCCGACGATGAAGAAGGCGCAGAGGGCAAGGCATTGGAGGAAGTTGATCCCGTAGTTGACCTTTCCCTCACTGAACCCGAAGGAGCCGATGTTGATAAAAGCAACGAAAATAGAGGCTGAGATTTGGTACTAGCCTAAACTTGATACCCGTGATGCTATTGGTATTCGTCATCACAAGTCCGACATCACCTTGATGGCACAGTCTTCAGAGTCCAGAATTACCCACAGAAGGGAGATTGTAAAAATGGAATACTAATCAAAATCTCAGCCTTTTGGCACGCCGCACCTACATCAGATATGATTGGGCAAAGAGACTTGTATCAGGAAGACCGAGAGATAGCAGTCTCAAGGCTGACACTGCAAACGCCGCACATCCTGCCTGGCCATTTATAGCAGACATCGACCAATGGCGAGGGAGCGTTCTGGCTTGCATGATGCAGCCCCTGTGTTTCATTCCTTTGCATCTTGTAGTTTCAAACCTCACTCTGGTGCGAATAGCTAATTATATTACTTTCGTTGCCTTTCCTTGAGAAGAAATAGATCAATGTCTAGACTCTTCGACCGAAGCGCACTTGCTACAACGTTATCATCTTAAAACTCCAAACACGGGGTCAAGTGCAAAACATTCGAGGCAAAATTTTCAGCCTGACCAAGCAATTTATATTTGAACGCAACCCGTAAAGCTGAGCTGTATCCTAACAAATCTTCCGCCCCAGCCCAGCTCAGTCAAAAGTGTCAGAGAACGTTTTTATCCAGGACATGGAGGTAGCAATCATCCAACTCGTCGAAGGATCGTTGAGTTTGGCATTGCAATGCAGTAATGCCGCGAAGACGCTAAATGATCTTGCTGCGAAATACAAGTACGCTAAGCTTACTATCATCTCTATGGTGCAGGGGCTGGATACCATCCAGCTGGCATGGAGTCAGATCGGCGAATGGTCCCGGAAATACGTACCCGAAACAGCTGGAGACGGCGAATTCCTCCAGAGGCTGGAACGATCTTTGGAGAATGGGATGCTCATCATGAATGCCCTGGAAGGAGATCTGAAACCCTACGAGACCAATAATTTCAGCTTCATGCAACGCTCAAAGGCCATCTGGAACGAGAGTACTCTCCGCGATCACCAGGACCGGATCAACCATCAGGCGACGGCTATGACTTGCTTGCTGCAGGCCATCCAGCTCAAGTCTTCACTTGCCAGAGATCGACTGATAGACGAGGTGGAGCCCATGCTCCGCAGATCGGACGAGAGCGCCTACAGCATTGTACCCTCACGGTAAGTCCATCAGTCCAAAGCTCTTTTGACCTAGTGAGGTCGCTTTTTACATCGGAAGACATGTTGTAACGGCGAGCCACCCTCAAGACTAGACATACTACTAAAATAGTTTCCTGGAAGAGACATGCTAACATCGGCTTTACCCAGCATGTCCTCGCGTGTGTCAAAGTCAACTTATCGAAATTCTGCTGCAGGTACAAGTATTGCAACCGCGGAAATGGTATACCGGCGGCTAAGCTTCGAGGATGAGCTGTTCACGGCAATAGCGTACAAAAGAAATTATCGGAACCCACGGATTGATCATCTTTTCAACACGAGACGTTCACGGTTGCTAAAGCCAGATTCATCGCCAGCGACTCGGATCAGGTCGACAGCCCCCAATGTCGACGGGGAAGCTTTAAATCTTAACGCTCATGAGAGCTTGCAGGTCCATGTTCAGAAGGAGTTTACCAAGGAGCAAGCGAAGCAAAGCTGCATCTCCAACATCGAAAGCCGTAAGAATGACAATGACAGAGCGCTTCTTAAGGCTTGCCGTAGTGGCGATGCCCAGCTTGTTGAGTCTCGTCTGAAGTATCAAAGGACCTATGGCACGAGAAACATTATTCAAAAATCCCTTATGTTGGAAGCTTTGAAAGATGCGATTCTAGCCGGGCATCATGATGTTTTTAGGAGACTCTTGAACATGATGATCCCCACTGATCACCGATTATCGCAGACTGGCGGCTGGCTTCCCCTTCAATTTGCCACCCACAAAGGCGACGTGGCAATGACAAGACTTCTCTTAGAAGCCGGAGCCGATGTGTCTCCCACCGGCGGCGGTACTAAACCCATTCACATCGCTTCACATAGAGGGAGCGTGGAGATCACGAGCATGTTGGTTAGTGCAGGCGCTGCTATTGACGCGGACGACAATCACGGATTTCAACCAATCCATCTTGCATCCACATATGCGGAGAGGGCTGCTCAAATTGCTCTACTCGTCAGCGCTGGTGCGAAGGTAGATGCCGTAAACTCTCTCGCACCGTCGTGGCAGAAGTATCCATTACAACTTGCGTGCCTTACAGGCCAGCGGGCTAACGTGTGCGCGCTCCTTGAACTCGGCGCGACGAAGGATATTGGTCGAAGCCTTCTCGACGCGCCACTGGGTATCGCAATCCGTCAACGTCATGTAGAGATCGTGCAAACACTCTTAGAACATGGCGCTGACCCAAATTATGCATCGAAGTCAAAATCGAACAGCCTATTCGCTGCTCAAAGCTTTCATCTTGGAGGACCAGGTATGACGCCTCTCAGCCTGCTGGCGAAGCATTTCGGCGACAGGCGTACGAAGAGTGCGTTCGACCAGGCGATGCTTGACTTACTCCTGGAGCATGGCGCAGATGTTCAATCGAAGGATGACATGGGCAACCAGGTCCTCCATTATGTATGCAGTAGCCCGTCCTCCGTGAACCTCGATTTCAGGAATAATGCGAGCCACGACAAATTGGTCTCGACGCTCTTAGGCCAGGGTATTGACATCAATGCTACAAATTACAACGGCGAATGTCCGCTTTACCTGGCTGCGGTGAACTGCAACAGACAACTCGTTTCTCTTTTGTTGGTGAACGGAGCGAGACGTTTGTCCAGTGCAGAACTTTTTCGGTTACATAAGATCATGGAAGGGTTGGAGAAGCGACGACCGGGTATGCAAGAGAACACTAGGGAGCTGATGAGGCTTTTGGATCCAGGAAGGGAAGGGAGGGTGAGGGAAACAGTGTCGAGACGAGCACCAAAAGTCACAGATGGCAAGATGCCTGCGCAAGATCTCGGTTGACACGGTGCCGGAGAATTGCATGGACAATGCGCTTAGGTGTCAATTGAGGCTAAGAAATCGTTTCGGTTCCGATTGCAAGATTAGGGCTAGGGCTGACACTGTCGCGCTGTCCACGACTTGCCCGCATTATTCGTACAGCTTTGACATACATGTTGAAATCCGACAAGATTCGTCGATTTCACCAGTCTGAGACCTGAGGAAGCGCTCAGAGAAGTCTGCTCTCAGACTTGCTAATGCTCCCTGACTGCGATGAATGCAAGCCGGGAAGTATGCCGGCTTTAACAGCTATAGTCTTCTCGTCTCTTCCCTTCTTCGTCACATTCCTGTTCGTCTTAACTTTGATGCTCCAGAAACTCTTTCCTCTATTATCTGGTGAAGCCCAATCGTTGAAATCTAGCGCATATGCTCGGCCGTTTTCGTCCAATGCCAGTCAGACTCGACCAATTCTCAAACGCTTGTCGGCTTTGACCTTTGCTTCCACTGTCGCATTGGCTGTAGTACTCACAGAGTTGATTCTTTGCGAGATATCTAGCACATTCAACCCGGCAGCTCGCGGATTGGCTTTTCAAGTGACGATATTGTTGCTCCTTCTCCTCCTCATAATAGCTATACCGTTTCTCGAGCTCCATTCGATCATCTCCGCCTCGGGGTATGAATTCTCTGGAAAAGGCAAGGGAAGACTCAGGCTGGCATGGATATTACAACTGGTTGGCTTCACGGTATGGCTTGGGGCGTTCTGGTGGAGTGGAGAATGGCTGTTGCATCACCTCGGCCAGGACTTAGGGACTGAGAGCTCTCAAAGCCTCAGCGAGGCTTCTCTCGAACGCATCGGTATCATTGGAATCTCGGTGATGTCGCTTCTCTCTGGTTTTGCCTCGGTCAGCTCCCCATGGCAGAACTTTTTCTCGCGACCCAGGCGCGTCACAGAAGCTACCATTACTCGCAAAGCAGCAGGCCTCGAGGCCACCCAGGATATGCTATCCGCGAAACGCTCTCGTTTGCGCGCTCTCGAACGCAAGATGTCCGAAGCACCTGCAGAATCTTTCTTTCAGAAAGCCATTGGGTCTATCCGCCGCAACCCCGATTCTATGGAGCGACAGGCTCTACTTGCTGAGATCTCTGGCCTAGAAACAATGGCTGTTGCTCTTGCCACCTCTTATTCTAATCTTCAGTCTCGCTTTCAGCAACAGAAAGATTCACGGACGATCAAAGGTCGTCTCCTTCTCACAGCGTCCTACGGATTCTCAATTTTCTGTCTCTACCGCATTTCAACCACGACATTGACTTCCATTCGCCGGACCTTGAGCGCGCATCATTACTCCTCACAGGACTTCAGGTCATCGGACCCCGTAGACAATATACTGGCCTTGCTAGCTAGACATTACGATCCTCACTTAGACCAAGCGGTTTGGGCCCGGCAGATATCCTTCCTTCTCTCCGGCCTCATCCTCTTTGGCTCTTTGTCATCAGTCATGCAAACCTTTCATCTCTTCGCGCGCTTTTTCCCAAGCCTGCTGAAAACTATCCAGGCCAATCTTGCGTTGGTAGTTGCGCAGGTGTCCGCTACGTACGTGATCAGTGCGGCGTTGATGCTACGAGGAATGATGCCAGGAGCCGTGCTTGGTGAGGGATTAGGTGCTCTAGGGGGGAAAGATGGTGTACTATGGATCGATGGTTGGTTTGAGAGATGGTTCCTGGCGGGGGTCATTCTCACAATTTTAGGTATATGGGTAGGCAGAAAAGTGGGGGGAAGTGATGATTGGGAAGAGGATGAATATGACGATGGGATTGGACTAGAAGGGGGAAAGAGGTCACGATAATCATCATGATTGTACGACTCATCTAGTAATATACGATACTTCTGACCATGTACTTCCTTCACCTGCGTTCAACCACCCAATACGAGGCAATTGTGTAACGAGGACGAGAGCCATGAGCCAGTAAAGGTATTTATCAGCCCCATAACATGCTGGATGGTCTGACGGACGACAGGACCAAGACAGACTAGTTGAATGTCATCTAATGCTGTCCCTGGAGTCGTCGCTCAAGAATGGGGGCCCGCTTCGTGTATGGTTTTGCTGTAGTCTTTTACAATTACAACATTCCCTTCCCAACCATCTCTTCTCTCTCCTCCCATACCGTCTTTCCACTACACCCACAGACCACCTTCTCGTTCTCCCACACTCCAGCACTCCTGGCCACTACACCGACAACCAACCCGTTTTCTCCTTTCGTGTCCTCTCCAAGTCTTTCTACCACAACTCCCCTACCGACCAACTCCCAGATCCTCCAATCTATTTCTCCGACCATCGATCCTCTCCCAGTATGATCCACTTCCAAGGCCCCCAAGTTACCCACCTTGTCTCCCTCGAAACCTGCAAATACACCGCCCATGCTCCTAGGGACATTTGAAATGTCACCGCTCTGCCGTATGCTCGCACTGTATGATCCTGTCGGCAAGCCAGTGAGCGTCATATCTAGCAGCGTTATTCGATCCGACAATTCGATCAAGCGCGCCAGGCCTCGGACCGGCGAGGCTTCAGGCGTTGCTAGGCAAGTTGGCGGGGGCGGAGTTTCGAGGATGCACACCGCGGCGCTGTTCACCTTGCCAGAACCACGGAGGATGGCTGTTCGTCCAGTTCCTTGGATTGTAGAAATGATAGCTGAGGGGGGCGAGGTAGATGTCGTAGTTAATAACTGGTTCGGGAAGGAGAAGTCTGTTTCCTGTACGCCCGGGAGTTTGGACAAGGCGCCTGATATATCTTTAATGCAGGCATCGCAGTGCATAGGTACAGAGAAAGTAGCTTGGTAGGCGGGAAGCATTTTCTCTCTCTTGGTATAGGGTTTGGGAGAGAAGGCGTAGTAAATGGCTCCAGTTGAGAGGCTGGCGACGCTTGTGTATATGCTTCCTTTCAGAGACAATTTGCTCATGCTATTTACTTTTTACCTAATGTGTCCCGTTCATTTCAAGGTGAATTGAAATGACAGGAGTGTAGAAGCGGACGAAAAGAGAACTCCATGGCGCCCATTGGTGCACTGCGAAATCGGAATTGAGCCGAGGAAGCTTTCCGAGTTTAAGTTCGTCTTCACCATCGCAACTCACAACTCAATACACAAGCTACACGTTCACCAAGCCCGTTTGCACCTCTTCATTTAAGGAGAAACCCTCAAAACAATATCGAACGTGTTCTTAAATCTGGTTGGCATTAGTGCTTGACTCTGCACGCCTGAGACCGAGCAGCTACAGTCCTCACCTCGTCAATGCACCGGTGAAAGTCAACCCAGCATGTCGCAGACCGTAGGCAGAGTATGTGTGCCTTCCTTAATTACTTCTGGCCACTGCTGACCATCATTTCCCCAATCAGACGCGTCTAGCCTATTCCCGAGCATGGCATCACGTCTCACTCTCCACTCCCAACCCACCTCCCTTAGGTCGCCTTGCCTCTCAAATCGCCATCATCCTTATGGGAAAGCACAAACCGATATGGGACCCCTCGACCGATTGCGGGGACTACGTTGTAGCCACCGGTTGCACCGATGTGTACGCTACTGGGAAGAAAATGCAGCAGAAGCTGTACTACAAGCAGACCACGAGGCCCGGAGCGCTGAAGGCGCTGAACATGGAGGGTATGATGAGGAAGTGGGGAGGAGGGGAGATATTGAAGAGGGCGGTCAGTGGCATGTTGCCGAAGAACAAGCTGAGGAAGCCCAGGTTGGAAAGATTGAAGGGTGAGTTCCATGTTGGATTTGCTTGCTCTATGGTACGAGTAACGTACATGCTAACACGTGAACGATCTTGCAGTCTTTGAAGGAGCACATCATCCATACAAAGCAAATTTTATCAAATTCGATTGACGAATACGAAGGACAGAGCCAGAAGTGAAGACGGAGAGTTTGAAGAGGAAATCAATATAGCAGATCCGGGACCAAGCATTCTTTCGAAAGCATCCTGTGGCGTTATTGGAATTGAAGCTATTTGTATATATGACCTGCCGAAAACGTATGCTGATACCCATCCAATTTGCTAAAGGTGGATCCGCTGTTTCCACTGGCTATTCATCGATACTTCACAATATCTGATTATTACAAGAGGTCCTTAAATTGCTTTACCGCGTGACGGTACACTGGATCAGGCCGTTTGGGTCAGATTGAGGTGCGTAAACCTCAGCGTCTTTGCCGGTGTTTTTCAGTCCCTTGTGCCAGCTTAGGTCTTGTGCAGAGTTAGCAAAATCTTCTTACCAGTCGGATCGACGACTGACCTATTTCGAAGTAGTGTTTGTTGGGTAGGGAGTAATCCACGGCTTTGACTTTAGATACAGCTTCCAGAATCTGCTCACACATCTTGTACAAGGTGTTCTGAACGCTTGGACTACTTTCCTTTGCGAAAGTCTCAAGAGTGATGGTTCGAGCGGACTCCCACGCCTGATCAAATTTAGAAACTGCAGACTGCACCTCCTGGACACTTTTGAACGTATCCCAGGTCCATCCACAGTCGACTTCAGTACTTAAAATACGGTCGTAAACGTCGGGCAAGGTCGTGTACTCATCCCTGTAAAAGTTGTGAAACGCTGACCCAGTACTTTTGAGCACCAGTAGTCCCGCGATGGCAGAGCGAATACTGATACCCTTGCCCTCGTCTGCGGTTGCCTCGACGTTCCTGGTCTCTGAGCCGTCACGGAAGAAAGAGTGCGGGTGAGGCTCGCCACCTACATTCAATCGAGTCCATCGGTGGGTCACGACCTTGATCCAGGCGGAATGTATGTGCTTGTACTTCTCAACGAAATGGGAAGCAACGATTGCTCCGAAAAGCTCTGGTGGCGTGACAGGATGTTGCTTGGCCATGATGTAAACGGTGTTCTTCATGGTGTCTGTCGCCACGACGACGCTGTTGTCTGCTTCTGTGTAACTGTACTCGTTCAGCTAGGAATTGGTTGTTTGCTGCATTCCTATTACTTACGAGGTCTCAATGGCTCCTTTGAGGAGCACACATACAGTCATCTCTACCACTGTCTGGACTCCTGTCTCTGCGTCCTTATGGACTTTGTAGACCCGGATGTTGTCTTTGCCATACTGGGCTGCGGAGACGTGAGGCATGATTCCTTCCAAAGAGCGATAAGGGAGAGAAGAAGGGAAGTAAATCTTGGATATTTGAGAAGCTTTTAGGGGGTCTTAGAACTTGGATTTGTTTGCCTGGTTTGTAACGTCGTTCGATTCGAGAACAGGGAAGCCGCTAAATATATGTATCCAAAGCTGTGAAGCTCCATCCATGGAGCTGCCCGAGGCGGATACGGCGAGCTCCGAAATCGCAATGCAGCAGCGAAATATTTAGTTCTATCAAGGAGAAACTAACTTATCAAGTGGTTATCGCTGCAGACAGGACTTGGTATGACGTGAGGTTATGCGGGGAGTGGTGCGAATAAATAGGGGTACCTTTGGCAGAATAGATAGATACTCGTACACAAAGAATTGATTACCCCTCTCTACTCTACCTTATCATTGATCCATACCTAGGTATTGTACTTTAATATCCAGACTTATATTAGCGCCATAGGGTTCTAAGGTATTCATCGTTTGGAAACTGTGGGGGAAGCGGGCCCTCCAGCTCCAGTTGGGGGGGAACCTTGCAGGCTTGGCGTCTTCAGGCTAGTCTGACTCTGACCTCACCCTCGTATTCGTATCCTAGAGCTTGTACTCGTACACAACTCCACCGAAAGGTAGCGTTGCGTCTTATCGACCTAGCTTTGGTACATTATCTGCTCAACAACGAGAACCAGACATCTACAATGAAATTATCTCGCAACAAGATTGCTCAAAGACCTCGGTCATCTGTTCTCTAAGTCCTGCATCCGCCCTATTGTCTACTCAGAATCCACGTCCACCAAAACACCACTCTTGACGATCTCCATTCAACGATTTTGTCCGGATGTGTCTGCACAATTGAGTGACCAAATGGACTTAATTTATGGGTAAATAACTTTGGTACACCTGAGTTGATTACAACAGAGTCATCGTAAATGGGATGTAATGAGCCAATTCAATGGACCGGCCTCCTCGGTGACGCCAACACAGAACAACATTTTCAGACATGGCCGTTCATTATCCCATCAGGGTCTGGGCGAGACATATGGTGCAAGAGAAGGAACGCATGTCTCAATCAGAGAAGGACAAGAGGCTCGATCGCTTGCCAATGCGCTGGTTTTTGGGCCCCGGGGTGCCTCGCTCGCACCGTCAGGGCAACCTCCAGGTAGTTTCAGCTCAGACTTGAAGGCCGTATCAACCCCTCGCGCTGGTACTCCAAGAGCAGACATGGCTGTTTCTACCGCCGTAGACTATTTTGGAATCGAGGGTGCAAGATCATCTGAAATGCGGCAACATGACTTACGCGACAAGATCAATAAAGAAACAAAAATAAAAATCGGCTCCGAAAACTTGTTGGAGGCCTTGATCTCTAAGAATGCCAAGCAAACGAAAGACCAAAGGCAAAAAGTAGAATCTGAGCTCACTTTATCCAACCGTAAGCTTCAAGAGCTTAATATTCAACTCGAAGATGAGATAGAGCGTTCTAAACGCCCAGCAACGCCCGGGCGAGACCGGCTTTCGGGACTCTTTCAAGGAAGCCCTCTCAAGTCCCCCGTCAGGGATGAGAGACTGTCGCAGGATCAATTCTCTTTGGTTGGCCAAGAATCAGAGTCTCCAACCTACATTCTTGCCGAACTTCTTCAGGCCCTGGAGACAGAGGGCATGCAGCCGGACTACTATGTTGATCGAGCCAACAGCCTCGTGGAATTGTTCAAGAGATACCCGACTCTCAAGTATGATCTTGCGTGGCCCATCTTTGGTCTGAGAGTCCAGACAATGCTACTTAGTGAAAGCCGGGAGGTCGTTGCTGCAGGATACCGAGTTACGAGACATGCGATTGCGGATCGGAAATCCTTGAAGACAATCCGTAGTTTGAATACCGACAACCTCGTCATCTTATCCCTTACCAAAGACAGCAAAGCGAGCATTGAAAGAGAGCAGGCTTTAAAATTCGTGCGGGCATTTCTGGACGTCAAAGATGGTATCAAGGAACTTTCAAATGCAATTGTCCGCACCGTTGTTTCTGTTGCGGAGCATCATGAAGATCGTCTTCGTAACATGAGTCTTTTGACAATATCCGAGATCGTTGTTCGAGATCCAGCAATCATTGTAGATGCTGGAGGTATAGCGCCACTGACTGATGCGCTTGTGGAAGGATCGTATCACGGATCGGAAAGCTTGGCCATGAATTTTCTACATTTGATAGACAAGCCACAGCAAAGGGGCTTCCTACCATCCGGTTACGAGCTGGAATCTGCGTTTACGCCTTTTACTGATCCTCTTACAGTCCATGGCCATGAAGAAAAGTTAAAGTCGAGCGCAAAGTTGCTTGCCGCAATGTTGAAAACATGGCCAGGGCTCTTTACAGCCGTCAGTAAGAATTTTTCGGCGATGGCGTCGTTGCTGCAATCGTTGCGGTATCCTGTGCCGATAGCCAGAGATCTGATCCTGGACCTTATCTTCGACATCTTACACATACAGCCTCCTTCCTGGACTTCATCTTTTCTGGCAGGTCGCCGTTTAACCACCTATGGCCGTGTTGCCAATTTGAAAGCAGACACTACACAGTCACATTTCAAGGCGGATCCCGAGGAAGGGAGCAGCTTCAGCCTTACGGCCCACTTCACGGCTTTGCTTCTTGCCGTTTTAATGCAATGTGGCCTTGTAGTGGTAATACCGACATTCATGATTTATGGGTTCTCGTGACTGACAGATTCTTCAGGCTCTATCCAGCCTTATTGAAGACACTGATGATTCCATGTTGAGGAGAAAGGCGACCTTGCTTCTTAGTGAAGTCTTGAAACTTGCAGACCGTTGCTTGCCGTCTAATGTCAGTGCGAACGCACAAGCCCTACCGGGACTACTCGAAGAGTCTGTCCGAGAGGGAGACCAAGAGGGCTCGATACCTTCCGGGATGATATACCAGATTGACAGCGTCAACCGCACTTTGCAGCGCTCCAGTCTAGCATCCAAGGCGCAGCAAGCGGCCGCTAATGCTAGGCAAGTGGATCCGAACAGTGCAACTAGACCTTCGGAGCCCGTGAAAAGCAAACTATCCATAGACATAGATGACATTCAATTTCGTTCTCTCCTGTTGGAAACGCAGGTGCTCACAACAGCCAACTACCTGAAATGGAAGTGGGAGCTCATCAATAATCTCATCGAAGGGCCACTGCTCAATCCCAAGCGTCTTGAGGAGTCGATCAAGGCGAGTAAGTTCATGAAGCGATTGATTGGATTCTTCCGCCCATTCAAGTACAAGTTCTCGGACGCGCGCAACACCAAGCCAAACCAGCGTTATGTCCGCACTGGTTGTGCTCTGATGAAAACACTCTTGCATAATCAAGATGGAATCAACTATTTGACAGAAAGTAAACTGCTGAGGCAATTGGCTGAGTGTCTTGCCCAGCTTGACAGGACAAGTGGTTTAACAGCGACACAGCCGCTTTTCTCTCCCTATCGAGTCTCGGAAACACTGACCGGAGGATATTTCGCCCTTCTGGGTGCTTTAAGTAGTGATCCCAAGGGACTTCAGATGATCGAACGTTGGCGGATGATCAACATGTTCTATCATATCATGGAAGTTGATGGACGAGAGGATCTCGTACGCATTCTTCTCAGCAACATGGACTTCTCATTGGACAGTCATCTCCGAGTATTGTTGTCCAAGGCGTTGACCTCTTGCCCGAAAAGTGTACGGATCTATTCCACGAGACAACTACGGAAGTACGCAACGTCCTCATCGCAATCAGCTGATCAGGGCATGAATCAGGGGGGATGTGAATGGGCCATCCGTCTTCTGGTTACGCAGCTCTACGATCCGGAAGTTCAGGTGTGTGAAGTCGCGGTACAAATATTGGAAGAGGTCTGCAATCAGAGAGCACAGCTTGAATACGTCGTCAGGTGCCGTCCAGCTTTGGACCATCTTGGCGCCATTGGCGCCCCTTTACTCCTCCGGTAAGTCGCATAAACTTCCTCCGAATTTCTGCAGCTGAATCATCAGCTTTCTATCCACCTCACTAGGTTATCAGTATCTACACGGCCTTGACTATATAACCCAGGAAATGGACGACTGGTTCCTCGTGAGTCGGCTATACCTCCATGACTACAAATGTTGACCTTACTCAGGGCCGAAATGATGCATATGTTACCTTGGTGGAAGCCTCACTGTCTCGGGCATTGATGGTACTCCCAGAGCAACCTAATACAATCAATGACGAGCAGCTACGGAGTCAAGAATATGGAACTGTTCCTCCGCATTTCTATAGAGAGCTCACAAGGACGGTTGAGGGGTGTCAGCTATTGCGAGACTCAGGACACTTCGATGCTTTTGTTGCTAATATCCAAGATAAATGGAGTGAACATGAGGATTTGGAGACAATGCTCAAGCTGAAAGGATCATTGTGGGCTGTGGGCAACGTTGGATCTATGGACCTTGGCGCATCATTCCTGGAAGAGACGGACGTTGTAGAATGGGTTGTGAAACTTGCAACAAATTCCGAAGTCATGACGATCAGAGGCACAGCTTTCTTTGTCTTGGGTTTGATTTCACGCAGTCTACATGGAATGGAGATTCTCACGGAGCATGGTTGGACAGCAGCAACCAATCACCTCGGCCGCTCACTCGGATATTGCTTGCCACTTTGCCTTCGGGATCTGTTGTCTATGGACTCCCAAAAAGGGCACAGACGAGTGGATCAAACGCAACCATCATCGAGGAGAAAGCAGATACACATACTCGATGAAGACCCCATCCAGGCTCGAATTCTAAGCCTAGCTGGCGACCTAGGCAACACGGTGCTCACTAAGAGGGCGGCGAGCGATCTCTTCGGTATCAAGACGAACTCACCCGAGCTGTTCACCTCAGTGGCCTTGTTTCGAAAAATCATGCTCATCCTGGAGCAGCACAATTTCCGCCTTCCCGTACGGCGCTTCTTGATTGATCTGTTTGATAAATCGGTCATGAGACGAATAGTGCTTGAAGACGGTTGATAGGAAGACTAGAAGAGGTCAAACGCCAGGACTGTATGGATATGCGGGTAGCGACATTGTCGTGGTGCACGGCCAAAGCGATAGGAAGGCGGCCAGGCAAAGCAGGAGAGGTGATTGGAAGATGTTTGATTGCATTCATGGGGTCACATAGCGACGGTGTTTCTTGGCGGGGACTATACCCAACGTGTTTCATGTACGATACGGTTGACGATGAATGGCGATGCTAGGAGAGGTAGTAGTAGTAGTGCACGGAGAGTGTGATGGAGGGGTTCTTTGTACATGTCAAATGGAAAGAGTGCGGCAGTCGACCTTGGCGGATGATGCATATGATGGCGGTACACTGAGGTTGACTAATTTCTAAAGCATTTCGAGACGGGTTGAGATGATTGTATTGGTACTGTGTGACAGTGTGCCCTTCATAAGGCGAGGGTATTATATTTTGCCAACAGCACTTGATGACTGTTATTTATGATCATATGGTATTTCTGATAATTGATGATCATGATGGTGATGATGATGATGATGATGATGATGATAATGATGATGATTTGATCCGCGTCATAGAAGATGTTTAAGCTTTTATCGATTGGTCACCGGTGTCTTTCAGCCTTGGTTTTCGGATATCGGTGTTATGGCATAAAATACGGAGTACCTACGTAATTTTAAAGATGGGATACGAAAGAACAACAACAGCTTGCATAAGGTAATATATTATTATGTACGAGGCTATAGCACAATATCGAGCACCACTCAGCCAATTGCTACTGATATTATTAATTCCTTCTGGGCCAAGGTACGAGTACCTACTATCTATCTCATACATTCATTCTCCTCTACTCTCTCTTCTACCTTCTATAATATTTGAACTGGCTTCATTCAAATTGGAATTGGGAGAAGCAAGGACAAAGAGAAAAGGATAAAGAGAAAAAAGCAAAGTAAATAGACTAAAGGCGACTCGGGCGACTTCAAACCACCCCACCACTCCCCAAAGCCACTGGTGCATAATTACATACAACTTGCTCTCTTTCTTACCTACAACTAACCTTCCCTTTCTTCGGTCTTTTACGAAAAATTATCTCCCGAACCCTCTCTGTTCCTCTCCCCTTCGTCCTACCGAATCCCTCTTTCAATTCAACATCCACTGCCATTGGACCGAGCCAACCCTTTACGCGGCCAGACTTCACCTACTCGCCAATCTACAATCAATCTTCACCCTGTACCTTCTCGCCATACTGACTTTGTGTACCGTCGCAATACCTGCTCCCCTCCGCCAGCCGCACCGAAGTCTGCTTTCGGCCACCTCCACCCCCTCAGCCCACATCACTGGTTCGTCACATGGAGGAGGCAGATTGGTATAAATGAGCCTTTTCCAACGACAAGGGGCCCCTGGTGCTCCTGCCACAGACTCCACCCAAGACGGCTCTGCTCCCTCAATCACTGCTATGATTGCCCCAACGGATGATGCCGTCAAACCGAAAACCTCCTCCGTGGACCCACACCGCGACGCACGTGCCATCGTCCGCCTAGTCCAATGCTCGCAATGTTCTCTCCCATTGCGGACGCCTCTCACACTGCCATGCGGCAACTCATTGTGTCGAGCCTGCCTACCAGAGCTTCGCGCCAGGCCAGGGGTTACATACCCAATGACCGCGAATCGGCAAGAAGGCTTCACGTGCCCATTCAAAGAATGTGGGAGGGTTCATTCGCTAGGGGATTGCAGTCAAGACGTGACTCTAGCCAAGGTCATGGATCGAGTAAGCATCGAAGTCGCCCATGCCAGGCCATTAACAAGCGACAAACGGACACTGTTGGACGAAAGGCCTCGATGGAGGAACGTGATTGATAGCTCAAAAGATCCCAGGTATCCGGCGTCCAGGATACTCAGCGGCGGTCGCTTGGTTGCGACTTACACCATGGCTGAGATTGGCGAGCTCAAGTATGATTCCGAGGTCGCCTATCAGACCATGTCACCTACTGGAGACGACTATGAAGATCTTGATATTGAAATGTTAGCCCATCTCAAGGAATCGACAAAGACGGAGATGGACTGCCAAGTCTGCTATGCTCTGATGCTGGATCCATTGACAACAACTTGTGGCCACACATTCTGCCGGAAATGTGTTGCCCGTGTGCTAGACCATTCTACCATGTGCCCAATATGCCGAAGGGATCTACCAATGCCACCAGGGGTTCGCAATGTGCCTGGAAACAAAAGGCTGTCGAACCTCCTCAATGGACTTTGCCCGGATCTAGTCGCCGCAAGGGTCGAAGCTGCTGCACAGGAGGAAGTGCCCATGCTTGGAGAAGAGAATGTTCCTCTTTTCGTTTGCACGCTTGCGTACCCGTCAATGCCCACATTCCTTCACGTTTTCGAACCTCGATATCGCCTGATGATCAGGCGTGCTATCGAAAGCGGAGACGGCAAATTTGGAATGCTAATGTATAACCGGAGGTCCATCCCACAAGGCACCTTGGGCTCTGTTCAATTCCTGCAGTACGGGACATTGGTCCACATCAACAGCATTGAAATCATGCCAGATGGTCGCAGTTTGATTGAAACCAGAGGAGTTTCTAGATTTCGGGTCAAGGACTGGGACATGCTGGACGGCTACGTTGTGGGTAACATCGAGCGCCTCGACGATATCTCACTGGCAGAAGAAGAGCAGGTGGAAACGACTGAAACGACTGGTTCCACTCCGGCGCAGCGCGACCTGATAAGCCAGATCGACTCCATGTCGACGCGGGAGCTGCTGAGGATTGGCACCGACTTCATCGGGAGGATGCGGGCTGCGTCAGCTCCTTGGCTTCACGAGGGCGTGATTGCGTCCTATGGTCCTCCACCAGATGACGCTGCAGTGTTTCCATATTGGTTCGCCAGCATCTTACCGATCGCGGAAGAAGAGAAGTATAAGTTAATACCTACGATGAGCGTGAGGGAGAGGTTGAAGATAACGGCGCGTTGGGTGCGGCGCATAGAAGCTCAAAGATGGTAAGAGAAAATCCGTTCTCCCTTTGCCTCCTACCCTTGTCGCTCGTGTTCGACCAGGGTTTGCTCACACACTGACCAAGTCGAACATCAAGGGATGACACCGAGTCACCCGATCATCACGATGAAGAAGACGTCTCTGCCTCGGACGAAGATCGTTTTACCCGGACGGCTGATACCGTCCAGGAATAAGGACTAACGCCTTGCCTTCAAATAGGATCTCTAGTACGTCATGTACTGTCTTATGACTATTTGCAAGCGTTGCATTGGCATGTGTGGCCTACCACTTTGCACCACAGCGATCGAGACAATAGAAAACCATCCGGTTCAGGGATAATATCAGTGGCATCTTCAAGAAGCATGGCGTTCGGGTTTAGGGTATGCATCGAGATGATGACTCATGAGAGAGCCGAGAAAGCATGCCTCAGCAACAGAACAGGGCGGCACATGGCGTCCATGCTTTGGACGTTCGTGCTAACATACCATCACAACGTGACGCAGACCAGACGTCTCCCTAAAGAGTGGGGAGTGGGGTGGGGAAACCTAGAGAATTTGTAAATATATCAAGACAGCGTTTGGCAGCGGGAGAAGATGTTTTGGAAGCTTCATTGCCAGACTTGGCGGCGTCATGTAGAGGGAATTAACGATTTCGTTCCTCCTGTTTGACAGGTATCCAGATCATGGCGCTCTCAGTCCCGACTTCATCAGCACAAAGACCTATCATACACTGTGTGCAAAGGGTACCCTTTCTTTGCTTAGTATCTAGGGACCTAGTTCCAGGAGACCAACCCTGAGGCAAAGTGCCTCCACTACCCCTACTCAAGTCTTTTGCTCCATGGTACCTTTGCAAAGACCTTACGCAGTCGGTCTTGAAATCTTTCCATCAGCCCCGTACCCTCTTGGGTCCGGCCTCGGTCAGGTCCTTCCTTCTTGTTCCGTCCCTTTCTTCCCGAAAACCCCTATCAACAAAGATGTATATATAAACCAGCTCGCCCTTCTTGACGGATCAATCCGCCTCTGCTCTGCGCCACAAACCCAGAATCCCTTCATATTCGTCCTCTTGCGTCGTGACGATGTGGGTTGTATCTGTACGTCGTTGTCGTATACCCCCCATTTTTGGACGTTTTATTGTTATATATGAATATCATCACAACAGCCAGACTACTATTGTATGGTAGTTGAGTATTTACCTTTTGTATACATATATACCTGTGGCCCCGAACCCAAGTCGCCAGCCACAAAGATGGATACCTCTGTACATTTTCTACCCGTTCCTCATTATCCTATCCCGTTTCCACGCCATCGCCATATCCACGCTCTCCAGATCCTCTGTCTCCTTCTTCCGCTGCCTTGATCTCTCCTTCCATTCCTTGTTCCATCCGCCCTTTTCTGGGAGAACAAACCCATCGTCCTCTGCTGGTCGCCGAGGCACACGCTCATATTTGTCATCTTCAATATCAACGTCTTCACCCTTCTCGTCCGCTTGGTAGTGTTCATCACTCCTGCTTCCATTTCTGCTTTTATCGAAAGATGTAACATTCCTTACCCTTCCCCTATCCTCTCCCTTTCGGGTTCCGACAATCTTGCCCTCGGCCAGAAGCCGATTGTGCATCCTTGTCACGTATGCCGCCAGCGCATGCCTCTGCTCCCTGCACCTTCTCTTCTCTACACTAGCCATCTCCTCGTTCCCAAGGTCGAGCACCACATCGAACGCACTGATAAGTCCCCTCACCAGCTCCAAGATGTTATCTTCGTTCTGCTTCTTCGGCCCGACGGGATCATAAGCCAGCAGACTGCGGAGATTCTTCACTCCAAGCTCAGAGTCACGAATTGCGCCCATGATGACGCGCCAATCTCGAGGCTTTTGGCCGAGCGCGACTTGTAAATACATGCGCAACGCCTTGGCGTCGGGATATGGTAAGGTGTCCATCATCATCTTGACCAGCCTTCCTGCATAGACAATCGAATTACTGTTATTGGTGTCCCTGACACAACAACTCAGAGCAATTATGAACGTCTTCGTCTGGACGGCACCTTCTTTGCCTGTCAAATCGCCAGATCTCATCTCGTCAACGAGCTCCGCGGCGAGCTTTGAGGATCGCCGGAGACGGAGTAGACGCAGGTACATGTGGTAATTTTCACTATCAGGCAAGATTTGGTAGAGTCCGTCAGGTGAGGTGAGGAGGCCCCAGTAATTTTGGGCGGCTCGGTCATATTTTAGGCGAATACAGGCGTGTAATACGAGGGACAACGTGTTTTGGCCGGCATGAACGGCTGACTGAGATGGTCTAGCAACTTTGGTAAAAGGAGCGAATGAACTACTATTGGGCGACTCCGGGGTGTCGTTGTCTTCTTTCGAGGATGAAGGCGAATTCTCTAGGTCGACGCTCTCGGGTGAATAGGGTGGGAGCTTCAAGTCGTCATTAGGTCCAGAAGCTTTATTACCACTAGCTTTTCTGATGGCGGAATTCGCTTGCCTGGCTATCTGTCGTGATATACCCATAGTCTGCTCGAATAGCGAAAGAATATCATCATGGTCTTGAACCTCCTCCCCAAGCAACAATATTCTGCCAAAAGCGCAGACGAGCTCCTCGTCCAGTAGCAGATCTCCGCTCATCCAACGTTTTTGAATTTCCACCCAGAGCCTCCGTCCTTGCTGCACCGCTAGTGCTCTGGCTTCGCTTCTTGCCGAATCCTCCTCTCTGGATACCCTCCTAGAAGTTCTCTGGTCCTCAGGCCACAGCGTGTTGCTCCGTATAGCGTTCAATATGATTGTGTAAGTAGATTTATTCGGTGAACCATTGCCTCGAGTAGGCAACTCAGCCGCAATGCGCAGGAGGTTGTCAATGTCATGTGTCATAGCACAGACTTTGAGAACCGCATTCGTATGGATTATTGACGGCTTGACCGGGCTGTTGTTTGCGGACATCAATTGGTATATGTGGAGAGCACGGGAAGTTGACTGCGAAAACGTGGGGTAAGAGGAGAGGCCGCGGAGGAGTATAGTGAAGGTATATGCATCTGGCTGCTGCGCACGCTTTTTCATCTTTGGCAAGCGTCAGGTTTCAATGCCTGCCAAATTATCGACATAGTGAGAGCTTACCTCATTGAACAGCTTAAAAGCATTGTCAACTTTTGCTGTCCCCATTTCGTGGTCAATGAGATGGTTCCAGCTGACGGTACATTCCGAATGTTTACTGGCGAGCCTGACAATCTCGACTGCTTTCTGAACATGATTTTTTCGCAGCAGGTTGACCGTATGATCTGCCAGCTTGACGGGATCCTTCAGCCAGCGTACTTCGCGTTCAAGGTTAGACTTATTATATGGTTCAATGTCGAGCGGATCCGTAATTTGGTCAAGGCTATGATTTCGATGTTGAGGTAGGAGCGCTGGTGAATTGCCTCGCAGAATTGGAGACGTAGAAGCGTCGGAAGCATAGTTTCGTCGAAACCATGTTGGATGTTGGGTCCCTTTCCAGGTCAGACTTTGGATCGGGAATGACGTGGTGCTCAGGTGAGAAATGCAGAGCCGAGAGAAAGCGGTGCGCATACATTTTTGTATACACGCGCTGCAGCGGAGCATTTGAGGTAGAATTCAGGATGGGATGCGTCTAGGAGGTAGCTACCATGCTACGTGGCTTAGATAGTAGTATTATTGACCGCTGAGGCTTAGACGATAGAAAAGCATCTAGCACTTAGCAATTATTGGCACAATTAGCAGTAAGCCTTTTAGCAGTTAGCAAACGGAGGAGGCAGAATGTTGGCTTACTCCAAGGGAAAGCCTTCGGTACGAGCGTACCTTCGCACTTGGAGAGTAGTAAGGAGCTTCCCTCTTTAGCCTCAGCGTCGGTGCCGTCCTTTGTCCTTCAGCCATGAAGCGTCTAGCAGTCGAAGCTAATATAGAAAACGGGTTGAGAAATGGGTCTATTATTATTGTTGTTGTGTTGTTGGATCATGCGTGATGGGTACCTTAGGTAATATATCCCTTAGTCTGTAGAGTAAGGTAAGGTACGTACCTCAGCCTCTTGGGTTCCGAAGTAGAAGGTAGGTAAGGTAGGGTAAGGTAGGTACTCCGTAGGTAAGGTAAGTTAATAACAGTGGAAGGTTTCTAAGAGGTAAGGTAAGGTAAGGTAAGGTAGGTAGCTAGGTAGCTTACCTTAGTTTCCCCATTTTCCCTAGTTGCTCTAGTTTTCTCTAGTTCCCATAGCTTGCCCGAGCTGCTTTGACGCGCAGGATAGAGTGTTCTATAATCTGTATAGTACCCTTTATGGCGTACCACTACCTACCGTCCTACTCGACTACGACAGGTACCGGTGGCATGGGTCATGAGCCGTGGGCCATGGCGATTGAATGAGAAGGCCATACTTGCATGGCTAAAGCCTTTAGCCCCTTCGCGTCCGCTGCTACTTGTACCTGTCCGGCACTACTGTACGACTATTGGAAGAAACTAACTTCATAAATCTCTTTACCATATACCTTACCTTATGCTACAGTACTTGACTTTGACAAGGCTGACAAGCATCATCGTTACCACTTCCTCGGGTCTTTCAACTCCAACATTGCCTAACTCAACTGACTATTTCTCGCCTTTCAATGTACCTACTTAATAATATAGACTGTACTTGAACCGCCGTGGCTTTGCGTAAATTGTAAATTTAAACCGTTCCCCCGTCTCCCTAGGAGCATAGTCACTTTGCTTGGGCAGATGCTGATTACTGAACACTCCAAAGTGTATATAAGACATCCACAGGACCCCCCAGATCTTCTTCGCGCACAGCTCACAGCGACTCACCTTGGCCCCAATCAACTTCTCATTATAACAAATGGAAATCATCCCATGTGCGTCTGAGGTGTAATGCCACCATTCCTTCATTCTACATACACTGGTAGCCCGCCTGCAATTTACTAATGAATAAAAATACCCCATCCTGTTGACGCAATCCCGGCCGGGGAAATGATGAACGACTCGGGGGAACAGACAAGAGCCTCCAATTCCACATGTTTGTGTGTGCGTGTGCCGAAGAAACAAGATTCATTAATCTGGCTGGTACACCCTGATTCCACCGGCCTCGAGAGCATGCATCGCTACAGCTTGCCGCCAATGAAGGAAAACGCACAGCAAAATTCATACTAGCAAAAAAGGGAGAAAGATAAAGGAAAAAGTTCAATCGTCATGTCATGATGTTGCAACTCAACCCATGACGAAGACAACACCATCTCAACCGCCTTGCCCAATGCATCATGACTCCGTAAGGTAGAATTGCAGATAGCCGCCACTTATCAGGTATACCTCTCCTCCACTCCCACCTATATGCTTTTGATCATACGCTTCCCATATCGTACGCGAATTATCGAGGACAAGGACAAATTTGAGTACGGCAAGCCAATCCCGGAGGAGCATAGCGATTGAGTCTATTAATTTCTGCGCTGCCTGTCAGCATCGTTTTCTCCGCGTCTTCACAGATCGAGCTTGTTCCTACATTTGTTGCCCTTGGCCGTAGGGCGAGTGCGGGTACTGTGGGTATACCTGGCCATTCCCCTGAGCCTGGTACATTTGATCCACTCCACTGGGGTAACCACCGGATGGGACTTGGCCACTGGCTGGCGCATATCCAATCGGAGGTAGCTGAGGCCGGCCTGGCCCCGGTGGATAGTTCTGCCCTCCTGGAGGTTGGTTGGAGTCGGCTGATGGCTCACTGCCTCCATTTGCAGCGCGCGCTCTCTCTTCATCAACCTTGCGCTGATTGTCCTCTTCTTTCTTGCGTTGCTTCCACTCCTTGCGGATCTCTTTGAATTCTACATGTAATGTGTTAGTAGGCGCTAAATTTATGCTAATTAAGCGGGACCATAGAGTTTCAATCGGAGGCATAAGGCTACATGCAACGTAGCGGCGATACCAAGGATAAGGCTGACGTTGTGTAACTCGACTAGTAGATCCAGAACCAAATCATAGGGAATTTTCGCGATCTAACCAAAAACGCGAGTTTGCGACAAATGATATCAGGAAAAAGGTATACTGACCTTCCGGTGTACGCTTTTGGCCGTGCGATTGCATGGTAACATGCGCATTCAAGTGGTTCAATGTACCATATGCCTTCTCGCATCCCTGCCAACCACACTTGTACATGCGTTCAATCTCTTCGTAGCGGCGGCGAGGGCGCTTGTGCTGCTGAGCACCTGGGATCGGAACAAAGGAGTAGACCTGAGAAAGCGGGTGAGGATTCTGTTCCAAGGTCTAAGTCAAGCGGACGGTGTAGAAGGAATACGCGCTACTTACCTGACCCGAACGTGGTCCAGCACTGGAGGGGGTTCCTTGGGCCGAGGCTCCTGTTCCAGGCGAGCTGTATGGCCCCCCAGGCATTCCATGTGGATGACCAGCGTATTGTTGCGGCCAGTGTTGGGGGTATCCAGGGGGCGGGTGACCTTGGTAATGGTTCATGTCGTGCGGGGCGTATGGCGAATAGGGTGGGTAGGTAGGACTTGACGCAGCAATGTTTGGATCTACAGGTACATCCGCGTTAGACTTAATGTGTGGAGGATGATGATGGTCATTCGAATTTCCATCTTGCAAGGACATAGACGGACTTGTTGCTTGAGCCATACTTCCTGTATTGGCGTGATTGAGTTGTTGTTGAGCGTAATGTTGACGCGCGACGTATTCCGGGTTCAGATTGGCTGGACGCGCCGAAGCCGGATTCAAAGAATACTCGGACGCTGATGTCTGAGCAGGACGGTTTGAGACTCGTCCTTCTTGTTGCGGTGGGTACTGCGCGGTAGATGCTGGATCTGGGGCAGTGTCTTAGGATTGAACTCTCGGCGGCCAAAGCTCAAAGCGGACGTGTGGGCGAACCTGACTGCGAGTATTGGTCCGATGCACCTCTGTCCATCAACTGCGACTGTCGTCAAAGCTGCATCAGCTTGAGCCCTGAATGAAGACAGGGGTCCTCCTTCTGCGAAGGAGCGAATCGACTTACAGAATCGCAATAATGGAACGCTGGTGATGTTGTCGTGAATAGCCTCCAACTAGAGGTATTTGGTGTCTTGGTGAGATGTCAAAAAACAAAGACAGGACACTAAGACCACGCGACGACGGTGTGTTATTGAAGTACGCAGCCAACCCTGGAGCAAGAAAGTGTCGAGGTTTGTCGGACGGCGCAAAGGTATCCGCTCAAACCTCGTGCACGGCTCAGATTGAATGGGGCCTCGCTGTTTGCAAGGAAACTGGCGTGAATCAATAACCGTGTAGCTTCAGGACTAAGTTTAGAGGCCTTGGCTAGCGAAGCGGTTATTGATAGCGTTGAGACCAAGTACGGGAGTTATCAAGAGCCCCAGATTCCACAGACAAGTACTTTAGTCTCACCCTTGTTAAGAGTGAAGTGTTAGGGGACTTAGTATAGTACGGCTGGTGTGAAGCAATGGTGAATGAGGTAAGACAAGCGACCAAGAGTGTGTTGACTCTAGTTGTGAAGTAAGGAGGCAAGTGCTACCTATGCCCACCACGCGATGTGTTATAAACTAGGGGGATCTTATTCGTGGGGCAAATGTCGAGAATGGCGCTTTCTTGCCGACTTTGACTTTCAATTTGGTGGTACTCGTAAATTGGGTCCCTTTCGACGTGAAGGCTCGAATCTCGAAGACGGTAGTACTAGGTCTGCGATCGGCAGGATCGTCACCGTCTACCGAATGGTGCAAACAGTTCGCTCAGCACTTGAGGGTAAGGCGCACTTGGACTTTACCGCAGAGAGACAGGATATACCGGCTACACCGCTGGCTCTCACGTTTTCAGAGGAGTTCAAGTGCGTGATTTCCCCGCAAATTATGGATCACAACGACTATACCGCCTTGGAAAATACGACTCCCTGTAGTAGTTAAGGTGTGTTATGTACCTCTCGGCTTTGTTGGACGAGAGATGGGCGGGCGGGAAGATTGGCGAGAAATTTGTCAGGACAACGACAGCTGAGTTTTTCGGTTAGAGAGGAGCGAATATGAAGCGATTTTCTCTGTGGCTTCTCTGCCGAAGGTTCGACCCAAGAATTGCAGCGTTTCGGATTTTTCGAATCGGGGGGGTGGTTTCGAGAATTGGTCGCTCTTTGGACGATGAGATGGATTATGATGATGATGATGATGACGTGCGCTTCTAATTTTCTTTTTTTCGGGGCTTTGGCTTTGAAGAGGACGCGTTGTTTTTGCTCTGCCTCTTTTTGAAATCCACACCCTCAAAACGGGATCTTTACCTTCGTCAGTAAGAGCAGAATCCAAATCTGGTGAGGCTCGATTTGGTATAGGCTGGACGACTGCACAGTGGCAGACGCTACTGATGAGGCTATCAGGTAAGCTAGCGTGGATGGTTAGAGGTGTTTGTTAGATTGGGATGAATTTTTTTCTTTTTTTTTTTTTAGTTGAAGGTCGAAATTACGGTCGCACGCTAAGGACCGCTTAGCTCCATCTCGAAAAAGAAAATAGAAAATTTCAGCGTGTGTGGAATTTAGAATTTAGAATTTGTCCTTCTTTCTGGCCGGATCCCTGCCAAGACAGCGAATAACTCTCCGGCGTCTTCCCCGCTTATCCTGTAGGACTCGTGTTCAAACCACCAAACTATAATTGTATGATTGATTGATAGGAAGAGCAAGGGAGAGGGAGAGGGAGAGGGCGAGGGAGAGGGGTTGTGGATAACACAGAGTTTCAGCCGTGTATTATCTGATATGCGGGTATGATATGATATGCAGACTGCAGTATTGTGTAAAGCAGTAGCAGCAGTAGCAGTAGCAGTAGAGCGATCGAATTAAGGCTAAGGTCAAGTAAGGTAAAGTAAGGTAAAGTAAGGCAAGTAGGGTCAGGTAGTAGTAGTAGTAAATAATGATGAAATCCAACTACGAAGAGATGCGGCTAGAGTCTTTAGGAAGTATGCAAGGCTTTATAGCGACAACCGCCCGCTCAATATCACTCAATAATTTTAATGACTGGATCACGACAAAATACGGCAGCCCAATTATTAAGGTGATGGGATCAGGGTCAGTCATGGGGGCCATGCAGGAGTCTTGGTGATTGACAAAATACTCGCCTGACTAGTACATTTTGGGACTGGCGGCTAATGGAATCGAGGGATGAGCTGTCACTGGTTTTGGGGGGGGGGAAGGGGGGAAATCAATCAATAGGGGAGGGCATAAGTGGCGTAATTCAACTGATAGATGGCTAGCTAGCAAATGGGGTGTCAGCGCATCCTCTTCCACCTTCTCTTTCAGGTTCGCAACTCCGATGCATTTATTCAACGATTTTCATTGGGGAAGGGAGGAAGAGGCGGTGGGCAAATGGAAAAAAAAAGATCAAAAAAATAAAATATTGTGCCCACTGCATGACGCTGATTTGGAGGTTGGTGGAAAGTGGAAAAAATCAAGTAGAGGAAGGAAAGGGCACGGAAAGTTGCCATTTGCCAAAAAGTCAAAAAGCCAAATGTCAAAAGGCGGGGCTGGGAAAATCCTTTGAGCCTTTTGGTCTCTTGCTTCGGCTCTCGATGCCGTTTATTGAAAAAGCGCTTCAAAGGACAAGATCTGATTGGTCTGTTCCAGCGCGTAGAGCAGCAAATCTGACCGACAAATACTGTACACACGTAATTTAGTCAAAAATTGCCAAGAGAAATGATTGCCACACTCGGCGCCTGGACTGCTGCACTGCAGTATCCATTATCACCCCCCAAGGCGCCTCTGCCCTTTCGAACTTTCATGCAGCCCCAGGAAAGATTATCACTTGTAAGCCCTCCATTCACGCCGCAGCCTCGTCGGCTGCCTATCTGATCTTGACTCAGGCCTACGTAATCATTGCAGGCATCAAGATCAATTTGGTGGTAACGGCCGAATGTCAACCAGAGTAATCGCCAAATTCTGTCTCTTTGCCGAAGGAGGGGATACCTCGTGCTCAATGCATGCTGCAATGCAACATCATCATTCCTCCTTCCACATGTAGGGCGAGCGCCACAATCCACGCCACTATCAAGGATCTATCTCCGTAGAATTTGGACCAAGATCTAGGAACCCTTGTCGAGGCCGAGTCGGTGTGGCTGTAAACAGTTGAGCGTGGGGTTCGTGGTCGGAACTATTCGTATCTGAAATGATCCGACGATACATGACACGAAGAGACTAGGAAGTTGCGACATGGAAACCTTTTCACGAACCAGAACAAAGTATGCAGGAGAGGATGATGGATCAAGTGTCGTGAGATTTGGATTTTATATCTACATTTTGTAGCACGTTGTCGACCGCGGCAGCTACAATACTAGCGGAACCCAGCACTGCGGATAGGGAGATGACCGTTTCCCTGGGGCTCTTCTAACTCGTAAGGTCATACTTGACATCCTTGACCTTGACGAGTTAAAGCCTGAGGCTATGCATGGACGCTATATCTGAGCCTTTTCTTTCTTTCACAAGTCTTGTTAATCGCCGGCGACTATAATAAAATTGAACTGCAACGCAAAAACAATGATATCAAACATTATTATTGTTACTTAACAAGATTCTGACGACCTCGAACGATAATCATAAATGTACCAATACTACTTTACCTACCTTACGTCTTTCCCGAGACGGCAACTATTTAAGGAGGTCTACCTGAGACATTCAAAGGATCCCATCCGTGATTGCATTTTACGTAATTAACTGTGTTTTGATAAGAGAGCGGAGATACACGACGTTCAACATCCTTGCATGTTTGGAAAGCCTGGGCTGTTCTCGCTAAAGAATGAGTGGTTGTCGGTCGAAGCCTAAAAGCATCAAGTATGCCTGCATAGGAGCACACAAGATCTTCAAATCTTGAAATCAACCCGTCATCGACTCTTGCATATCGTGAGCTGTGACTAAGTTTTAGATCTGAGCTCCTTTGTCTCGGGTATCATGTCTGTAGCAGGAAAGTCTCCGAACTTGGGCAAAGTTACCACACTTGGAGGCCAGGTCTTTCCTGAATAAGGATGAAGATGCGATGTTGGGTACCCTCGAGTAGCATTATCCTCGCCAAGAGTTAGAGATTGAAGACGTCCCAAGGAGTAGCTCGTCAGGCAGGAAGAGAGCATGTGGCCCGGGGCCGCAGGTGAGACGTGTAGATGAGGCGACATTGAGCTGCAGCGGATACAAACCTGGAAGACTGAGTAACTGGATTTTGAACTGAAAATCTGGGCAAAAGCGCCAAATCCAACATAATGTACGAGAACAGCGGATATCGATACGTGTGCTACAATCATACATGATCGAGGAATCTACAACTGGTCACCATATCAGTTGTTCCATTAGAATGTGTTGTTGTTGTGGTCTAAACTAAGGATGTCTATGATAGAACTTAGAATCTATGATGTTGGCTTCTGCGTCTGCAATAGCCGCCCTCAAGCTTTGAATTTTCAAGTTATGCAAGTTTCCTCCAACGCATCCGCTGAATCCCGCTTTTGCTGCTGATGCCGGATAACCATATAAGGAGACTTACCAGTGCCTAGCGCCAGTCGAAAGAGGGACTAGGATCAGTCACCGCAATGACATATTTGATGAATTGATACGTTTAGGTTCGATTCAGGTCCAGAATGGTGGTTAATCACCAGAAGTTTCGGGGACTGTGTTCTAGCGACCGGGCGGCTGCCGGAGCGGTCGTAGATGGGCGAGGCAATTACCAGCGCCGACCTCCACCCATAGGTGCAGCGTTGGAGCTCGTGAAACCTCCACGTCCACCTCCACGACCTCCACCACGACCGTAACGACCTCCTCCCCCGCCACCACCGTAGCGAGCCATTTCGTGGAGACGAGGATCAATTTGCTGCTTGGACTCCGTCAGAACGGCTACTAGATCGCGGGCCTAATAGAACCAATTAGTCTTGTTCTAGCTGTGGAACGGGTACAATAAGCGCGCACCTGCTTGGAGTCTGCCACACTATGATTAGCACTTGCTGCGTTTGAGACAGAACGGGGAAAACATACTATCAGTGGTGAACAATGTAATGGCAGTACCCTTCGATCCTGCGCGACCAGTACGACCAATGCGGTGAACGTAGTCCTCCGAATTGTTTGGGTAGTCATAGTTGAAGACATGAGTAATGTTTTTGACATCTTCAATGGGGTTAGCATTTAGCAAACGTCATGACGCAAGATGATCTCAAGATTAGTCGTGAGGCAGTATGCATTTGCAAAACTCTCCGCACAGCTCTCTGCATGAAGACAACATCTCATAGCATCCTGGTCCAAAGGATGGCAAATATCATGGTCCTGGATGATCCTGGGAATGCAGCTTGAACAAGTCAAGAAAAGTCCAATCCGCCTCGGTACCCTGTTGGTACATAACGAGACGGAAAGAAATATGTAGCAAGCCACACTGCAACGGACATCCAAGAGCTTCTGGCTGTAGCCAAAAGAAATCATGATGAGCCTGGACCAGAAAGTAACAGCTGCAGCGCATACGTCTGCAGAGAGCAAGGCTTCACAGAAATAGGGCCACACGACTTCAATCGAGCAAGTGGGGAGGGAAAGGAAGAGTGCAGATCGGCGGTCAACCATACCAATACCACGTGAAGCCACGTCAGTGGCAACCATGATGGGGCTCTTCCCCGTCTTAAATTCATTCAAGACCCAGTCTCGCTCGTTCTGCTGCTTGTCGCCGTGGATTGCTATACTCAAGTCAGATATGGATAGACTGAGAGTGCGACCTCGGTCGACTTACATAGCGCTGGCCATCCATCTTGACGTAGAAATCTAGTAATCTCGTCCGCAACACGCTTTGTCCCAGTAAAGAGAAGAATCTTGGAATCTCGATCTTCCATGATACGCTCAAGATGCTTGGTCATCCGCTCACGCTTGTCGAACTCAGACACGATCTCGACGATTTGAGTAATACGATGATTAGCTGAAAGATCCATGGATCCAATATTGACCTGAATGTAATCTTGAAGATAGTCAGAGGCTAACTGACGGACGTCCTTTGGCCATGTTGCCGACCACATGCATGTCTGACGATCTGGACGGATCTGGCCGATGATTTTCCGAATCTGTGGTTCGAAACCCATGTCAAGCATGCGGTCAGCTTCATCAAGGACAAGGTAAGTGACACGTCGAAGGTTGGTTTTTCCGGATTCTAGCATGTCGATGAGACGGCCAGGGGTAGCTATACAGACTTCAACGCCTTTAGCGAGGTCTCGAATCTGGCCGCCCTTGGGGACGCCGCCATAGACACAAGTGTTTCGGATACGGGATGATTTGCCGAATTTGGTCATCTCTTGTTGAATCTGAACAGCAAGCTCACGTGTTGGTGCTAGTACAAGTACGATGGGTCCATCGCCAGGAGCGAGGAGAGGCTGCGCGTTGATGTGAACTATTCCAGGTAAGCAGTAAGTCAAAGTCTTCCCTGATCCTGTTTCTGCGATTCCAACAACATCCCGTCCGGAGAGCGCCATTGGCCAACCTTGAGACTGTATGGCTGTGGGTGCGGCAAAACCTTGAGCTTTGACCTCATCCATGACATACTTGGGAAAGCCAGCCTCGTCAAAAGTTTGGACAGGTCTGGGTACATTGTTGCCTTGGATGGTGATCTCTTTGAGCTTGCGGAAGTCTGCGACTTCGCGTTCAGAGCGAGCAGTAACACCGGCATCCTCCTTGTAAAAGGATTTTTCGAATTTTGGCATAGTGGATAGATCTATCTCATCGTTAGAAAGCAATGTTAGAAAGAACGCCACGGGCGGGGAGTGACAATACCAAACGACTGGATCTTTAAATTAGCACCAAGATTCGACATCTTGTCGCCACCTGCACCGCCAAAGCTTGCCCCTCCTCCTCCGTAGCCACCTCCTCCGTAGCCACCTCCTCCACTGTAGCCATTGGTTGAACCACCGTAGCCGCCTCCGTTGGAGAAGCCGTTCGAATAGCCGTTGCTGCCACTTCCAGAGTATCCGTTCGTGTCACTGAATCTCCAAAGCGTATCAGTAAACGGTAACATGGTGCCAGGTGACGCAAATGTTTTGTAACGAGGCAAGGGACAGCGAATGTAGAGGGAGCGCATTGAAATATCGTGCGAGGACGACTTAGACTGCAAGTTCTAGACCTTGGATAATCATACCCGCTGGAACAGTGTAGTATAGTCTCAACCTCGTGAATTTCCACTACAATAGTTGCTTGAATAATTATCGTACCCATTTGAGTATGCTCCTCCTCCACCACGGCTTCCGCCATAGCCACCTCCGTACGACATCTTCGATTTTGTTCGTTGTTCTAAATACACCAGTCTTGCGGTTGCAAGAGCATATGACGGGGGTGAGTGAAGAGACGAACAAGGATGGGTAATCGGTTGATGATGATGAAGGTGAGGTTGAGAATGAGAGTGAGTGAAAGAAGTTTCAGTGAGGAAGAAGTCTTTGAAGCCAAGCACACAAAATTTCCTTAGCGCCCATTTGTTAGTGCCTTTGCTAAGCATGCCTGCCAAGACAAATGTTACGTGAAACAAGACTGTAGTATTCACCTCAACATGCTCAATTCAAAGAGAAGATTGAAGCTATCTCGACTACCCTGGCAAATTTATCTGCTCATTGATGCTTGAATGGCCTGTCCTAATGCTAGCTATTTCCTCTCTCTACGGCCTACCCATGCGTAATCATGTCTCTCGATCTCGCGTTTCGGACATCAAGTTTCCCTGAGGGTGAGGAGCGTGCGCTGGACGTGCCCGATCACTGTAGACAGATAATATCGCAAAACGTTTTCCCCAAGTACTTCCTCCTCTTGATGGCTAGTTCATATAGCACGACATGTCTAGCCTCAGTTTCAGCTGCTCTAGAAAGTTTGTAGCGTGTGCTCCCCGTTTGACGCAAGATCACTTTCGCGTCTAGATGCTTCCCGGGTGGCTCATCTCCAGCACCATTCTGAATACCTCATTCGTTTGCCATATCTTAGGTTGAGGACCAGCTCTTGTTTGTCAAAACTTGATATCGAAACTTGTACCACAGCCACAGCTGCTGGTAGCGGCTGGGTTTCCCACGATCTTGAATTGGCTTCCAATCAACTCCATGGTAAAGTCAACCTTGCTACCCTTTAGCAGCTCCAAACTTGGCTCGTCCATGACCACCTTTGCTCCCGGATAATCGCTCGATTCGAATATTGTATCATCTTCGGGAGATATTGCAGAGGTATTTGTAAGGGACATGAGGTACTGAAAACCATGGCACCCGCCAGACTCGACTGTGACTCGTAAAGCGAGATTTGGGTTGGAATCTTTGGACATAATCTCTTTGAGTCGCTGGCACTATTGTCAGCAGTTGTAATGTAATCATATCGTGAGAAGGGGAGCGAAAATACGTTTGCAGCACGTGTCGTGATATCTATGAGCATCTCATTACCGTCCTCATCTTTTCGAGGATTTGCAGTGACGACAGCTGCTTTAGCACGGGGCGAAGCGGAGAACAAGCGCCGCTGCAATAGATGATTCCATGCCGTTGGAGAAGACAGTAGAATTGATCTGTGAAGGTGAGGTTTAGTAGAAGGATGTTGCTCCTTTGTAGTAGAAGCTGGCAAGAGAGAATCCGGTGGCGATGTGAATGAATGTTGGCTGGTTGATAGATGTCGTGTAGTGCTTGCGTTGAACCTATTGGCGGTTCTTGCAAATGCAAGCTCTTGCTTCGCCAAACAATGAAACGACTGGAAGATCGCTCTGTTCCCCATCAAATTCAAATTTGGCTAAGGAATTCGCAGAACAAGAACGTTTAGTAAGGGTAAGGTAGAATAGGTAAGGTACGTATAGACACTACCGGGATAAGTAATTAGGTACTATATATAATTGCTACTGCGGGGCTAGCCTCGAGCATCGAACCCTCCCGATGCCAGAAACGTGTTGAACGAATCATAATAACAAGCCTCATGCTTATACTGTCCACACTTATAGGGACTCTAGCACCAAAAGCCCACTCCTTGCCAAAACCATGCCTAGAGCCTTGATTCACCTCCCTCAGTCGTGGTCAATGCGATGTCTGCTTCTCGATCAGCCAAAATGGAGGGACGAGAATACGCAATGCACATGGACGCCAATGATACTCTAAAAAGCTTTAGGGAAGAATTCCTGATTCCACCTAAAGTGAAGTCTAGTATGAATCACCCCCACTTGGGAAACCCCACGTGGAAAACCAATTCAATATCCTCATTGGCAGCTTCAAAGAACGACAATGGTGGTGAACCTAGCATCTACTTTTGCGGAAATTCGTTAGGACCTCAGCCCAAAAGGACTTCAGAACGTATAGCCTCCCATCTGTCCGCGTGGGCAACAAGAGGGGTGCTCGGTCACTTTACAGCACATGAAGGCTCAGATCTTCCCCCTTTCCTTCATATGGACGATGCCGCTGCAAAGCTTATGGCTCCCCTTGTGGGTGCAAAGGTTAGCGAAGTCGCTGTTATGGAGACGTTGACGGTCAATCTACATCTTCTGATGGCAAGCTTTTACCGGCCAAAGCAAGAGAAATACAAAATCATTATTGAGGGCAAAGCATTCCCGAGTGATCATGTATGAAACACACGGTCTGCTTTCAAAGCATTTGCCGACGTTCTCTGACCTGGCTTCAGTATGCTGTGGAGTCCCAAATCCGGCACCACGGCTATGATCCAAAGCAGGCCGTGGTACTAATTGAGCCAGAAGATGCTACAGCGGCCACTATCCCCACCTCTCATATCCTTTCCGTCATCGACAAACATGCTTCCACCACAGCTTTGATCCTTCTACCTGGAATTCAGTACTACAGTGGCCAGTACCTCGACATCAAGGCGATTACAGCCCACGCCCACAGACATGGTATATTTATTGGTTGGGATCTTGCTCATGCAGTAGGCAATGTGGATTTGCGGCTGGCAGAGTGGGACGTTGATTTCGCAGCTTGGTGCAACTACAAATACGTCAATTCTGGTCCTGGAGCTATTGGTGGACTATTCGTGAACTCAAGACATGGACAGGTCGATGTCCCTGCACTGGAAAACGGCGCGAATGGTTTTCGAGACAGACTGTGCGGGTGGTGGGGAGGTGACAAGGCAATGCGATTTGCCATGGGTAGTCGTAGGTAACCTTTCAAGCTCACCCTCTGGACAGGCAGTCAGTCTTTTCGCTATAATCCGCAAAGTCACTGATATGGTCTTCCCTCAGAATTTGTCCCGATTTCGGGCGCCGCTGGTTGGCAAGTCGGTAATCCATCAGCCCTAGCTCTCACAGCTGTCATCGCTTCGCTTGAGATATTCGCACTCACCGATATGGCCACCATCCGTGCTAAGTCAATAGCGTTGACTGCCTACCTCGAAGACCTCCTGTTACACCCGCCTGCGGCCTCTGACCACTACAGAGAACACTTGCCTTATCAAATCATCACACCCACGAATCATGAAGAGCGAGGCGCTCAATTGAGCGTCCGTCTAGAGTCAGGTTTACTCGACGATGTCATGAGATACTTGGAAGACGCTGGCGCTATTGTGGACGAACGTAGGCCGGACGTGATCCGCGTCGCCCCAGCGCCACTGTTCAATACATTCACCGAGGTGTGGGACTTTAGTAATATCTTCACCTCGGCTTGCTTGAAGGCGCAAGCGGGCAGGGGGCATGGCAGGCCAGAAGCTGCGGCTTTGAGTGGGCGAGACCAAAAGGGTTGGGCAGAAATTCAATAAGCACGGTCTTGAGGCGAGTGTTCGCCGGTAGCAGAGACATTGTTTGTGTCCTGAGTCTCAGTTGAAAGATTGGAACAGCAAGGTAACAAAGCAAAGCTCTAGGCTGTAGAAACATGTATTCTACAAGGATTGTCAACTACTCTAGCAATTTGCTAGAGTGCTTTGATTGAAGCTCTTACTGGTGCACGCATGAGACTGTACATGCATTGTGGCAGATGGGTGAAGGTCATTATTCTTTTACGAAAATGATGAGCTTTCACAATAATAATTTAATGTGAAAGGGAAGAAGTAGGTCGAGTATGGTAGGAGATTTGGTGACTACTGTCAGGTTCTGCTGGCTAGATGCTTTAAATCTTATAGGTACCGTAGTAGCATTTTCCAGCCCATGTACACATACACAGGTGACAGAGAGGAGGGAAGAGAAACAATTCCAACCTTTATAGTTTCACTTTGGACAAGGCTGAAGAGATGATCCAATCGTTCTGCTTGATTAATTATTATTGTCTTGGTGATTGTGGAATCTGGAAGCGCCGTGTTTCTGGGTTTTAGGTTTTAGATGCATTTATCCTGCGTCATGTTCTAACCAATCACATTTGCGAGCGCCCTGATTTTATGCAAGCTCTTAAAGGGGTGCACGAACTACTCCGTACGAGTACAGTAGCTTCCTAAAGTACACCACTCCACGTACTAACAAAGTAAAGTACATAAGGTAAGGTACCTTACTCCGTGTTTTAGCTGGAATTGAATATTGAATGGAATGGAATTGAATTCGCAAGATACGGTAAAGTACCTTACCTACCTTACCTACCCTACCTCTCCTCTCTCCTCTACTTTACCGCATCGAATCCTTTCTGCTCTCTACGCGCTGACCATCTTGATACACTCTCCTCCTCTCCTGATTTCTGTCAATCATCAGATTCCCAACCTTCATTTCACCTATCACCGTCAACATTCGTCCTATCTCCCGCATCTTCCCATGTGTAACATGTTACATATCGCTTGACATTCGTCATCCTAGCTGCATCCTCCTTCATGCAACCACTTTCATTACCCAAGTACTCCTCTGTCAGAATCCAGAACCAAATCTCTCTTCCCTGTCTCCTCCTATACCAATTGCCAATTCTACCTGCGCAACTTCATCAAAGTCCGTCTCCGGCTTCTTCCTAATTCTACATTTTCTTATATTGACCAAAGGCGTCAGACATTGGCGCCCGAGACTCTTGCACAAGTGCTGCAGCAAGCTACCACTTCCAGTCACTCTCGACCCAGAGCTGACCCAAGTTGAACATTGTGCTATTAGCAATGTCGTTGAAGCAGGTAAAAATTCACAGATTCATCGAACCAAACCTCGATCCTAATACCGTTACAATATAGGAAATTGAGACTTGGGTCGAGGCGATTGGGTTCTACGACAACAACGACTTTGACTCAGCACTGAGGACCTTTGACAACATTCCGGATACAGCGAAGATCCTCTTCAACTGTGGAGTTATACATGCTACACTGGGCGAACACAAAAAAGCAGTGGGTATGCCAAAGCGCTGTAGAAGGGAGAGGATGTCTGACGTAGGTACAGGTCCAATACTATCAGCGGGCGATCCATCGGGACAATTACCTTGCAATCGCATTTTTCCAGCAAGGTGTTTCGAACTTCCTGGTTGGCGATTTTGAGGAGGCCATGGCGAACTTCAATGACGCGCTACGTTTCTTAAGAGGAAACAGATTCATCAACTACGAGCAATTGGGCCTGAAATTTAGACTGTACTCGTGCGAGGTACTATTCAATCGGGGACTGTGCTCCATATATATACAACAGAAAGAGGCTGGAATGGAAGATCTGAATATCGCAGCCAAAGAAAAGGAGAAACCCGACCATGATGTTATTGACGAAGCTATTTCCGAGCAAGCTGAGGTGACTATCGAGCCGATTGACATTATGAGCACTGGCTCATGCTTGATAGGGGTATACAGTCTTCTCAATTCCTGTCGGAGTAATCTACCGGCCAAACGCTGCCAAGGTAAAGAATCTCAAGTCCAAAGACTACCTGGGAAAGGCAAGATTGATCGCCTCGTCCGAACAAGGCAATACTCTCATCGGGACAGCGAGTGCCGATACGAAAGCACATGCGGCGGCAATGTACAGAAGCGTGGATGATCGTCCCCCAAACTCCATATCCTACGGCGCCTCTCATATGGTCAAGCCGAACCTATACAGTAGATCAAGGCAGCAATCCGAACCGCCAGTCCACCGCGACATGTTCCCACCCACACCGCCGCCGGACAACGACCCAATCCGCCCGATATTCACAGCAGCTTCCACCACTCCGCCCACCAAACGGGCCTCCCTATCCCAATCATTCACTCCCACTAATACCACTAATACAACACCCCCCAAGCCTCTCCGCCCCGAACCCCTCAACCTTGAGGCGATCAATCAAGAAAAGCCCCGCATAGGCACTACCCGCACCGCCTCCGAGCCTCGCGGCCCCTCTTCCCGCCACCCACACAACCACCGCGAACAGGAACACTCCGCGCGCCCTCGTTTATTCGGGGAGACCACCTCTCAGCGCCGGCAGTCCAACGGCGACGAAGCCGACCTCGACGAGTATCCCGAGGAGCTCTATTCGATGGACCCGCGCACCACCCGCCAACACAGCTCTCCCCAGAAACCTCGCTCCTCGCACCACTACTCCTCCGAAAGTGGCGGTAGCCACCGGCAGCGCAGGAGCGGCCGCTCGAAAAGCCGGCAGAGGAGGGAACATTACAGCATCGACGAAGAACCTTCCGAAGATCCCGGCACGGCATCCACGACATCCTCCATTGATGAATACGAGATCCTGCACAATGCCGGCGGTGGTCTCTCTCGTCCTCGCGCCCAGTCCGGCAACAGAAGAGGCACCTCCCGCACCCGTCAATATGTCTACCGGTTGAAGGACGTCAGGGTCAAAGTGCACTACGGGGATGATACGAGGTTTATAATGCTGACGCCCGACGTTGCGTTTGCGACTTTTATGGACAAGGTCAAGGAGAAGCTTCATTTGACGGGTGGGTTCAAGTGCAAGATACAAGATGAGGGCGACTTGATCACCATGGGGGACCGAGAGGATTGGGATCTGGCCATATCGAACGTGAGGAAGGAGGCGCGGGCAGAAGGGGTGGAGATGGGGAAGATGGAAGTTTGGGTAGTGGACGCTGCATGATTGGGGGGCCGTGTAATGAATACATACAATTATCAGTCGACATAATGAGGCATTTTGGAATAGCTGCGAACTTCTTTTCGGGTCTGGCCATCCTTTCTTCTCCAGTACATACTATCACAATAATCAAAAATACTCAAGCCTCCGGGCCATTTTTACAAGTCTCTGAACACTCCCTCCTCACGAGCTAGTCCCCAATCCACTTCCAACATGGGCCTTGCCATAGACACTCCTCCTCAAACTAGACGGATAGGGAGGTGGCAGCCTCATGCTCAGCGAATGAAAATGATTGATCGGCCCCGTTCCGTGACCGAGACTGAAACTCGTCTGGATGCCCGCTTCGACATAGCGGACAGCCATTTCGACGGCGTCTGGTACGTCTGTGGTCCGGTCGGGAGATTTGGAGAGGGCGATGCCCGAGGCAATTGCTGCTATTACGGGGTATCAGCCCGGTCTCTATTATGATCAAGATGGGAGATTGAAGTCGTTGCTTGAACACTCGAAGAGGGCTGCTAAGGGCAAGCGAATACGGCAACGTAGAGAGGGCTTTGCTACCCATAGAACGGTGAGAAGTAGGGGAGCGAGACTTGTTGAATCCGGAAAGGATGGGGTGAAGGGGATAATAATTCAATAACGAAGTAGGCAAAAGGCCTTTGGGAAAACTTACATGCAAGGGAGCAGCCTGTTCCATGCGTATTCTTACTGGGTAGGTAGTCCGTCTTGTAGATTGTTGCCTCACGGCCATCATAAAGGACGTCCACGATAGTGTGCCTATCAGCCTCTTCTGTCGAGACGTGGCCGTCCTTGGTGAGGGGCAAATGCCCGCCTTTCACCAAGACATAGCGCGGTCCGAGACTCTGTACGACCCTGGCGATGTTGACTATGTCATCCAAAGAATTGGTTTGAGGGGCTTCCAAGCCGGCGTTTTCGAGTAATAATCGAGCTTCGGGAATGTTTGGTGTCAGAATGGTGGTCAACGGGAGGAGGCTCACTCGGAGGTTGTAGACCGCTTCGGTTGGAAGCAACTGGGCTCCACTTGTTGCGACTATGACCGGGTCGACGACAGTGGTGGGTCTCCCATGCCTCTTCAGAGCATCGGCCACTGCATCAACAGTGCTTGCAGAAGCCAGCATGCCAACCTTGACAACATCGACTCCAATGTCATCAAGGCAGGCGTCTATTTGTTTGACCACAAAATTTGGGGGAACATGGTGAATGTCAGATACACCCTGAGTATTTTGGGCGGTCAAAGCGGTAGTCGCGGTCATGGCATAGCAGCCATGGGCAGCAATCACTTTCTGGTCAGCTTCCACTCCGCTGTATTCGTATTAGTCGTGATTAGTCGTGAAGCGCAAAGTGCGCAGAGGCAAGACTGACGCGCCGCCTGAACTGTCTGAGCCAGCAATAAGAAGTATACGTCTTCTGTCCATGTCTCATAGAATTGGTTTCATTGCTTCAGTACAGATCACGTTGATAACTGCGTGAGGAGGTCTGTGGTTTGAATATGGAACTCAGTCACACACGCCTCGTTAGGTGTTGTCGGAAAAAGGCGAGAAAGACAAACGAGATGTACTCGTACTTAGTACGTCATTGGCCGAACCATCTTCCGGCAGGAGCATCCCTTAAACTTAATGCCGTACTTTTGGGCATTTCTAGCAGTGCAAGTCCAGTTGAACGATTGGAATGCGGAAAAGAACCGAAAAGTACAGGAGACAAAGCTTTCTTCGCAGAAAACTTCGCAGATCAATGGCCCACTTCTTTACCTGTTTCCTCCACCCCTTACTGCATGAGATGCAGAGCAGGCCAACAGCGAGCAGTGCCACCTTTTTCTTGATATTTGATCTGGCCTTTGATCAGATTGGAAGCTATGAGGCTTTAGGAGTGTGCAGCGACCAGTCAGTCTGTCAGTCAGAGTCTCCTTCAAATTCAGAAATCTCAGGATCTGAGAAGACATTGAGTGAGCCGAATGACAATGGAATGATTCGCACGGTGAAGAGCCTCCTTACCTCTGAACAGCATGAAATCAAAGCGTCCATTTAGCTTCCTGGTTATCGTCTCTTTAATTCTGGACTGCTCTTTATCAGTCAAGCTGTAATCCACATCCTGCATCGCTATATTGAGAATTAGGCCATCGTTGCCCGGACCAAGGTTCGAGATGAAGTCCATAATCCCGTCTGAGGTGAAGCGGGTCAGAGCATTGAATTCCAGCCTTCGCAGGGACTTCATGGAAGCCATATCTTCCCATATGACATCGGTGATGGCATAGCCACTTGACTCCCACCTTTCAAGCTTTTGTAGGCTCTTCGCCAACTTGCAGAAGTGCTTGTCCAGAAAATATTCCGAAACTTCTTGCAGTCGCATGTCCGTGAGGTTCTCAAGCTCGCTCAATGAATCCACGAGAATGTCAACGTCTTCGGGGTTTTCACTGCTCTCACCGTTCAGACACAGGTCTTGAAGACTAGTCTGTTGCGAAAGTGCCCGATGGAAGTCCCGGCTTTCAGACATTGAATATCCATCGAGCGCTAATTTAGTCAGGTTAATGCTGCTTTCGAGCAGTACAGGTGTCAAAAGAGCTGGTGCACTGAGAAAATTGGACAGGTCAATTGTCCGTAGCCCTTTGCATTGGCATAACCAAGAAACTACTTCGAGGAAGACGTCATTGTGTCTCTTTTCGAGATCTTGTGTCGCGCTGATTTCTGAAAGCAGCAGAGATGTCAAATTGGTACAGCCTTTCAACATTGATAAGGCCGGTATCGAATCAGCTTTGATGCCATTGAGTTTCAATTCAGTCAGAGTTTCTCGATGACAGTTCAGCGCCAAAAAACTTTTGACTCCAATTTGAGAGACGCTGAAGATTTCGAATGATTCCAGAGATTGGGTACGTATATCATTGAGAAAAGTAGCGAAATGCTGGTCAACGTCATCCTCTGGGTCATCCTTTTGCCTGAAAATGGGTCAGTTGGGAGTCGGAAGTTTTCGTGATATTATCGTACCAGCCATAGAATTGCAGAGCTTTGAACAAGGGACAATGCGTTTGGATGAGATTCCCTACGCCCTCAAGAGCCTCCCCACGGTACACGTTCAGACGCTGTAGGTTGGGTAGCTTTGGTATGCATTGAGATAGTACCCCATTGAGTACTAGTGAGTCGATTAGCATATGAAACGTACAGACGACACGGGCAAACTTACTGGGCCCCGAGAGCTCTTCCAACATTGGGGTCTGTCTTGCGATCACTAAAAAAAAGGTCACCGACTGTCCCGATATGAGGGGACGAGTGCTGTACCTTCCAAGAGCCGATTTGCTGTTTTCTCAGCATCGATACGGTAACCACTCTTTCTGTTGGAAAGCTGAACTTTGCGATTGACCTCAAACTTCTCTAGTCCATCTTTAAAGAACATGCTAATAAAGTGAGCGTTTGCGATACAATCCCCGTAGTGCCCAAGCTCACCCACTGGGTGTGCCCAAGAATTTGGCATCCTGGAGCAGGTGCTCGAGATCCTGAAGACTCAAGGTGCGCACGTATCTTGAGTAGGGAAACAAGGTGTTCCCCAAGCTGGAAAGTATGATTGACCTCCACATACTGGCCCACTTCCCAATAAGCTGCTCTTGTCCTTTCTCATAAGCTGCTCGGCTAGTTCTTTCCTGTGGGGCCATCTCGATTTCATCATTGTAGGCACTGGTTACTGGTGCCACATCGTGCATACTGCGGTACGTTAGCATCAACGGTCAATTGAGGTTCACAAGATGGTATACCGGTAGATGCTGGCTAGTGCAGGAACAGCGAGCTGCTTTCCAGCGCGAGCACAATGGTAGAGTGTGTCAAAATCCCTCTGTTCCCATAGCTGGTGACATATCATGTGCAAAAGATCGTCTGGGAGTAGTGCTGCCATGATGGCTGAACACTTGGGGTCGTGGTTGTAGAAAAGTGTGGGAGGGAATCGAGACAATAACAATGTAGAGTAGGTACGTAGAGGCCATGACGTCATACTGGTCAAAGCGCGAGACGCGAAGTCAAGCGCGTCTCTCAAAATTCCACCCTGGTACTTACTTATTAGTACGTACTCATACCTACTTTTTACTTACCAATTCGTTGACATGATACATAGCAACACTTAATGAACACATTAAGTTTCTCAATGACCCTCGAGGGTGTAGTTCGTATTCATGATGCAGTCTTGTGCCTTTCAAAGTTCAGCGAAGTGGTGTCATTGGAAGCTCGCAAGGACAAAGTGCGAGAGAATCTATTCTATCTTGTTCTTCTACGTAGTATTCCATGCTGATCAGCAATCTCAAACCAGCTCATACTTACTGCCTTGAATTCCTCCAAGTCTGCTTACGCGTCTTTCTCTTTGGATAAGACTGTCTTCTTTGAAAAGTACAACTTCAACGCTATACAGGCCGAGGATGACGGAGCACATTTTACCTGTCAACTGTACAATAAAGTATCATCTTTTGGACTTCAATGCTCTCCTAATAACTTCTAATCAATACTAGGCCCTTCTCTCCGTCTTCAAGGGCCGATCGGGCGACGTACGAGACAAGGACACAGCCGTTGAACGCTGCGAGTGCCATATTCAAGATCAGCCTGACAAGACTGAATGTCGCCTCGTCGTAAAGATGGCCTGCAGGCATGGTATGGAGATCTCTTTGGCTGAGGTTGAGACGCTAATGCGTGTGGTGATTGAAAGGTGTCATAAAGACATACAAGCTTACATACGAGTCAGTCGAGGTGATGCACGCTTTATTCAATAAAAATGCGGCAAAGAATACCTGGACCATCGGCGCGAGCACTTTGAGGTCGTTCGCTGAGTATTTTGGGGCCAATACTGAGCAATTGGATATGTCTTCAGAAGGCGGACGGGCAACTTTTATGAGTTATACAGAAAGAATTATGAACGGGCGAGGTTTGTACCCCCAAATATTCTAAAGCAATGGCACCAAGTTTTGGATATTTGGCGGCTGATACTGATACAGACGTACTAAAACAGCCTCTGCAGACATCAGTCACTATAGATAGTTTGGACTTCGAAGAGTTCAAGGTTGAAGAACAGCTCCATATCGGCATAAACGTCAAAGACTTTAAAGCCATTGTCACGCATGCCGAAACGCTCAAAACGAGCATCACAGCCTTGTACTCTTTCCCAGCTAGACCAATGCAACTAAGCTACCACGAGCATGGCATGCAATGCGATTTCACCCTGATGACCATTGGAGATTATAGAGGAGGCTCCGTTACGCCCGCTCCTGCTGCGGTACGGCAAGTCTCAGCTGCGCCAGCTGAGAGTTCTCAATCGCGCCAGTCCACCGTTCAGACTGCTGTTCGGCCAAAGACAACGACCATGCCGCCACCAAGCCAACCATTATCACGCAGCTTCACCAGAGAGCCACAAAGTCAAAGAACACAAAGACCTTCACCTCCGCCTCCGAAGGCTAGCTTAGACCCTAACAGCCTGTTCCTGCCAGCTGAGGAAGACGATGATCGTATGTGGGGTGAGAGGAATTATGATGACGAGCAGGACACGCTTGGCTGGGATGCGAGCGCGAACAATGTAAGTCTTATCTTAAAACTTATGCCGTCATCTTACAGAAAGATAGGATTCAAGCTTGGGAGGTCGAAGAAGAGAACAGCAGAGCTCTTCGAGGCTACCATCTTATCCGGCCTGGCAAGAAGACCCGAACAGTCGCATAGCGCCGACACAGAAGATCTCCGAAGTATGTCATGCCGCCGTCTTCGCTCTAATTGCTATGCTAACAGCACCTTAGATCGAAGCCTTGTTTGGCGACTAAATTCCCTTATCGATGGCACTGGTGCTAAAATAGTCCGCCTTTGCTTTAGGAATGTATTGCGCGATTGAGGTATGAGCGTCTACAACAAGCTGTCAGTCGACCTACGCCTCTAAGACAGCTGACGCTTACTTGACCTTCTATCAGGCAGAGTGAGTTATAGAGCACTTTTGAACCGAAGCAAGGGCTGGCAAATTATTCTGAAATCTTGATTGCCTCAACATGATCTAGGTGCTCTTCTAATCCTCGGCAATCGTGGGAATTGAAGACTTGACTCCACAAATTACTCCAGACATTATAGTGTTCAGTTCTTTATAGCAAGAAGCCCCCAGGTGGTTTTTGTGATCGAAGTCTCTGTCAATAGCATTTGATCGCAGGTCCAAGAGAGAAACGTCAAGATGACTCAGGCTCAATGCCCAAAACTTCGGTCACGTTCCGAGACAAGTTCTTGGTTTAGCGGCTCTCAGTCGACCGTTAGCCTTAGATCCTTTTCGTCCTGAGTTTCAGTCTCTCTTGCCCAGAAAAAGCTTGTGGCACACCCAGCTCCAATCCCAGCCACTTTTCCGGAAGACACAGAATCGTAACTTAGAATGTCGTTCCACGTTCCCTTGACGTCCCCATTTTCATCTGTGCCAGAGCCGCAATTGCCGTGCTCGCCCCAACCCCAGCTGATGACCTTTCCTTCTTTCGTTAATGCGATCACATGCTCACTCCCCGCAGAAAACATCACGATGTGCGGCAGGCCATGCGGAGCGAGCTGGCCGTGGTCATTACGACCCCACGATCTGATCAACCCAGATTCTTCCAAAACGAAGATACTGCCCCAGCTAGCTCCTATATCTTTCCAATTAGGGACAGAAGCTGGTGCTTCAGATTGGACATCCCATTTATTCAAGCCCAGAACTGTATGTCGACCGCTCGATGGCTCTCCCACTAGGTAAGTAAACTCTCTTCCACAAACAGCACGAACTACTCTAAAGCCCACATCGGCGAATTTCCGTGGCATCCGAACAATATCGCTTGGGTGACTTAGTTGGCCTTTACGGCCATTCCCCCAGCCATAGACTGTGCCGTCTTCCAAGACAACCACTGCGTGATTTACACCACAGGCAACATCCACTATCTTTGAGCATTGAAGAACAGCGGGGAAGTTTGGGATCATCTGCAGTGCCATGGAGGCTGATAGTCCACTTACACCCAGTTCACCCTTCGAACCTAATCCGGTCGTATACACCGTGTTCTCCAAATTCACGAATATCGAACCATCCCAGAAGGCGGAGCATAACTTTACCTTATCGCCTAGTGCTGATATATGTGTCTTCTGAAAGATGGGTTCTAAGCTCATCGACGAGTGTGACTGAGGACTGCCACTTCGAGGCGCACCGGCGGTATATACGGTCCCCTCGTCGTATAGTAGCAAAGTGTGGTTTCCTCCTGCTACGATGGACATCGGTGAGCCAGGCAGCTCTGAACTTAGCCGACATTTTTGAGGCTTAGACTGATCCACTGTATTTCCAATGCCCAGTTGCCCGGAACCGTTAGACCCGAAAGCATAGAGAATCATTCTTAAAATGTTCACTAAGATTGATGCCTAGGATTGAAATAGAGTATCTCCTCAGGTGATGGCTTGGCATTCAGCCCTATGCTCGCTTAGCGGAGGGAGTACTAGCCTTCCACACCACGCTAGCAAAATGCGACAATCTTGTCGTTTATCGTCACAAGACACTACATTATTCTCAACTTCCCACAGTCATGGCTACAACACAAAGTGTGCAGTGCTTCGGCAAGAAGAAGACTGGTATGTTATGAGTGCCCACATTGTTGCCGGGAATGTGCTAATACGATTCTCTCAGCAACGGCTGTTGCACATTGCAAGGTAGCCTTCACCTGGCTTGTATCCAAACGCGCTCAGTCAGCTAATAACCACTATTCCAGGCTGGAAAAGGCCTGGTCAAAGTAAATGGCAAACCTCTCTCCCTCACTCAACCTGAGATACTTCGCTTCAAGGTATTTTCTCTCCCAGCTCTTATAGATCTCACCATCTCGAACATTTACCATCATCTCAGGTCTACGAACCTCTCCTCATTGTTGGCCTCGATAAGTTTGCCAACGTCGATATCCGCGTCCGTGTCTCAGGAGGGGGTCATACATCTCAGATATACGCTATTCGCCAAGCCATCGCCAAGTCAATTGTGGCCTACTACCAGAAATACGTGGACGAATATGCAAAAAACCAATTGAAGCAGGCTTTGGTGGCATATGACCGAACGCTGTTGGTGGCAGATAACAGACGCTGTGAGCCAAAGAAGTTTGGAGGCCCAGGAGCAAGAGCCCGATACCAGAAATCCTACCGTTAGGGTAGTTGTGGAATGCAAGGGACTGGACGAGGTGCTGCATAGCTTAATGATGCAGACATTTTCAATGGAGTCTTCAAGTCATCCCATTTTCAGATCCTGGAGGCTCAGATTACGGCTGCTTATTGTCCCCATTGAAAAGCTATGCCATCTGATGCATCGGCAAAGCAAATGATATTCTGGAATTGGAGGCCCCATCCTCGGCAAGTGCAGCCCTCGCAAATGCTTCATATGTTCGCTGTTGTTCGAGTAGTGCTTTTTGATTTTGGTCTCTTACATTCTGGGCCACAAACAACAGATCGATCTCGTTGGAGCGGGTTGTTCTTCGCAACCATGCTTAGAGGTTTCTACAGTCTATATCGTAGAATGTTCTTTCCTCGGCTCAACCCCCCGTTCTATGAGTTAAACTTTCTCCACACTCAAACATGTTTCCTAAAGTCTATACGAGACGCCAACTGCATTCGGCGCTGCTACCGATATCTTTGCGTCCGGTCTGGCTTTTGCTTTATACTCCGAGACAGTCTACTCGGCTTTCGTTGTCTTTGTATTCTCTTTTGAGCAAAACACTATGACCTTAGCACGATTTAGGCTGCGCACTTTTGACCAGGATCTTCTTTTTAGTGCATTTGATACCAGTGCGGGGTGAAGACTATTATTACCGTTCTCCCAGGTATTTCCCCGCATTGAGTGATATGAAAAAAAAAGAAAGTATGGGCATCTTGAATGATGAATGGTGAATGGTGAATCATGAAGCTAGTGCGATGGCTCGCGGGTGTGGCATTCAACTGCCGGCATGTGTCAACGTTCCTTCCGACCTCGTCCTAAGGAACTCTCCTATTACCCGTTGGACAAGGCCAACGTCTAAGGATACTCACGCATCAAGCATTCTCTCAACCAATATTCCGATATGACCCGCTCAACCGCACACTCTGACTTCAAGATCCATCAATTGTCTTTACACACAAAGTCTTCCCATTCTAACCAGACTCCCGCTTTCTAATACTCGCAATGCCACTCCAGCACCTGGCGTACATTGTCACGCCGAGACTCTTACAACAAAGTTCGCTCGGACCTCAACTTTTGATTCATCCTTAGCTCTTTTCGAGCATGTTCTCGTCTTGCAATAAGATTCAGGCCATTCAAGTGCTCCAAACTATGGCCGGAAGCCGAGGCAGAAAGCTCTCTGGAGGGGTAGACTATCATCGGCAAAGAGAAATATATATATATGAGACTTCGTTACACACCTTGAGACGAAAATCCAGAGGTCAATACTTCGAGAACATTACTGCGAGCCAAAATGAGATTCAGCCCGCTATTACCGTTCGCCTCCGCCCTTGGGTCCATGGCTTCCCCAACCCCTGATCCCGTCCAAGTCCGGGCTGCTTCACCAACTTATACCCTTCAACCGTGAGTAGTTCCCCTGAGCTCATCACAGACAATGTCTATTACCCGCTCCTGCGATTCTTGTTCTGTGGCAAAGTTTGAATCTCTCACCATACGTGTCTACTCTTTTGTTGATTGAGTCGTACATTATTGATCAAGCTATGGTCTCAATCGTTATTCATCTTGATAACGACACTCCCCACAGTGGCTTTACCGGCCTTCCCGCCTCCGTGGCTCCAGCTTCCTGCCTCGGAGTCACCAGCGGCACGACGGACAACGACTTGGTCAACGGCGTCTGCAAGAATCTGACACTCATCTTCGCCCGCGGCACGACCGAAAGTGGCGATATCGGCGGCATCGTCGGTCCGCCTTTTGTGAATGCTCTTGTGAGTATGCTCGGCGAAGGTCAAGTCGCCGTGCAGGGGGTGAACAATTATCCGGCAGACGTTCAGGACTTTCTTGCTGGTGGAAGCGTCACTGGGAGTCAGGACATGGCCGCACTAATCGCCCAGGCGATGACGCAGTGTCCGCAAACGAAGTTGTGTGTGTCAGGGTACAGCCAGGGAGCTCAGGTGGCTCATAATGCTGCCAATTTGATCACGCCGGCTCAGACCAACTTCATCAACTCTGTTGTGCTTTTCGGAGACCCTGATGACGGTGAGGCTTTTGGCAAGGTATCTCCGTCAAAGGTTTCTACAGATTGCCACCTTTTCGGTACGTACAGTTCAGAGCCGATGCTTGCTATCGGTGATGAAATTGAATCGCACGGCATGTTACGGGAGCAAGAGGATCTGTCTACCCCTGCGAACTTGTCTTGAAATCTGAAATGCTAACTCGGAAATCTGCCCAGACGATATATGCCTACATGGAGACCTGATTCTACCCCCGCACTTGGATTACTGTCTGGACGCAAACACCGAGGCCAGCTTTGTGGTGCGAAAGTCAGGGTTGAAGACGGCTGGTTGAGCTATTTTCTAGGAATTGCGTTAGTATGGCTAAGTTGTGAGAGTACATAGGGGAGATGACCTTTAGGAGATGTATGTACATAGGTTACTGATACTAGACCAAAAAGCACCTTTCTCCCTTGTCGACAGACACGGCCCCATTCTACTTAGCTCAATTTCTTGAGAATGCACTTCAGGCTTATTATGTAACGGTAAGTATGTTTATATCTTGGGCTAGGGATTGTCTCGTTCCTGAGTCCTGTTCTTGGGAGGGTTCACCTCGGCTTGTAACCAGTCTGCAGGCTTGTTAAAGGGGGCGAAGTAGTAAGCTGGCCGCCATTTGAGCTACTGACGCTGAACACCTAACGCTTCAAGCAACCCATCCACGACCCTCTCAACGAATGAAGTCATAAACCTTGCCGTGTAGAATTGCTCGTTGTAGCACATACTAAAAGTCATTCTTCCATGCCAAGTCCACACGTAAAACAAAGGCTGTCTCGTCATGACCACTCCGCCTAGCCAGAAGCTTTTGATTTCGACCGCTCCTTGTCCGTACTTACCGTCCAGATAGCGATCCAATACCCCGATACTTCCTACGAGAGGCTCTGTAGGCTGCGGAATTCCACGTGGCAGCGGCTGGTTGGTCATCGCAGCGAGTTTTCTGCTATAGGGCACGAGCGTAGAATGTAGCGTGGCGCTATTGAACGGATTCTGAAGTTGTCTGTAGAACGGCTGGAGCAAAGAAGCAGTCTCGTCGAAGTCCGACGGAATAAATGATATTGGTAGGGCGCATAGCATAACGGTTACAGGGTTCACGGCCGGGTTGGCATATTTCGGGTCGACATAGGGTCGGTGGCTAAATGTTCCCCACGACGTATATCTTTCTGTTGAAGATGATCCGCAGCTCAGTCCTTGCAACGCAATTATCAGTGCTGCATGTATAGCTGTCGTAACCGTCCTGCTAGTTTTCTTGCAGGCAGCGACCACTGAGGCTGTGGCGGCCGGTGATAGTCTGGATTCTATCCTAGCAGAGGCGCCGGAGAATTCGTTGACAAGCTCTATGGGAAGACCAAGCGAAGGTAAGTTGGATACATATTCTAATAAGAGGCTTGTGGCAGCATCGTCAGCTTCTGGCAAAACGTCCTGAGGGAATCCAGCAGCTTCATCTCGGCCTGGTGAAAGGTTCTTTACCTCATTGCCAAAAGATATAGAAGAAGGCTCAGCAACGGATTTGAAGAGATTATTGATGAGAGAGATAGCCCCAATAGCATCGATACGCCAAGGCGAGGAGCAAAACAAGACTTCTGAAGTATTAGGAAGATAATGGAGCGTCGGAAGTGAAGAGCGTCGAGAAGATGCAAGCAGTTCATCAGAAGTCAACACTCTCTCAACTAGGAAGGTTTCTCGCATCCAGGACCGCAATCCAGAGGGTTGCAGAACCTCGTAATGAATACTATTTCCTTGCACGTAAGCAGCCAATTGTGGCTGTTGGAGCCGTAGAGTCTTCCAAGCGTGCCTCAGCGCAACCTCAGCATCATGCGTTGAAAGATCATGATCAAATTTGGCACAAGCTATCACGGCCCTAGGCTCTCTGCCATGAGTGCCGCCTTGCTCTCCAATTGCTCTGAAAAAAAGTTCGCCGCTATCTAGGGGTCGCTGAAAGTGATCGGGTGAGGTTTCTTTCCAAGACATGTCAAAGAAATTTCTTCCAATGGTTTTACAAATTATCGACCAGCAACAAGCTGTAACACACGGACACTAAACGAGGAGAAGAAAGAGGGGGTGCCCTCTTATCACTTGCTTGGATTTGTCTCGGATTCGTGCCTATTAGGTCGACATAGGACACAGAGCTGACGTGGAAAGGTAGGAAGTCTTTTGACAAGTGGAGCGATTGAACAACTATGCAGAAGCACGGAAAAGCTTTATGGAGTGGAAAACATCAATTCTGACAGGTGGCATTGACGATATAATCGAAACCCTCGGGTTGCTAAATAGATATCATCAGCTGAGTACCTTATCCTTTGTCCAACAAGGGTGCATCAGCACCAATGTGACGTCTAGATGTCCGAGAGTGCTTCATCGTCCAATCAGTGACTGGCTTAGACCACCATCCCAAATGTAAAAGCAATAAGCAGCATGCACCTCAGACGGGCGCGAGATCCTAGATGACCTCTAGGTTTGTTCGCGACCAATCGCAAACTTAGCCTCTTCCATGAAGTCGCCGCATCCAAAATCAAACCTATCGTATTCACACTCTGTATTGCTCGGACCAAAACCTGCAGCACAAGCTACCAATACAATTGTTCCTCATTCGCTGAGTGCGTGCAAGACGAAAGCGTTTGTGGAAGACACGAGGGGACAAAACTCGGGGGATTCTGCAATAGCAGTAGGACGGATGATCGAAGTCACCCGAGGATGGCGGCGGGGAGGGGAATGCCATTCCCTTTGCCATTGGGGACAGATGGTATGGAGATGGTGTGGCAGAAATGTTTTTGGACAGGTCGAAGGTTTGCGAGAAGTGGGAAGGGTTGTTCAGGGGAAAGCAACAAGTGATAGATGGGTCGGACCATTGTGCTGCAAGCTGTCGAGTATAGATCGATAGCGAAAACTCGAGACGCTGAGAGACCAGAAAGCCTTATGATTTCGTCTGGGTTAACGAAGCCGTCCAAGTCGAAGACGGGAAGCCGGAAGAGCCATAGTTTTAATGTGGCTACCTCCTGATGTTGAAGCTGCAGCCGTAGGCGATCGGGTGTGCATCGCTATTGTTGCTGATGATAATGATGGTGATAAGTGATATGTGATATGTGCCATGGATATTTGGTTCCTCTGCGCATCTGTTTATTACTTTACTTTCCGTAATCAGTAGCAATTCAGTTCGCGACGAGAAGATCCAATTCAGGCTGCGCCAAGGCTCACTCAGTACCTGATAAACGCCTTGGAAAGCGCTACGTGCCCTTTCACAGATATCATAATGATGTGTGGGAGTCAAATCCCTTCGTGTCCCCGTCTGCTCAAGCCTTGTTACTTCGTGGAAGACAGGTTGAGATCCAAACCTTCTGAGCACCATGCATGATTCGCTATTTACACCAGTTCGAGGCTGCTACTTGCAGATCTTCTTTCCAAGTCTGGCCATTTTGGACATGAATACCTGAAAGTTTCTGATCTCTGCATCGGCCATGGCCTCCGTCTTCCTCCTCGACCTTCCTCCGGGATCTCTTTGCGGCATCGACCTTCTCTCCTTCACAACCACCGCCCATTTTCGAGGTATCAAAGATGTCCCGGCTGGCTGGCATTTCGTCTTCAGTAGCGAAACAACGTCCCTGTCCATCCGTGATGGCTTCTGGTTCCATGTTCCTACCCAAATCACAGACCCTGTACCTCTGATCGTCCGCAAATGGGACGTCTCCAGTGGCTCTCTGCTTCCTTGTGCAAATCCAGAGAGTTACCGCGCCCAATTGCCTATACTATGGGAGAAGAACTTTTCACCCTATAGACAGTCCGCTGACAAAGAAGCGAAGCCTGAAATGGGGGACTGGGTGGGATTGACAGAGCATGTGAGTTCGAGGTTGCTCAAGCATCTTACGCAGAATGAGGTTTTGAACATCTCGTCCGCGAGTTGTGCAAAGGAAGATAGAGACGAGATACCAGGCCTCACTGCTGAGGATGTCGGAGAAGAAGAGAGGGAGCTTGGGGTTCTGGGGATCGATCTCAAAAGAACTTGGAGGGAGGGTGCAATAGGAAGGGAAAGAACAGAAGCTGCTTTGGACTCAAGCTTCGCTTTGAATGATGTTGTAGGGCGATGGCAGTCTCAGGACCACAAACAGAAAGAGGAGTGGGGCGATGTAGTGTTGGGCCAAATGGAGGCCTGCTTCTTGATGGTGCTCACGATAGCGAATTACTCTTGCCTCGAGGAGTGGAAGCGCTGCGTTGGGCTGGTTCTGACGTGCAAACGGGCAATTAGGGAAAGAGAAGACTGGTTTGGAAAGTTCCTAGTGCTGGTGAAGAGGCAGATGGAAAGATGTGAAGATGTTGAAGGAGGCCTATTCGATCTGAGTGACGAGGGAGGGGCGTACTTGAAGAAGCTCCTAAAAGGGTTCAAAACCACGCTGGGGCGTGTGTTCAGCGAGACAGAGGGAGATGATGTGAAGGAAGAAATGCAGTCGTTGGAGAACTTTCTCAAACGAGAGTATGGGTGGGAGCTAGGGGATGAATTTGTCAGGAGAGGGATGTTGGAACTGGAGGATGGCGAGCAGGTCGAGATGGAGATGGAGGAGATGGATGGAGAAGATGAGAGAGGCGAATATGCTCCAGTTGTAGTTGATTTGGACCATCACTAGCATGTATTATCGACCAGAATAATCCCAGCTCGCAAATGATTCACGAAGGAAACTTTAATTGCAAGAAGACCAGGCAACAGCCATTCAATTCTCGTTGAAGACAACGACATCACTATAGAAACCTCCGCCACCAGCAGTACATTGCGCTCATAGACGACGACCTCTCCTACCGCCCTTGCGACGTGTAGAGTCCGAGGGCGTAGGTGTTACATCCTCGATTCTCCCAATCTTCATTCCAGAACGAGCAAGCGCACGAAGAGCAGACTGAGCACCTGGGCCAGGGGTCTTCGTTCCATTGCCTGTACATCCCATCAGCTCCTTCTGTAAAAACACGTAGGATGAAGATTGTATTACCTCCAGTGGCTCTGATCTTGATATGCAACGCATTGATGCCCAATTCCTTACACCTTGTAGCTACATCCTGCGCAGCCAACATAGCAGCGTAGGGCGAGGACTCATCACGATCTGCCTTCACCTTCATCCCACCCGTGACTCTGCTGATAGTTTCGCGGCCACTGGAATCACCCAGAATGTAAGCCTTTCACTCCACAGCAGTGTGTTCATATTCTTGGCACGAACCTGAGATCGGTGACATCTAAAGCCTCTCAGTGTCAGAACTTCTCTTTCAAGCCAGCATCTTGGAGGCTAGAGGAGAGAGAGATTTGACTCACGAACGAAGGTATCATTGAAGGATGCGAAGATGCGGGCTACGCCGAAGACAAGTTCACCTATTGAACTGGTTTTGAGTATTGCGAGAGGTATTTCTACAACAGAGCTCACCTTCGCGGACTTGGGGACCAAGAGAAATGTTCTCAGTAGCAGCACGCTCTACCTTCTTCTTAGGAGGCATTTTGAGAGTTAATGTATTTCTCTGCGGAGGCGAAAGGGGTTGGTGTTGAAGATAAACAGCTCGATGGATCTTCAACCGTGCGAAATGTTAGCGTAATTTTGCTTTAAGCGAGTTCAGCCCTACGAGATTTACGCAAGCTCGAGCCCAAATCTTCTTTCTATTTCGACCCATTCATATCACTCACCAAAACCCGTTCGACTATCCAAAAGGCTGATGCATGAATGGAAATTTGTTGCTTCTTTCATACAGAATTGTTGGCTACTTGAATATGCTGGCCTTGGTTGCTGTCATTTCTGTGCTTGAGTTTTGGGGTCCTGATAGCTTTGGGCCCGATTGCTTCAATTCAATACCATTAGAAACCCCGAGATTTACTGTGTGCTTCTCATGATGGACAACATAACGATAGGAATCATTGGGATGGGTGACATGGGGCAGATGTATGCCCGGAGGATCAGTGCTGCTGGTTGGAGGTAATTAATAGCTCTTCCTTAAGGGACTTGCGTTGCAGTGGTCGCAGAATGTGAGTGTGCTTGCTTCCTCTTCAATCTACATGTAATGCAATGATGACTTGAGTGCATTTGGCTCGAGTATGGCTTGTGAAAAGGCCTCAGGGTCATTCTGGCTCATGGGCTTGGAAGCTGGCTGTCACTGATGTAAAATCTCAGCTACCTATATAATAATTGTCTGAAATATGCATTGCGGAAATTCCTTTTATTCCTCATAACATTGTTAAATTTAAGCTAATGACCACTTGGTACAGGTGGCACTGTCAACAACGGTTCCTGCTGCTAGGCCACGAGAGCATTTAGCAATGACTGATCTTTTATGTGGTCAGAATCCATGCCTGCGACAAGCCCGAAAAGTACGACTTATTAAAAGATACGTTCGCTGGAAATGTAATCATTCTTTCGTGGCGCCTACAGTCAGTACACAGCTGAAGCGAATGCAGAGCAATGTGCACATATTTCATGACGGCCGTTTCGTCTCACGATCAAGCGATATCATTCTGTATAGCGTTGAAGCGGAGGCCATCGGTCGGACCGTAAGCCTATTTGGACCTTGTATGTTTCATGGTGTGGACTCTAAACCTTTTGTACTAACATCGATGCAGCGACTAAACAAGGCGCCATTGTCGGAGGTCAGACTTCTTGTAAAGAGATTGAGATGGCTGCCTTCGAAAAATATTTGCCTGAAGACGTCGAGATTGTCTCGTGCCATTCCCTACATGGACCTAAAGTCGATCCCAAAGGTCAGCCTCTCGCATTAATAAAGCATCGCGCATCACAGCAAAGCTTTTCTTTGGTCGAAAGAATCCTCTCGTGTTTCGATTCTAACATTGTCTATCTTACTGCCCAACAGCACGATCGAATAACAGCAGACACACAAGCTGTTACTCATGCCGCATTTTTGAGTATGGGTACCGCATGGTTCTCCAACAATCAATTTCCTTGGGAAATCAACCGGTATGTTGGTGGAATCGAGAACATAAAATGCAATATTATGCTTCGTATATACTCGAACAAATGGCACGTCTACGCTGGTCTCGCGATCTTGAACACCTGGGCCAAGAAACAAATCCGGCAATATGCTGAATCGGTGACTGAGCTCTTCAAGCTGATGCTCGGCGGCCACCGAGAAGAGCTTGAAAAACGCATCAGGAGTGCTGGTGAAGCTGTGTTCGGCTCTGAGCATGGTCAGAGAGATCTTCTGTTAAGAGACGATGTCCTTGATCGGTTCTCTCTCGGAAAGGTGCCAAAAGAGAGAACACCGAACAACCACCTGAGTCTTTTGGCCATGGTAGATTGCTGGTGGAAGTTAGGTATCGTACCATACGATCATATGATCTGCTCGACACCTGTAAGTGACCCTTCTTCCTGTTCTGTGCGACCGATCTCAATTCTGATGTTGGTCTGTTCCAGCCATTTCGATTATGGCTCGGAGTGACCGAGTATCTTTTCAGCAAGCCGCAGCTCCTCGCAGAAGTCATCGACATAGCTATTGAAGACAACACCTTTCGCTCGGACGACCTAGAGTTCACGTTTGCCGCTCGAGCATGGTCGGACTGTGTCTCCTTTGGCGATTTTGCATCTTACAAGGACCGCTTTGAACGCATCTCCGAATACTTTGAGCCTCGGTTTCCAGAAGCAACTCGCATAGGAAATGAGATGATCAGCGTCATCTTAGAGAAGACCTGATATCATCTTAATTGCTCTGGCTACGAGTCCCACTAGCCGTAGATAGTCAGATTGGGTGAGATATCCTCCCAACGATCCACACGTAGGGGCGAACGCCAAAACCAGGGACGAGAGCAATGATAACGAGGCTACTTTTATTCTATAGAGCAACGCGGTTCTTGATGCTATCATGCTCAAAGACCATAGTCTCCTCCCTGCTTCTTGGCCGATATGAATGTGAGAAAAAAAGATGTTGTCAGTAGCACCAGTTACCACGGACCGGCCCCCTATCTAATCTCACTACACGCAATGCAAAGGCCGCTAGCCGACCAATCTAAGTAGGATTTCATGCAGCATTACTCCGTACCTCTGTATTGTCTTGGCTATCATCCGTACTGTTCGAGCTTGCCTCGACTTCTTGCAAACAATAGCAACTGACACCAGGGCACTAACCTGGCCCTCTAATGAGATGCAACGTTCCTCAGTCCTTATAACTAACCACCGTGAAACAAAGTCAAGAGAATGTAGATTCTGCCAATCTTTTTCCAAAACGAAGGAAACAAGTGAGAGATAAAGCAGATGAGTACAAAAGCGATTTGATTTTCCTGCTCACTGTGATGGGCTACGAGTTACCTAAAAGGTCACTTAGGGGGACCTGCGAGGCGACTCTGGGGTAAGGAATGCAGTGCGGACCTAGCACGATACTTTCCCCTACAGTAGCGTTGGATGGACGTAGTATCGTGGTGTGGAAAAAAAAGTCAAAGACTTATTCGTACTCCGTAAGTACCCGCAAGTTATTTTTGTTGTCTTGGTCCGCGTACCCGCAAAGCTTACCTAGTGCCGCAAACAATACCTTAGCTACCTTAAGTTAGCTTTTTGAGAGGAAGATCTATGACGCGAAGAGCGACCTTTAGAGCTTGATATTTTTGGAAGTAAGTCCCACGCCAGCAAGGATTTGGAAACTTGAATAGTAGTAAAATCGCCATCTTTTTGTACATGGGTCTCCTAGCAAGGCCGAAAGGGGTTGAAAGCACAGCGGTCAGTCAGGCCCGTGTTCCTCTGTGGTTGTGAGCCTCGGGTATCGAGAATGAGAAGTTCAGAGATTCGGATCGGAGATGATTCGGGTCGGAGAGTCGGAGAGTGGGAAGATCTTTGTGGCCTCGTTTTAATTGGGTTGAGAAGGTTTTGATAAGCCGCCGGGAGATACCTTATTTTGCTGGTAGAGTACCTTACCTTACTTTATCTTGATTGTACAGCACTAGTAAAGTACTTATTCAGATGATCTTCATTAATTACCTTTGATTTAGCCACTAGGTAAATACCTAGGTAATGCAACATGGAGTTGACGAATCCCTCGTGTCTCACCTTCGTGCACCAATTGGTAAAGTATGCGAGCTGGCAATTTGGCCTGCAGATTCTCTTATCTCTCTTCTACTCTATGCATCTTGGAAGTATCGCTGACAAGTTTGCCTCGTTGACAGATGATGTTGTAAAGTAAAGTCGGTAGGTAGGTAGTACTTTACTGTGACAGAATGCCAACAACACGGAATGACATCAAGACTTCTAGGGCAGTGATCCAAGGCCAATATGGTCATGGATCAGAGGTCAAAGCATCGACCTTAGTTCCATCTACGACTGTCGACTACGAGTACATTACCTTATTATGCTCAATTATTTGGTCATTATTATTGATTCTTTGCCTTTCGTGCATTCCGTTTCATGCACCTCGTAGCCCGACACGCGTGGCACTAGCTTTTCATATTTGCAATTGATTCATTCTCATAGGTCCTTTATTACCTACTTACCCACCTTCTCATTCGAGTAGTCCTCTTTTATTTTCCGTTATTTATTGGAAAGAAACTACCACCCATTTCTCTCATAATTTATTATATTAATATAATACTTACTTCTTCTCCAACCTTCACCATCGCGAATCACTTCTCCAATCCAGAAGTACTTTATTCTCCACATCTTGCTAATCCTCCAATACTCATGGATCCCCAAGTCAATCCCAACCGCCCAAATGCAGTCATCGCCCACGGTACCATCATGGGCCTTGCCTTTGGCGCCCTCTTCCCACTGGGAGCCATTCTCGTTCGTACCTCGTCGTTTCGTGGACTAGGTACGTACTCGCCCGAGCAGAACGCTTTTTCGTAGAAAACAAAGCTGCGACCGCACTTCCACGTTGCTCTCCCCAGCAAACAAGATCTCACAGCTTCTTGGAAAGTGTCTTGTTTTTCGATCCATTGCCTCGAAAGAAAATTACGCTGACTCTGAAATCTGCGTAGTGGTAAGGCCATTTTTTGGAGCCCTTCCTCTCCATTCAGAGTCTGGCCACAACTGCAGATATCTCTTTCTCCCATTGGCAATGCTAATCGCGAAACATGTCAGTGGGTCCACGCTTTTATCCAAGTCTTTGCCTACATCCTAGCATTGGCAGGCCTAGGATTAGGTGTCTACATAGCAATCTACCCCAATTCGCAGGTTCGTCTCTTCCCGCCCCCTCCTACCATCATCATCACCATCATCCAGCCATTGACCCCCAACCCCACCCAACCCCATTCACGTCTGGGAAACTAACAAGCCATCCCCGTCCTCCTCCAGCTCACAGCCAGCAACGGCCACCCCATAATCGGCATTATCGTAATCGGCTCCCTCGTCTTCCAACCCATCGGCGGTCTCCTCCACCACTACATCTACAAGAAACACCAGCGCCGCACCATCTGGGGCACCACCCACGTCTGGTGGGGCCGCGTGATACTGACCGCGGGCGTCATCAACGGGGGTTTGGGATTGATGCTGAGTGCCAACACCGTCAAAGGGGAGATTGCGTACGGGGTGATAGCGGGGACGATCTGGCTCGTTTGGTTAGCGACGGTTGTTCTGTCATATGTGAGGAATAAGGGTACGGTGCCGCAACTGGAGACGGGGGAGAAGGTGTGGGGCAATGTTCATGCCGCGTCTAGTCCTGATAGGTATGGGAAGGAGATACACACTTGCTTTGGGTTGCATATGCTAACAGGGTCAGATTGATGAAGCAGACGACGTAGTTTGAGGGGATGGAATGAGCTTCGTCCATTGCCGAATAGGTAGCTTTGACGGGTATCCATCTTTAATATTAAAATAATTCAGCAGTTTGAACTCCTCACCAGCGCGTTAGGAGGATACATGGATCACGCTTCATCAATATTGAGCATTGTTTCACTTATTCACAAGCCGAACCACGAAAAATATGAAGCCGCCTGCGAGCCGGGGTATCTCTGTCAAAGCACGTAAGAAGCTAATATCGAACAGCGACTAGAATGAGAATCCGGTAGAACGATTTCTTGCAATGCACAACGCCATACGAGACCTCCGCCTGCGGCTCACCGTTCAATTATGCTCTATGCCACCGTTATGCCGGAGCAAGGTGGCCCCGAGTATGGAAGCGGAGAAGGGCCCGGAGCCTTTGAAGCTAAGACTGCATCCTGCGAAATGACGTCCTGTAAAAGCTAAGATAACGGGTTGCGCCTTTGTGCAGGCTTCAAGCGGCAACCGTTCCAGGATTCCATGGCGATTGATGGTTGCTGATGTTCATGGATGCAAGATCTGAGAGTACGGTGCTTTCCTGCTCTGCCTCCTCGGAGTCATCATCGGTCCCGTCCATGTTGAGCATCTGGAAACGATTCATCGCGGATGTCAAGGTCTTCGGCCGAGGTGCTATGTTCTCTTTCTTCGGGACGCGCTGCGATTTCGGCAGAGGCTGGGAGCATTCATCGGGATACCATTCGATTTTCATGCCTTTGTATGCCCCTCTGGACATCATGCAGGTTCGGGCAAAGAGCGAGTTGTTGATGGAGTTGAGCGAGATGTAGGCGTTGCCATGCTCGAAGGAAATGCTGATGACTACGATGTTGTGGATATGGTCCAAGTGTTGCCGGATTCGCTCCTCGCTGATATGCGGTTGTACGCCCCGTATGATGACGTTTCGAGTTGCTCCTGAATGAAGATCGGAAGTCAGCATCCCTTTTACAAGAGGGCGATGTGTTTAGCCAGTGGATTCCAACGTACCAATGCCGATCTTGTTCGCGACGTGTCCGGGTAGATTGTATTGACGCTCACTCCACGAAAAATCGAGCTAAAGGTCATATATTAGAGAGCCTCTTTCGTTTTGGAGTATGCAGGGAAGACATACCCTTTTGCCATGTACGTAGATATCATTGCGCTTGACAAAGTTCATAAATTCCTGAGCTGCGGGTCCCTCAACAAAGGAGATGCTAGCACTGCGCTCGCTGGACCGCAAGTATATATCCAGCACTAGGCCCCCACGTACGAAGTCGACGATGTCCTTGTGCGTTGTACGGTCAGAAAGATTCTTAGCAAATATTGTCCGCTGTTCCATCTTGGCAAAGCGCTTTCTTTCCCGCGGCGGGCCGCCAAGATACGATTCCTCCTTTTCAAAATCAGGCGTAAAAGCACTTTCGTCCTCTAGCGCAGAGCTATTGTGATGATTATAGAAGCCTCCTTTCCCTTTCAGATTTTCCCCAAGACCACCGACAGATTTTTTTGGAGGCCATTCAGGCACAGAATCAGCCCACGAGGAGCCAAATGGACGGCTCGTCGTATTCGAAGTCTTCCGAGGTTTTATGTCAAGGTCCGGGCCCTCGCTTGCTAGTATATCGTCGTCGTCAACGAAGGTGTCAAGTTGCGGTATTGGGATGTTGTCGCCGCGAATGAGAACCTTTGTGGTATGAGCTAATGCAAAAGTCCTTCTGGTCAAGTCCTCGAACCTCTAGAGTCTCCGATTCAATGCCCCCTTTGAACAGAGAATCTTTGAGGCTTGCTGCATCTAGTCAGCATGGTATGGTCATGGAACCTTTTTGTGGACGTTGTAGCATCTGTCCTCATTGGAAACACACCGTACTCTTGTGCGATACGGAGCTTCAAGTTCTCCCGTATTAGCAATTGACAGCGTGCAGCAACGGTCAGGACTCACAAGGTTGTCATGATCGACTTTGGGTATGCTGACAAACGGAATGTCAACGGGAGTCGTCAGGTCTCTGCCAGACGTATGCTATACAGACGGATGAGCTTCTTTTGAGGCAGCCAATCGGCCTTGCAGAGGTGACGGACAAATTCAGCTCTAGTATACTGCTTATCAGCCCACAATTTGACGTTGCCGAGGACGGCGTACATACCGCCGAAGCAGAGTCATGAAATATTCTTTATCAATGGTTACAGTCGCCGCCATATTGCCTGCTGGCATCGAAGTTGGTCGTGTGCTACGTACGGTAGGTACGGTAGGCAACTCAGGATAAGTACTCCGTAATCTCATGGGATTCGCTTGGCAATTGACTCGGAATTCGCTCCGCTTTTAGCGAGTGAGCTAAGGTGGCCAGAACTCAAAAGTGATGCAACTTCAATTGACTAATCGGCGACCGGTCTCTCGTTTCTCCGACACTCAAATATCAATATTTCATGTTCATAGTTATTATGTTTCATGATTTGAAGCTTCTACGAAACGACAAAATTATACACATCTGCCATACAAACAGCAATCATGGCTCCTCAACGTGTTCTAATGCTGTAATGCCAAATCGACGACCAAGAAAGCGATCCACACACTGACACCATCCCAGCGGCTCTGGTTTCGTTACCAAGCCCACATTGGATATTCTGAGTGAAGATGGCATTGAGGTCTCCGTCGGTGAGTCACTGGCAGAGTGGATATTTCTAATACCCTCTACTGACATTCTTCAGCCTGCAGAACCCTCGACAGCGCCAAGAAACTCTCAGAGGGAGTCAAGCTTGCTCGGCCAATCTCCCTTGATGTCACCAACGACAATGCCCTCGACGCTGAGATAGCAACGCACGATCTTGTCATAAGCTTAATCCCATACACCTTTCATGCTACTGTCATCAAATCCGCGATTCGAAACAAGAAAAATGTTGTCACGACGAGTTATGTCTCCCCAGCCATGCTCGAGCTTGAACAACAGGCCAAGGACGCCGGGATCACCGTTCTAAATGAGATTGGTGTAAGTCCATTGTTTCACACATCTTCTAAAATGCAAAGCTAATAATTGTTAGCTCGATCCTGGCATCGACCATTTATACGCAATCTCCACAATCGAGAGCGTACATAAGGCAGGAGGAAAGATCTTATCATTCCTATCATATTGTGGAGGCCTTCCAGCTCCAGAAGGTGAGGGGTACAGATAGAATAAAAGACTTCCAAGGCTAATTTTCAGACTCTGGAAATCCGTTAGGCTATAAGTCAGCAACCCTGAGTACTTTTATATTTCCCTTGATAACTTGCCACATACCGAAAACCATTCTGATAGAGTAACGCTAACGATATTTGGTCGAAGGTTTTCTTGGTCGTAAGTGAATTGCGCACTGTCATGCTCTCTGTTTTGGCTTTTCTTAGGTACTTGCCGAGGTGTAAAGCTACCTGGCGCTTCTCACTTGGACATGCACCTAAGATATTGTCTTACCAGCTGAGTTCATCTTGAACAAAACATACTAACACTATGGGACTTAAGATCCCGTGGAGTTCTGCTCGCTCTAAGAAATGCTGCAAGCTTCTACCAAGAAGGCAAGCATGTCAACGTCGCTGGTCCTGGTAAGTGGTAACCCTTCGCACCCTCCAAATTTGCGATCTAGCCCAAATGAGTCATCCAGACCCCGTCATGGGTCGTCTGGAGTGTGATAATTAGCTTGGATTTCTGGGTTTTGAAATATCACATGTTTGCACTAAATTCTTCGCAAAAGAGTAGCGCTAACACAGCCTGATAAAAGACCTGATGGCCACCGCGAAGCCATATTACATTTATCCAGGTCAGCTTTTCAGACACATATCCCCCAAATGGTCTGTGGTTACCGTGGTATCCCGTCCTTACTCGCATCCAGGCTTCGCTTTCGTCGCATACCCAAACCGCGATTCAACCCCATATAAAGAACGCTATAATATCCCAGAGACGAACACCATCATCCGTGGTGTAAGACCGTCTTTGATTTCCCCTTCTGGCCTCCGCAAAGGCCAGCAATCCCTTCCTAATGGAGTGTTGCTAATACCGTCGGGATGTAGACTCTAAGATATCAAGGATTTCCAGAATTTGTCAAGGTTCTTGTCGATATAGGCTTCCTAAGTGATGAGGAGAAGAGCTTCTTAAAGGAGCCAATCACTTGGAAAATTGCCACCCAGAAAATTCTTGGTTCATCTTCGTCAAGCGAGAAGGATCTCCAGTGGGCAATATCATCAAAAACAACCTTCAAAGACAACGATGAGAAGACCCGTTTAATGACCGGCCTTAAGTGGAGTAAGCAACTTACATCCCTTCATATTCCCATACCAGGTCTTTCTCGGATGGAGTTGTGAACTGTCTAGTCTGCGAAGCCACGTGGTACACGTGGACGTGAACCTACGACATTGTCTCTGCACACAAAAGCTTCTTGAAAGAGGTATCCTGACACGAAGGTGTAGTTGGCGTATTCTCAGATTCAAAAATTACCCCCAAAGGAACTCCTCTGGATACTCTGTGCGCCACTCTCGAAGAAAAGATGCAATTCGAGGAGGGTGAGCGTGACTTAGTAGTAAGCACTGTCTCGGTACCCAAAACCTGTTAGAAGAGGAATGCTAATACTAGGGTTCAAGATGCTTCAACACAAGTTCGAGATCGAGAACAAGGACGGTAGCAAGGAGATCAGAACTTCTACCCTCTGCGAATACGGCGCTCCGATTGGAAGTGGAGGTTACTCGGCAATGGCGAAATTAGTAGGCGTACCGTGCGGAGTTGGCAAGTTCCCCCCAACATCTAAATTTCCTTCTGACCCTGCAAGAATTCTCAAAATGTGAAGGCGCCTTGCTACCTGAAGGTTCACCTTTGACCAATTTAGATCTCCAACCGGGTCTCAAGCCTTGCGCATCTCTAAAAACAGGAATCGCTAACATTCTGCGTCACATAGCCGTCAAACAAGTCCTTAATGGCACAATTTCGGAGAAGGGTATTCTCGCGCCGATGAATTCCAAAATTAACGAGCCGCTGATGAAGGAGTTGAAGGAGAAGTACGGGTAAGTCTTCTCTTTGTCATACTTTCCTTTCCTGATTAGTTCACACGCTGACGGGAGTAACAGTATTGAGTGTAAAGAGAAGGTTGTCGCATAAGTAGTAGGACTTAAAAAAAAAGCGAACCGTATTTTACGAAACCATATGTGGTACATAGATCAGGTTAAAAGCGATCCGTGAAGGCATGTCAATTCTACAAGCGTACGAGTACTACAATTGACTTGCCTGAAGAATCTTCTGCTTGAAGCTGCTGTATTAGGGTGAGATTGCCCATTGGTTTCCCATTCATGGATACCCCATGGCATTGAATTGACCTGTGGTATTTGTGTTTTCAGACTCTTGCCCGCCTGACCAGTAATATTCTGATGCTATATCGCCCTACTACCTTAACCTGCGCTTCTTATATACAGTAACCGATTTACGGAATTTGTCAAACGAGGAGTTCGAGTTGATGCAGGAAAGACTTAGGATCCAGCATCGAACGTCGAATATATGCAAGAAAGTTGGCATCCCCTCCAACCTGGCCCAGCGAGCCATTTTCTTACTCGACCTTCCCACCTCCTTGATGCCGGTAAGTATAATGCCATCCTTCACCCTCGATGTCTTCCCTGATTTTGTAATTTTTCTCAGCTTCCTCCATCAGTTCCATATCCACATCCACGACACTCATCCCTTCTTTTTTGGTGTCTTTTGTCTCGTTCCCTAAACTCCCAATAAACGGGACCGCCACTCTACTCAGTCCCGCATACGCCGAATCCTCTTTTTCGGGCGGAGCGCCGGCATTGACTGAAGATAAGTTCAGTTTTAGCAGTGCTCTTCCAAGAAAACTTGAGCCGTGAAACATGCCTGCGGACTGAACACTCCCTTGAGAGGGTTCTAGCCGCAGGATATGGCCTAGAAGAAGGTATTCGTGACTTGGAAAAATAACGTACCGAAGACTACAGCACACGTATTCTCGAAAGCTCGCGTGGTGATTGTCGATTCGAGAAAGAGCTTTTCCGACATGGGATTCTTGGAGAGGCCGTAATCAGAGCAGTCGGCGTGCGTCCAGAATGTAGGCAAGATTATTATCTTTGCACCTACGCAAATGTCCGAATCAGCGCGATCCTTTTTTGATAATAAGCCAAGGAAGGAGACTCGTCTGAAGATTAGTAAGATCATTTTGCTGTCGAAACACGACATTTTGTTTGAGTAATGAGACAAATTCAGAGAAGTGAAGGTATTTTATGCTCCAAAAGTACGACCCAGATATGCTACCCGACGAGAACAAACAGCCATTTGCGATCTGTACGTACCTTTGGCTATCAATTCTCGAAAAGCTTCTGGAAAGGCGAGATCCCAGCAGATGAGGATACCTACAGGGCCAAGAGGCGTCTGGATCATCTCATGTGGGGCGTGGGTTGACGAGGTTAGGTATGGGCGCTCGGGATGCCTTCGCAAAGGGCGGTGAGTGTTATTTCAGAAGTCCATATAGTAGAGGATGAAGCAGAGAGGAACAGGAACGAGAGCGAAGAACTACCAAAGATTTTTTTTCTGGTACCTCCCCAGAATTTCACCCTTGTTGTCAATGAAGTAAGCAACATTATGCAATTGGTCCTCCGCCGTCTCTGCATCCTTCTGTGCTTCTACTATCGTCCCAGGCACAATGCAGATATTCAGCTCCTTGGCCAACTCTTGATATTTGTGCAAATAGTCGTTCCATTGCCTGCAGAGAGGAATGAATTGAGGGTCTTCGGGCACCCAATTGGTGAGATGATATTCCGGGAGCACTGCGAGCTGGGCCCCTTTCGATGCGGCGTCTCGTAAGAATTCGGCGGCTCTAGAGAAGTTGTGGAAGGGTTCGAGGGGCTAGGTGTATAGCATCAGTTGACGGGTGTGAAATTAGGATGTGTGGGTGGTGATGGAGGACCTTCGGATGGAGCTGGATGACGGCGATCTTGTAGTGCGGCGCCATGGTAAGAGTGTATATCAATTCATTCCTTAGCTTCCCAGTATCATTTCAAGGTCAGGCTCTTTTTTGATGACCCGATGTGCTATAATCCAAGAGTTGTTCACCAAACCAAGACATAGGCTCATAGGTACTTGAGGCATGGTGGCCCCGCATCCGTATACTAAAGTAAGGTATGCCGAGGTGCGTCAACATTCTACTTAGGGCTAGGGTTAAGCCGAAGCGAAAAAGCCGTTTATGCCAAAATCTCCCACCACCAGGAGCAGCACGGAAAATATACAGAGGTCATCATGGCACTCTACCAACGAGCGCCGTATGAAACGGCTAGTCGGCACGATATGGTCGACGATGAATCAGATCGGGAAGAAGAAGCGCTGGTAGAAGATTACAAAGAGCAGGTGCATTTCGACGATGGCATGAGCGAGCTGGACCGGACTGCTTCGTTTGGAGGCGCAGGAGGAGGCGGACCACAAGACATGCAAGCTCAGCTTGCCGCTGCCGCTACACCTTTGGAGTACGGAGCAGCGTTGGACACGAAATTTGCGAGCTATGATAATTACTGCAGTCTTTTCCATTACATCCTCAACTCAGAAGGACCTGTGGATCTCGAAGTGCCTACAGTAAGCTTCGTTCCTCCTACTCCTGAAGTTGTGCCGCGACTGATGGGTGTGATAGTACTACTGGGCATGGGATGTAATTGACGAATTCATCTACCAATTCGAATCCTTCTGCCGCTATCGCAACCGCGTTGCCCGCACGGAACCCACCAGCGAAGACGCCCAACTCCTGCGCGATAATCCTAATACCTGGGGCTGCTATTCCGTGCTCAATGTCCTCTACTCTCTCATCCAGCGTAGCCAAATCAATGAACAGCTCGATGCTATGAAACGAAACGAAGATCCCAACCAAGTGGCTGGCGAATACGGCAATAGGCCTCTCTACAGAATGTTGGGCTACTTCTCGATCATAGGACTGTTGCGGGTCCATTGCTTACTAGGGGATTTCTCGTTGGCACTGAAGACGCTGGATGATATCGAGCTGAATAAGAAAGCCATGTTCGCACGGGTGATGGCGGCGCATTTCACGACTTATTACTATGTGGGCTTCAGCTACATGATGATGCGCCGGTACGCCGATGCCATTCGCATGTTCTCGCATATCCTCGTCTACGTCTCGCGGACCAAGAACTTCCAAAAGAACGCGCAATACGATTCCGTTTCCAAAAAGAACGATCAGATGTACGCCCTTATTGCCATATGCGTGGCGTTCAATCCCACGAAGCTCGACGATACGATCCACACAGCATTAAGGGAAAAGTACGGCGATCAGCTCGTCAGACTGCAAAGAGGTGGACCCGAGGCGTTGCCGCTCTTTGAAGAATTGTTCCGAAGCGCATGCCCCAAATTCATCTCCCCCACACCTCCCGACTTTGACCTCCCAGACCTCAACGTCGATCCCGTCGATCACCATTGTAGAATCTTCATGGAAGAAGTGAAGAACACAATGTGGTCCCCGACGGTCAAATCGTACCTGAAGCTCTACACGACCATGGACCTCAAGAAACTAGCCGGCTTCCTAGACGTCGAGCCGGAGAAACTGCGGAGTTGGCTGCTCGTGAACAAGCAGAGGAGCAGGCAGGTGAGGTGGAGTGAAGGCGCGCTGTTAGACGGAGACGTCGTGAACGGGAGCGATTTGGATTACGCGATGCAGGGGGACCTGATCCACATCAGTGAAGCGAAGGTGGGCAGGAGGTTGGTGGATTGGTACTTGAGGAACCTGGCGAGAACGTATTAAAGATGGCTGAGAGGGGGTCTACGGAGTTCTGCCTGGGAGGACGGACGGCTTGGCTACCACAAGCACAAACATAGCTGCATGCCCGCAGATGCGAGCAACCCAATACTTGATCGAGAAGGGGGGTAAGCAAAAAGGGCAAGGTTCGCCTAGTAATGACAACGCATGCGTGGCCACCGCTCATGAAGCAGTCCCACAAAAACCCAAAAACGGGGCCTCTCACCAGATTACTCAAAGCGCATGGCAATAACTTACCTAGACCATTGAAAGACCACTCACTATAAAACCCCCGCCGGTCACCAGTAACAACAGGCTGTTTTCATCCCCCCTCTCCCTCCCCTCTCCCCCTCTCCCCCTCTGCCCTTTCCCCCAAACCCCTATTCCCTACCACGCTCACCACCTCCTCATTCATCATATCCAAACCTCCTCATCCCCAGCGAAGAATCACAGTCCCACACTCCCCTTCAACATCATTTATGCAGCACCTCTAGAACCCAAAAGAGTGCTATAGCATCGTTGTTCGCGAGTGGGCTAGACTATTTTTACAGCGAGATGAGGCGATGATGGTGTGGTTGGTATTGTTGTTTGAAGTTGGATGGGATGGGATGAGATGGGGTAGGGAAGATGATTGGTTGGTAGAGAGGGGGAGGGGGGGGGGGTTTAGGAGAGTGTGATTAGAGATGACAAGAATGAAGGAAGGGTTGGTCAGAGGAGACATCTAAAAACTTTTCATGATTCTGTTCAATTATATGCAGGCTGTCATAGCTATGTCCGAATATGCTGAGCTGTGATGGAGTGAGAAAGAGAGTGAGTGTGTGAAGAACATAAGAGCGGCATAGTTCCTGCCTCCTTTGCATTGTAGAGCCGGGAGCAAACGTGGAGAGAGTGTGAACAATGAGGCTGTAATTAGGTGTTCTGCGTCCACTCAACGGCTCTTGTGTCCAAAGAGGACTTTTTGCGTATAATCGAGAGGATGGAGAGAAGAAGAAGGTAGCGGTTGGAGGCGGGTCTGACAGCTCGGACAGAAAGACCAATAACGATTAATTTATGGTCGCTGGTTCAAGATTCCTGGATCGATCTGGGAAAAGTGACTCGAACGGCTTCAACATTCAACTTTTTCCCCCTAGCGGTCATGCATACCAGAGTCCTTTAAGGGGGAACACTTATTATATCAATGAGAACGCCAGTACCGGAATGCACCCCCCGTCATCCATGCTGAACGCTGATTATCTCCAAAATTTCCATTATGCACGCCTGAGTAAATGCGGAATCATCATCGCCGATATGTGAGGGCGGTTGCACGGCTTCGGATAACCTAGAAAATGCCGCTTACGAACCAGGTAAAGGACAGTACAGTGATGATGCACATGCCGAACATGAATTTCAGGGCTTGCCGCTCCGTATCCGATAGCGCAGCGCTGCATACCGCACATGTCCAGTCTACCAAAATACCAGTCAGCAAACGCCTTGCCCGGACGTGCTTGCGAAAAGTGACTCACCCGCCAACGGCGTATATTTCTGTGGGATATACATGCCGAATGTAAAATCATCCGATACACCAAGCTTGCCCGCCGATGCTACCTCCGTGATAGCCGCTTGAGCATCGTAGATGACCAGTGTATAGGTCTCTGTCAGTAGCGGCGCTGTTCCCGTGATATCAGGGGATGTGTCCCAGACAACACTTCCAGTCTTTTCAAAGCTCGCGTTGCTTTGTAATGTGTAGGTCGCACTGTTGGCACTGCAGGAAACCAAAACATCGACCTTGGAGGGCGTAATTGAGAGAGAAGTGTAGTTCCACGCGAATGACACGTAGTCGCCTACCTTGTAGTATGTTGTTTGAGCCAATGCGGAGGGTGTAATCATATTGACACCGCCAGCAGGCAGGACGGGATTGACGCTCTGAGTCGTCGCAGCAGCCGTTTGGGTCCCACTGGCGCTAGCTGCTGCTCCTGATGTGGCTGCGGCTGTACCACTGGCTTTGGCTGACTTGGAAGCTGCTGTACCGCTGGCTGACTTGGAATCTGCTTTGGTCGTCTTTGATGCTGCAGCGGATGTTTTCGTAGGAGATGTACTCGACGAGGTGGTAGGCGCATCTGCATGGCATATCAATTACCGATCGTGGCGCCATATTAACACTCCAGCTCTCACCATTTTTCGAGCCATCTTGCCTCCGTAAGATCAAGCCCTCTATATCTTTGTATGATGGCGGCCATGGCCATGCTGAGGTGATGGAGAGGAGGAGGAAAAACGTCAAAAGGATATGGCTGAGTCGAAGTCGTTGGATCATGGTTGACGGCGAGCAGAACGAGTGAATGAACCAACAGAGGCTTATACCAGAGACCCAGGATTGATGTCTCCCCGCGACTTTCTCTTTCTAACCAAATGTTCTCAAAGGTTAGAACCTGGCAGGTGAGAAAGAGCAAAAAACAGGCAAGGCAGATTAGTTTTAGGACAAATATTGACTTAGTGAAGCGAATGTTTAGGCATTTAACGAGGGTTTGCCCTGAGTGAAAACAAAAGCTGTAGGAGCAGATGCTGCTGCCGTTGATGTAGTTGTTGTTTGATTAGGTACTTGTTGATGGTGAAGAAGATGTTACTCGGAACCTCGGAAAGGAGTTAAAATCTATTTTTGGTTGGCTGGTTGCCACAAAGGATTCCGGACACCCACTACTCCGTACCGTACGAACATTAACACCAAATACGAGGTTATACTCATCATCGTTATTTATTATTATGACTGATAATTGTAATGTATCCTGGCTGGATGGCTGTTGTGTTACAGCATATTTGGTTTTCTACTTTACGTGAATAGCATAAACATTCCTCCTTCAGGGAGTGCCTGATGTAAATGCAAATCCCGCTGATCTTTGGGTATCATGCTCTTGGACCCCCAACTCCGGACGATGCTTATGCTTTAGCTCTGTACTCATCTTTCAAAACCCAGCGCCCTCGCCCTCGAGTACCTCGCTCCAATTTAGCAATCTCTGAGAGCATTGCTTTGAACTCCGCTGTCTTATCCGCTGTGTTGCAATATCTGTTGAAATGATCGATCAACATTTGCGTATGCACTTGCCCGCCCTGAACCACGAGATAGTCTCTTATCATCTTGATGAAATCTGTGCCCCTCGGTCCCGATGAATTTCTGTTAGACGTACTCCCTGTGGAACCATTGGCGACGCCGCTTGCTGCTTGCCGGGTCTGCAAACCTGCTAAGATACTCGAAGAAGCCGGTCCGCCCCTTCCGCGACCAAGTCCTCGCTGTTGCTGCTCTGGTCTTCCAGCTGTTCCAAATTGGCCTGTCCATGTTGGAGTACCTACCGGTACATTTTTTGCCGCTTGGCCGGCTTTTATCAACTCTTTCGCAGCCTCAGCTGCAACCCTCTTGGCCTCTTTCTCGATTATCTTTGGGTCAGCCGTGATTACTTTCTTGCCATTGACAATCTGGTCATGCTCCAAGGCAGACTGTACACCTGCCCTAGCAAAGATGCCCTCCATAACACGGGCTTCTGAATTCGCAGCTCCTGAGGCAGCCTTGCGTTCCTCCTCCTCTTCACCATAGAATCGTTCCATTGAAGCCACTCCAGTCAGATTGCGGACGGTGGAGGGGCTGTCACCGCTTTGGGTAGTAATGGCTGGAATCGCGCTATTTGCATCGCTGTTGAGCACCGGCGGAACAGGTTGCTCCATGTTATCAAATCGCACCTCTGTACCCTTGAAGAGCGTACTGGTCTCGGTAGCAGGCTCGTCAGCTCCACCAAGTGTGAAAAGGTCATGGAGATCTTTCATCTGAAATGTCTGTCGCTGCTTCGGATCTTTCAATATTTTGTTGATGAGAAATTGCTTGAAAAGCTGACGATGGTATATCTTCTCCTCAATGGTCCCAGCGGTCATTAGTCGATAGATCATGACCTCTCGCTTCTGACCTAAACGCCATGCTCTTTCCCGCGCCTGGACGTCGGTTGATGGGTTCCAGTCCGGGTCATAGATAATGACTCGGTTGGCTCCAGTAAGGTTGATACCGAGACCTCCTACTTTTGTGGTTAGAAGGAAGACATGAGCGATGGGATTGTTGTTAAACTCGTCCACTAAGCCCTGCCGAGTGTGAATAGGGGTGGTGCCATCCATGCGGCGATAGTTGAAGCCTCCTATAGAACCAATGAATTTCTCGAGGATATCGAGCATAATCCGGTGCTGAGCGAAGAGTAAAGTCTTATTCCCTTGTTCTTTCCAGAGCTCCAGCAACGCTTTCACGACCTGCATCTTGCCCGACTTGGCGCCACTGCCGTAGTTGTAGCCAGGCTTGATGGAAAGAGTTTTGTGGTCTTGCAGGTCCGGATGGTTGCAAATTTTTCGCAGGATATCAACGCCATACAAGATCTGACGTTTGCCATTCATGATGGCTTTCAGGTCATCGGACGTAAGGAAGTTCTCGTATGTGTCACGTTGAAATTTTGTCAACTTACAGAAAAGCACTTGCTCGCTCTTCTTCGGCAAGTCAGAGGCAACATCAGCCTTGAACCTTTGCAGTAGGTATGGAGATATGGTTTCTTTCAGTGTCTCGGCACACTGCATAGCCGTCTGGACTTGAAGATTTGACGCATTGGCATACCCACCTTGCCGAATAGGAAACTCGAATTGTTGGCGGAAATTGACCAAGGTACCAAGCCGCATGGGGAAAACAAAATCAAAGAGTGACCAGAGCTCCACAAGGTTGTTTTGCATAGGCGTGCCTGACAGAATGATACGATTCGCGGTCCTTAACTCCTTGCAATATATCGTGATAGCGGTATTTGGATTGCGAATCTTATGTCCTTCATCAAGGACGGCGTACTCCCAGTCAATCGGAATCAAAAGTTCTGCGTAAGTCTGGAGTCCAGAATATGTCGTTACTAGGATATGTCCTTCTTCAATTACGCGATTCACAATTTTCTTTGCCGATTTCTGAGCCTTTGTCAAGGGCTTATTTCCTATCGATCTTGGAACTGCCGACATGAGCTCATCTTCTGCCCGAGATTCTCGACCTAAATCAATCATGCCACTCCCAGAGGTATGGAGGATTGATACACGGAAGGGTGGCCACCATGTGTGGAATTCATTGACCCATTGCTTCATGACTGTAGCTGGCGCCACAATAATAATCGGCTTGGTAATCTTCTTACTATAGTGAAGCCCGGCCAAGAACGCGATGATCTGTATTGTTTTTCCCAGACCCATTTCATCACCTACGATACCACCTACTCGTTGCGAATACAGTTCCCACAGCCATTGAACGCCGGTCTTCTGATAGTCGAAAAGTGAAGGGTAGATATCTCCTGGGATACGGAAGTTACCCTCAAATTCGGTATCTGGCGTGACAGGGTGTGGTTGGTGCCATTCCTCCTCGGAATCTTGACCGTTTCGACTCTCTGCCGTTCTGGGATTACTGTCCAACGGAATTTCGGGCTCCGATACTGAGCTCTGAAGAGCCCTGGCTATGGATTTTGCTCGAGCTGCGCCCCTCCTGGTGACCCAGCTGTGCAAGCGATTCTGGTATAAACGTTCGTTCCCATCATCAAGACCGGAAATGTCATCCTTTTCGCTTCCAAGTAAAGCCCTTTTTTTCCGCTGCCCCCCAGCTCTTCGTGGAGGCGTCGTGTCCATAAATGTGGCGTCTTCCGACTCTTCGTCAGATTCAGGTTCGCCCAGAGCTGTCATGTCATGATCATCTGACTCTGACATGTAGCTATCTCCCTCATCGTCGGAATACGCCTCGGTTTCAGCATTCACATTCGCATCAGCAGTCTGCTGCGAACCCTCGGTGTGGCTACCACCGCGCAACTTCTCCATTTGCAGACGCCGCCGCTTCTTTGGCCTATGTGAGTCCTCTAGCACTTCAAAGGTAGATTCTTTCTCCTCATCATCCACGAAACCAGGCCGAATCAGGTTGCGGTGGGACAGGTTTCCCACTGTCTGCAGCTCATCATTCACAGGTTCAATTTCAGCTTCATCTTCCTCCGCGTCCAAAAGTGCATCTTGAAGGGTCGAGTCACTGCGGCCGAGTGTCTTGCCGGGAATCTTAGAGAATGGGGTAATCTTTCCTGTTCGAATAAGAAAATCTCGCTGGCTTTCATTCGGCATTCTTCGATTCCCCAATTCTTCGTCAGAGTGGACGTCATTTTGGACTTCATTTGCATGCCTCTCATTGATGCGTGCCTTTATCTGCTCGAGATCGCTGGTGGAAGCCTTAATGCTAGCTTCAAGGTGTAAGATCTCTGCATCAAGGCGTGTGGCGGTAGCCGATCCTGTAGGACGCGCTCGGCGTTCACGAAGTCTCAGAACTTGGCTTTCAAGTTTTTCCTTGTCTCCTTGAGTCTTCTCCAGACGCTTTGTATCCCTCTCATCCGCTTGCTGGATTAACATCTGATCTGCCTGACGACCAATGTCCCGTTCGAGGTCATCTTGATCTCTCACTTCTGTGGCGAGGTCTTTCAAACGGCGAGCTTCGTCTTCACCCAGAGTGTCCCCTCGTATGAAACTTGGCTGAGAGTTTTGATAGCTTCCTTCAGCTGAGGAAGCCTTTTCCTGCACGTCGTCCATGTCGTCATTTACAAGGTACTTGGAGCTGTCCATGTCTAATCAGATCTCCGAGTATCAGAGCTTACATCAAGTGTTACTAAACGCGGATGCCAGAGAGTCAGTAATGTTGTCCAGAGAATAGGTCACTAATTCATTGACTTACGCCTATGCTATAATTTTCCGCATTCACTTCCTCCCGCGTAGATTAAGCTCTGGAAAGAAGAAGCAGAACAGCACCGAGTGTACGATTCTGAGCGGACAGACATTCTGGTGCTCAGCATATCCAGACGAAAGACGGTAAACTAAACACAGACGAGATGCTGTAATGGCTCGCCAGACTAGGTACTTGACAATAAAAGTAAGGTAAGGTACCAGGTACTTATCAAAGAGTAAATGCAAATCGCGGGAGCTTAATTCCGCTGCCAAGGGTCCTCATGCTCCACGATTCAAATAAATTACTCCATACTCACTTTCTAATTTCACAGTTCGCTCTCTATGTGTGGGAATATATCACCTTAGCCTGCCTGTTCATGGATGTATCGAGGGTTCTCAACATCCATCAGGGAGTCAGGCTGGCCGATCGCCAAGGGCAGTTTGCATTACTCTAGCCCAAGCCACCATCCAACGTCGGGTAGGGGCACTTCGAGAAGCAGCAGCCCTCAGGCGCTCATGCTTCGACTCCCCACGTTAATAAATCGAGCAAGTAGGTGTTCTTGAAGACATCTAGGATTCTGTCTGATCCTTGGTCGCTGTCATCGTTGCTGTTGAGAGTCGCAAGCCAGGCCAGCTTGTGCTCCAAAGGAGACCCATTGACCCATTACCAACGCTACCGAAGCACGATAGTCGCCGGCGCCTCTAATAATTTGCCTACAAGCGCTCCGATGGATCAGAACTGGCAGTCTAGCACGGATATGGCAGCAACGAGCCGACAGGGGCGATACCCTCAAGCAGGAGGACAGCAACCAGCAAATGGTTCCGTGCAGCATCAGCCGCACGCTGGATACAGCTATGAACCTTATCAAACTCCTTCGATACCTTCTCAGCCACAATCAATGGCGGTATCGCCCATAGGAACACCTCGTACGCGTGCTTACTCTGGAGACGCAGATGTTGCAATGGAAGATGCAGATCCCTACAATAGGATGAAGTATCCCTCAAGGCCGACCCATTCGCAACGGCCTTCTACACAGTACCTAGCACAGGAGGATTCTGCAGCCGCGAGGAGGTATTCGCCAATGAAGGCACTCTCACCTTCTTCGCCTTACGCACCTAGTTCCCAGCAATCCAGTCAAAGCCCATATGGACACTACCCGTCACAAAATACTTCGGCGCGACAATCGCCAACGCGCTCGAACCACTATTCGGCTCCCTCTCAATCCTACTACTCGACGCCCAGTGAGTCATTAAGCTTGCCAAACAGATCTTTCCTTCCAATTTTTCATTTCCAGACCATGACGCTGATTGTGCTTTAGCATCTTCAAGGCAACCACCTCTACAGCTCCCTCCCATCCATCCAAACTCCGATAGCACAGACCAATTCTACCCGAATTCTGCAACAGCCCAATTGAATGCTGTTTTCGGCCGGGAGACGAAGTCACCGCGGCAAATGCGGCCTGTTCACCCTAGCACAGCAGACATGCCTCGAGGACCTGTGCCGAGATTTACTAAATTAGAATCTGTACAGGACCTTCAGCCGAGAGTCAACCCGCAACCTGCTTTTCGGCGAGCAAATCCAGAAGGTGGTTTCATTAGCGTAAGCTTGCTTGACTAACGAGATCATCTACTCTTACTGATGAGCGTGGTCCTAGCCTTTACAAGCACTGACTACTCATCTACCTTCGACATACCGGATATGCAACCCAGCTTTCAAATACGAGTCGTCCCGAAACCCACGACGAGTTCTTACTAAGCCGAGCAAAGGAGTCAAGAACGACGGATATGACAACGAAGACAGTGACTACATTTTGTTTGTCAACGATATATTAGGCAACGAAGAAAACGGGCACAAGTGAGTCCTGCGATCCTCAAATGCGCTTTGATACGCATTATTGATGCGCTGCTCTAGGAACAGGTATCTTATACTCGATGTCCTTGGCCAAGGTACCTTCGGGCAAGTGGTCAAATGCCAGAATCTGAAAACCCAGGAAGTAGTTGCAGTGAAGGTTGTCAAGAACAGGACAGCATACTTCAATCAAAGTATGATGGAGGTCTCAGTGCTGGACTTGGTAAGCTGCTACGAACCGTGAACCTGATTGTAGAATTAATAGATGACGCAGCTCAACGGCAAATTGGACAAGAATGACGACCATCATCTCCTGCGACTAAAAGATACCTTTATTCACCGACAGCATCTTTGTCTAGTCTTTGAGCTGCTTAGTGTGAATCTTTACGAGTTGATCAAACAAAATCAGTTCCGCGGATTGAGCACCACGCTAGTCAGGGTATTCGCGCAGCAGCTCTTGAACGGATTGGGTCTACTCAACAAAGCAAGGCTCATACATTGCGACCTCAAGCCAGAAAATATCCTCCTTAAGAACCTTGAAAGTCCCGTTATCAAAATTATCGATTTCGGCTCAGCTTGCGATGAGAGACAGACAGTTTACACCTACATCCAATCACGATTCTATCGGTCACCAGAAGTGCTCTTGGGATTACCGTACTCTTCAGCGATCGATATGTGGTCTCTCGGCTGCATTGTAGTAGAGCTTTTCCTGGGCCTTCCCTTGTTTCCAGGTTCATCTGAGTACAATCAAGTGTCTCGGATAACGGAGATGCTTGGTTTAGCCCCGACATGGATGCTGGAGATGGGAAAGCAATCAGGAGAATTCTTCGAAAAAACTCATGATGATTACGGTAGACGTACGTACAGGCTGAAGCCCATGGAGCAGTATTCTCGGGAGCACGGCTCGAAGGAGCAGCCGAGCAAAAAGTATTTTCAGGCGACGACTTTACCAGAGATTATACGGAGCTACGCGATGCCAAGGAAGAATATGAAACCTGCTGAGATTGAGCGAGGCACGTACCTGCCGAGATGTTATAATCTGCCCTACTGACTTGGCCTAGAAATGACTAATCGACACGCTTTCATCGATTTCGTGCGCGGTTTACTTAACATAAACCCGCTTGAGCGCTGGTCTCCCCAGCAAGCCAAGCTGCATCCATTCATTACGCAGCAGAAATTCACCGGACCTTTCGTTCCGCCGATGAATTTGAAATCTTCCTCTGTCACAAAATCTCCGGCTCCCGGCGTTCAACAACAGCAGCAGGCTGAGGCTGTTAGCAAACAGCGAGCTCAAGCAGCTCAGGTCCAGGCCCAGGCCCAAGCCCAAGCACAAGCACAGTCGGCAGCCCAGAACGCGTACGTCGCTAACATGCAAATGAGCCAGTACACGCAAAGTCCGCTTGGTCAAGCACCTCCAGTGTATAACAATGTGTACACACCACAACAGGGAGCACCTCCACCTTACCCTGTGGCTCCAGCTACCTTTGGTCAGCAGATGGGTATGATGCAACAAACACCCAGCCAAATCACCCCTGCGCAATACACTCCTCAGCAGAATCTGTATGCGCAAGCCGCCACAAGAGCAGGTCGGCAACGCGCCACGACCATGGATCAACAGCAAGGAGGGATACCTCAATCGATCCAGAGAGTGGCGAGCCACCTAGATCCTAATGCGCCTATTCGTTTACAGCCAAGTCCCGCGTATTATCCTCCACCTCCAGATGGATACGTCGATCCAAACGCCACGAATGCCAGGAGGAGGGGGAGTCGTGCTGCAAGCGGCCGAAACAGGAATTTCATCCAGACGTTGGAAGATCGGACCATGGAGGAGGGATTCGTTAACCAGTCACAGTGGCACTGAGGGGCACCAAAGCATCTATTGATGTTATCCTTTCACAGAGAAATAGACAGCCATTTGGTCAGGTACTGGACAAAGTATGGGTGCGCATAGACGGTTTGTGGCAACCGTAAGACCACAGTCTTGACGACGGTAACCTGTTAGATGCACCACGACTTATTGATGCGAGCCGCCTCCAAGACGCTTCAGCAATCCATAGCCACAATTCGCGCGTCTCTGATCTTCGAAGACGGTGGAATTGCATCAGAACAACTGCTTTACTATAGCGCTACCCTTAGTGTCTTACAGGTGTGATACACAACGCGCCATACACTGTTAAAACCCTGGTCTCCGCTGGGAAGGCGTTTGCAAAGAGTTTGAGATATGAGTCGTTAGGCCTCTCGCTATGGGCTATCAGCATCCTCTGAGCGACAGGCCGCTTGTAGGGACCTATGTACGATTCAGGAAGATAGGGTTCAGGCATGAGAATGATCATTCCAATCCTTGTTCATGGAGGTTGGGCGCGCTGTACCCCGAAGACGATCCAGAATAGTGGGTATAGGATGTATCGGCCATTTACCGCATTCAAGTGTGTTTAACTACGAACGAAGACCCCAATTGTCTTTTTTATAAAGACCAGCTTACATTGGCATTGTCCAGAGTTGGGATGCCCCTGACTGGTTGCATTCTGCCGTCTTTACACTACATTGCAGGCCAATTTGCGTACTACCAAAAGTCACAAGGTTGTGGTTGCAGCCGCAGCATGTCGTCAAAATGTAGAAAAGTCCAGCAAACCTCGACTCAAAAAGCTTGTAGACTGATGGCGGGAATGGAGACAATAACATAGATGCCCATTTACTGCCGGAGATTGTTATCAAAATGCTAGCGTCATGGTCTTAGGAGTCAATGTATCAAGCAGAATGTGGTATTGTTTTGTTCGAATCACTTTTTGGTTGTACGAGGGTAGCAAATAAACGAGTCACTTGGCATTGACATCTGTGGAAACCCAGCCGAGGGTCTAACCAAAAGCTCTCGCTTAGTCAGCATAGTCGCCCACTTTCGATTATCTGAAGCCCCAAACATTTGGTCTAGAGTTCAATTACTGCTCGAAAAGTCACAAGCATCTCTGTCCATATATCCGCCAATATGTCTCGGTTTTTCACACAGGGCGATAGCTCCAGCGAGAGCAGTTCCTCAGACGAAGAGGAGCTTTACAGCGAGGAAGAAGGCGAGCAGAAGTCCGCAGAAGAATCCAGTGAGGAAGAAGAGGCATCTGAAGACGAAGCGTCATCATCCTCTGACGAAGGGGGCAAATCCGGGGTCTCGAAGTTCTTACGAGATGTGGCCTCGAGTGATGAGAGCGAAGATGAAGACAAAGTGACCGTTGTCAAGAGCGCGAAAGACAAAAGACTGGAGGAACTGGAAGGCGTGGTGAAGGTGATTGACAATGCGGTCAAGATCGGTGACTGGAGCACAATAGCCACTGGTGAAAGCCAATATTCCTAGATCCATAGATTGGAAGCTACTAACACACATTCTCAATAGAATTCGACAAGCTCAACAGGCAGGTCATGAAGATAACGGCTTCGGAAAAAGCACCCAAAGTCTACATCAAGACCATCTCCGATTTAGAAGATTTGATGAATGAAGCGATTGCAAAACAAAAGGTCTCAACGAAGAAGATGAACGCTACGAATGCCAGGGGGCTTAACGCCATGAAGCAAAAGATCAAGCGAAATAACAAAGACTACGCCACCGAGATTGACAAGTATCGAGAAGACAAATTCGATTATATGCTGTCAGAGGAAGAAGAGGAGATTGTTCCTATCGAAAAGACCAAGAGGCCAAAAGCATCGTATGTGGAAGGATTCGATATTGGGGACGATGAAGGTTTCTCGACGGTAGGCCGAGGAGGAAAAACGCTACAATACACTCCCGAGAGCATTTTGAAGCATCTCAGGTCTATTGTCGAGTCCCGAGGGAAGAAGAATACAGATCGGGCAGAGCAAATCAGGATAATGGAGAAGTTACTTGAGGTCGCCGACACGCCTTATCGCACCATCCGAGTCCTTCTCACCATTATAGCCACGCGTTTTGATTTGACCACCGGCTCGACAGCAACTTTCATGTCTCAAGAAAATTGGAAATCGGCCGAGCATGAGTTCGGAAAGCTCCTTGAAACACTAGAGACTAACCGGAACTTGGTCGTGGTCGAGAACGCCGAGGAGTGGGACGATGACGAGAAGCCACCGCAGCCAGCAGCGGGAGAAAAACTCAAGGTTCCTGGAAGCGTCGTATCCGTGATCGAACGTCTGGATGATGAGCTCACGCGGTCTCTGCAGCACATTGACCCTCATACGGCTGAATACATTGAAAGATTACAAGACGAGCAAGCTCTTTACACGGATATTCTGCGAGCTTTACTCTATGTCGAGAATCTGAGAACGGACGAAAAGCTCGGACAATCCGAGGATGCTGCGAACCGAATTGTGATGAGGCGGTTGGAGCACGTATACTTCAAGGTTTGTCCTATTTACATACTTGAATTAACAGATACTGACGTTTTATTAGCCTGCGCAAGTAGTGCACATTCTGGAAGAAAACGCTTGGAAAACAATACCGTCCCAACTCGATTCGGTTATCACTCCTCGTGCGAGTGATGCCGATATCGATTCCCTAGTTCAGACATTGAGCACGTACCTTTTCAAACACAGTGCGGATATTATTCGAGCAAGAGCCTATCTTTGCCAGGTTTACTACTTTGCGCTGCATGACCATTATTACAAAGCCCGAGACATGCTGTTGATGTCTCATTTGCAAGAGACGATCGCTAATTTCCCTATCAACACCCAAATTCTGTTCAACCGTACTCTGGTACAAGTCGGTCTCTGCGCTTTTAGAGCAAACCTAGTATATGAGTCACAAAACACCCTTCAAGAAATTTGTGGTAGCGGTCGGCAAAAAGAGCTTCTCGCACAAGGCGTTATGATCCAAAGATACTCACAAGTAACACCAGAACAAGAGCGACTCGAGAGGCAACGACAACTACCCTTCCACATGCATATCAACCTTGAGCTGCTGGAGTGTGTCTACCTGACATGCTCGATGCTGTTAGAGATCCCGCTCCTGGCACAGACCGGCTCATCACCAGATATCAAGAAACGAATCATTAGCAAAACGTATCGTCGTCTCTTGGAATTCCACGAGCGCCAGATTTTCACTGGACCGCCTGAAAATACTCGGGATCATGTCATGCAAGCATCAAGAGCGCTAGCCGCTGGTGAGTGGAAGAAATCTGCTGAGCTGATTAATTCGATAAAGATCTGGGAGTTGATGGCCGAGCCTGAAAAGATCAAGACAATGCTGTCCGCTCAAATACAGGAAGAAGGCCTGAGGACCTATCTCTTCACATACGCTCCTTTCTACGACACCTTGGCTGTTGGCACGCTTGCATCCATGTTCGAGCTCCCGGAGAGAAAAGTCGCCGCTGTCGTGAGCAAGATGATCTCGCATGAGGAGCTGGCAGCAGCTCTTGACCAAGTCAATAGCGCCATCATTTTCCGAAAAGGCGTTGAACTGTCTAGACTGCAAAGCCTGGCTCTTACGCTCAGTGACAAGGCCAGTGGTCTGATAGAAGCAAACGAGCGCACCTTGGAACAAAGGACCCAGGGCACAGCTAATGCTTTCGAGCGGCAAGGTGGCCAAAGTGGTAGGGGCGGACGCGGCGGGAGAGGGAGAGGTGGCGGCCAAAGAGGGGACCGGAGCGGTACGAGAACCCGCGGAGGACAGCAATTCGGCGGTGGTGCTCTTGGAGGCGCAATCAAGGCCTAAATGGAGTTGCCTTCTGTCATCTCTTCATGCGATCACAAGATGTTTTCGTAAATGTATTCTAAAGAGTACTGGCGCTGTGCTGTGTGTTAAGCAGCGGCTATCACGGAAGCAAACAAAAAGATTGAAGTGCAACACTCCAGTGTCCATGTCGTCAATCCTCGAAGTCGTTCATAAACGTTGGTGACCAATATTCTTTCTCCGGAGCTTGGAGGTCAACCCAAACCAATGAATCTGCCAACAAATCTTCAATAACGGTTTCCGCTCTCGCATGCTCCCAGCTCAGGTTGTCCTCCAACATAGAGGCGGTGACATATCCCAATACTTGGATGGCTTCCAGAACCCTGGATTGATCCGTGTTCAGTTCCTTTGGTATAGATCGTATCATTTGCTTCCTTCCCACGGTCACAATTGAGAAGCCAGATCCCAATGGGGTGAGAGATTTCACAGCGCGCAAAATATCGTCACTGTAAGGGAGCCCTTGTAAGCTCTACGATATCCCCATCGAACATGTGCAAGTACTGCGGAAGTTTCTACATACTCACTAACATCTATGCCCCCACCTATTCCCCTTCCTTTTTTAACCTGCTCTTTGCAATCCTCCACTCCCAGTAGACCCCCATTCTCCCCTCTGCTACCCCTACAGACTTCGACCACTCTTACCGCCAACTCAAAGTAGAAATCGTTTACGTCCCCTCCTAGCACCTTTGCCCACAAACTGCCAACCCCTCCCTTTCCGGCGCCCTTACCCTTCACATTGCTTCCAGCAAGCGGATCAACACCAATAGCATTGCACATGCGAGCAAACTCGGCACGGAAGCTTGGATTTGATTTAATGGTGTCGGCATGCTGAAGAGCAAAATTGTGGAGGAGCGACTGGAAGACTGAGAGTTGGGTTTGTAGGGACGAGAGGTGCGTACTGCGAAGGGATGCGCCGTGGGTCGCGTAAGAGGTAGAGAGGGAGGAGCGGTTTTGGAAAGCAGATAGACCTACTCCTCGACGGGTGGACATGGCAATAGCGATGCTCCTGCAGGACTACGAATGGACGCATTTCATGGTCATGGATCACTTAGGGTTTGATAGGGCTGATTTCATTCTGAGACTAGAGCTTGGAGTAGCTTAGCGTTGTCTTCAAGCGAAATTATCTTGGCACACAATTTGCAGTCGCAAATCCGTTCTTCGGATTCATACACAGACACCTCGACAACATATTCGCATCTCGACCGCCAAACGATCATCAAGATGGCGCCCAAGAAGCATCAAGCCCAGGTCAAGACGTATGCAATCCTTTCGGTGTTTCTATGCTCCAATTCCTCGCCCGTGATCGTGTCATAGCTGTCCGCTCCTGGCTGGGTTCGCTTTCGCAATTACCTGTGTCAGCACCAGCTCGATCAGTCCTGCAGTCTACCATTGACGGTCTCAGTCTAGCAGATTGAATGACTTACGGAAGACAATGGGGTATTGAGGCTGAAGACAATCTTCTCCTTGAAATTCAGTGCCGCTTCCCACTTCGACCCGCAGCTTACTCCCTGTTCGCTGCTCGTCTATGAAGTCTCGGACACATGCGTGCAGTATTCCTGGGCTCTGCTTGGGGTCTTGTCGTCTGAGACATGCGTCTGAGTACCGCGAAAGGCTCGTCTTCAACAGACATAGCTTAGTAGCCGAAATTTCCATCTCACCGATAAAATTCATTTCGTCGAGTCATGGCCCAGCCCGAGAATGCCGCACTGCAGCTGCATTTCTTTACTCGACGTATTTATTTAGCTGAACTTGCGGACAGACTATGCTGACCTTGTCGTCATCTGGGCGTCTATAGATCCGTACCGACTGAAGACGAAATCCTAGTCCCAGAGACCCTATTAAAAAAGCGCAAGAGTCAAGAGAAGGCGCGTGAGGAGCGGTCAGCTGAGTTCGAGAAGAAGAAAAAGGTCGGTCTTGATCCCCTCCTATTGGTTTTCTGCCGCTTGAAGAAGCTGTGAATGTCGGCGATGGTGATGATACATACCAATACCGCGACTAGGCCTTCGAGTCAATGCTGTCGCTTTACATTAACCATCTTTCGGGTCTGAATCGTCCATGAAAATCGCTTGGGCTCTTATATTCTCTTGTTGTGATAGTACTAACAAGATCCCTTCACAGGCCCAAAAGGAGAAACGTGGAGTCATCTTCAAGCGCGCCGAATCCTACGTCAAGGAGTACCGTGATGCAGAGCGCGAAAAGATCCGCCTATCTCGATTAGCGAAGCAAGAAGGCAACTTCTACGTACCTGCAGAGCCTAAGCTTGTCTTTGTCGTTCGCATAAAGGGGTAAGCATTCCCACGTGTACATTATCGATCCCGCTCTCTAACATGAGTCATCAGTATCAATAAGATGGCTCCCAAACCCCGCAAGATCATGCAACTCCTCCGTCTCCTCCAGATCAACAATGGCGTCTTCGTCAAACTTACCAAAGCCACTTCGGAAATGCTCAAAATAGTCGAGCCCTACATCGCCTACGGCTACCCCAGTGTGAAAACCGTTCGCGACCTCATTTACAAGCGTGGATACGGAAAGATCAACAAGCAGCGAATCCCTCTCACCGACAACCAGATCATCGAAGAGAATCTCGGCAAATTCGGTATCATCTGCATGGAAGATTTGGTGCATGAGATCGTTACTGTGGGCCCAAACTTCAAGCAGGCGAGCAACTTTCTGTGGCCATTCAAATTGTCGAATCCGACGGGTGGGTTCAGGACGAGGAAGTTTAAGCATTTCGTAGAGGGTGGTGATTTGGGGAATCGGGAGGAAAAGATCAACGCGCTGATCAAGCAGATGAACTAGGTGGCTACGAAACGAGGTGGGGCGTGATTAAGATCATTGTTGGCTGTCGCTACTCGAGGGACTTGTAGAGCATTCAAAAGCTGTAGTCTACGTAGCTTCCTGCGCAGCAATTGGTCGATCAAATGAGTCCGAGCTTCTTGCATTTAAAATTCCTCTAATGAGCCGGTCAAGGCTGATACTTCATTGTCTGTCAATTCTTTGAATGCACGTTATCCAACCCTAAATCCTATACAAGATGCACAAAACACTCTCCCCATCAACGCAACTTCCCCCCTTCTCATATCCTACTTCTGCAACGCAAAAGCGAACAACCCATCCATCTGCACCCAAACCCTCCCACACCTCTTCAAATACCCCTCCACCACCCCCCTACACGTCCCAAACCGCTCCCTATTCCACTCCTTTACAGCCCTCATCTTCTCCCTCTCCTCCCCTTCCCCTAGCCCTTCACTCTTCCCTACCACCCCATCACCCACCTTCTCCACATCCCACAGTCCCCGAAAATACAACAACTGATTATAAATGCGCTTCTCCGAATACTCATACCGCATCCTCCCCAAACAGCCTTCGGCGCGGCCTTTGGGTCCGAGGCAGCGGTGGCCATAGACGCTCATCTGCCGCGTCCGATTGCCGCAGCTGCTGTCGTCGCAGACGAGGTACGCGTCGTAGTATTTTGACGTTTGGACGCGGATGGCATGTTCGAGTTGGGCGACGACGTTCAAGGTGGAGAATAATCGCTTGCAGTTTGCTGCCGGGCAGACGATACCATCGGGGGTTACGGTGGCGATGGAAGCGGCTATCCCTTCGAAGAGGAACGCGTGTTTGCAGAAACGGCATGTGAGCGATAGTCGAGCGCAGTCTTTGAACCGGATGGAATCTGGTACTTGGCTTTCAAGCCGGCTGATCTCTTGCGCTTGGTTAAAAGATGCCACAGAGGCAATGCTGTATTTTCTCGTGTCGAGCCCGAGACATTCGGCGAGGTGGACGGCATCTGTACCGGGTATGGGGGCACAGAGACGTTCGATGGGAGGGAAGATTTGCTTGTAGAGGTACCATTCGATGTCTGGTTTTAGGGTTGACGAGGCTGATGTTACGTCTGCAGGGGCGTAGGCACGTTTGGCGGTGGACTCGTGGACCGCAGTGGTCCCTGAAGCCGGCGCGGTCATGATGTAGGAAATCACATCATTCACACGGACGCTTTTGCCTTGGGCGAGAGCGCGGAGAGCGACTTGGACTTGAGGCATACTGTCGGGATTGGGGTAGTCTTTGGGATTTTTGCCAAGTTTCTGAGATGGCGTTAAGACGGCTGAAAGGAGACGGATTAAGAACAGGGGCGTGAAGAGGGCTTACTGTGAAGATGATATACTTCTGGGCCGGGACCTTCTCCTCTCTCATCCTTTCGGACAGCTCGCGAAGGTACTCATGGACTTTTCCGACCACCAACTCTGGCTCTTCACCCGATAAGATCAAATTCAACAAGCGTGATGACGCTTCCTTGGACAACGCACAATATTCTCTTCGCTTCATGTCGAGACCTTTGACTTCAAGTTTGTCCACATATTTGCCTTCGACCTCCATCATATTTATCGCAGCGTACTTCTTCTTAGCATGCAGCAACAGTCGTCGGAAGATATTGTCAATATCGATCTCCAAGAGCTTGTACTTCTCATTGACGGAACGCTTGAAGTCAATGCCAACTTTCATTGCGTCCTCGATATTATCAACGTTGGTGTTGATCATCACGGAATCAGTGTCTCCGTAGATGACTTGCAACTGTGTGCTTTCTGCAAGGTCTTTGGTACTTCGCAAGATCTCTCGGCCTTTGAAAGTCGTGAGCATAGCCAAGGGCCGGGCGTAGAACCTTGACTGTGTATATCCAAGACAACCGTACATGGAATTGGCAGTCAGTTTCAAGGCAAGTTGTTTAATGTCCCATGTGGCAAGTTGGTCAACGGTAGCTTTTTTGTCCTTCATGAGAGCCTTGACCTGCCTTCGACGGCTGACGAGGGTAGCGATGAGTTTGGGCAGTATACCTTGGTTTTGGTCCATAGGAACATCAGGAACTTTCTCATCGTCCTTCGACTATTTAGTGTTAGCTTGATCCAGATACCACTGAGGGAAAATACATTAGATACCTGATCTGATCGGTCGACAGTGGTAAAGCATATGTTGTACTCTTGAATAATGCTGGGGTACAGGCTGTTGAAATCCATAACCAGGATGAATTTGTCGTAAAGCCCCTTTTCCGGCTCGAAGACAAGTCCACCTTTAAATTTGTCTTTCTTCTTGACATCAGCAATCTCCTCACCTTCAGGGGTTTCTTCTTCAATGTGTGCTTTGCCCTTCCCAAAATTTTTGTCAGGACAGATGTACTTGTTTTTGTTGAATTCGTGAAGTAGAATGTACTCGTTGCGCTCGGCTCGGGTACCACTTAAGGTCCTTGCCCAAGAATTTCCAGCCAGATTCGTAAGGACTTTCGTCAGTGGCAGCATTTGCACTCGCAAGGCGAGGGCGGCGATGAAGTATGTATCAGCCTCGCAATGATTGACGTAATCTAAGAGACCTTCCCTGGTTGTCGCCCAGGTCTTCAGAGCAACATCATTGTCGATGTCACGTCGTAGATTCCCTTCACCCAGATAAAGTTCGCACATCTCTGTCAAGCTCCATGACTGGCATTTGGTCATCAACGACTTGCCCATGTCGTTTGCAACGTCGCACAGAAGGCGTCCTGAGACTAATTGCCTCTCTGCAAAGAAGCTTCCCCCACCCTTTCCCATATTCTTTGGCCAGTCACTTCGCCTCATTCGCCCTACTTTGTGCCAACCCGGAGTCTTCCTCTCCCGGAAGCGACTTAGTAAAATGGGGTAATCAACGTCTTGCAGCTGGTGGCCCATGAGAACATCTGGGTCCGCCCTCTCTAGGACTGCAAGGAACATTGAAAGGAGCATATTCTCGTTCTTTCCAAGCATTATAGTGCTACGCTGCTTCTTGCTTAGTGCATCAAAGCCAGTTGGATAAGAAGTATCAGCGGGGCGCATGATCGTATATGTCTTGCATGGCAGATCCTCCGGACGAGTCGTATCGCTAAGAGATATATTCTCGTAAACACGCGCACTTGCAACAAGGATCTCTTGCTTGTTCTCTTTCACATTCAAAGTTGTTCTGAGGGCAATGCTCATGAATGTCAACGGCGGGGCGTCCATGTTGTCGGATTCTTTCAGCACAGTGATAGTCTTAGGGGATACAACTTGAGCCTCGAACTTGCACCAAGAGGCATTATTGACGGTTGAAAACTCATCGCTGTCGATCTTGAGCCAGCATGGACCCATGATATTCTTCCATAAGACGAATTGCTCAAAGAGCGCAGTCGTAGTTCCAAAAACGTGTGAGAAGGTATCTCCCTTCATGCCTAAGGGCAAAGCAGGCTTATCGTAAGGGTACATCAGCTTCAGGTAGTCGGCTTCGCTTGGAATATCCGGAAGTTCAAAGGCGTACTTCCTCGAACATGGTTTGATCTTGTGCATAGCCACACGAAGTTTCGTCATGACCTCGTCTACTTCTTGATAGACATCACCCATCTCAACCTCAGTCGAGGTGTCTCGACCATGTTTTTGGCGGTAAGTTCGGGGCAAGAAGTAAAGTTTCCTCAAAACATTATCGACTTTTATAAATGCACTGACATAGGCCCCTGATTTCTTGTCTTTAACCTTGCCAAAGAGACAGAGACTTCCATGAACCTCAGTGTAGTCCGTCCAGAAGAATCGTAGGCTGCCATCATCTTCCTTTGCGTCTTCAATCTTGAGTTTCCCAAAACTAGATGTTGAGGGCTCTTGGCTGCTCAAAACATTGAGTTTCGAAGTGACATCGTTCCACGTAGATGCGTCAACAGTATCATTTGGTGGTCGGGTAGGAGAGGAGCTTGCTGGTGATGGGTATGCTGGAGCTTTCACGACCTTCGGAACAGGATGTGAGCCAGACAGGTTGACACTAGCAGCCTTGACATTACTATCTCCAATTGCCTGAGCTACCTCCATCATGTCTTCGTCTTCCTCCTCGACCTTGGCTGACTGCTGAAGTCTACGATCGACCGCGTTCGCAGTTGGCGAAGATGGTACTGGATCGCTAGCTGGGAAAGCGTGGTCATCCATGCCATCCATGAAGTCATCGTCGCCATTGTAACCTTTCTCCAATGGTGGGGTGTTGAGCAAGTATGCAGTGTCGTTCGTTACTTTCTGCTTGGGAAGGGTGATTTTCTTCTCTCGAGACAATGGAGGAGAAAGCACCCGAGTCTTGTGTCGAGATTCGGTCTTAATCGTCCTCGATGGGAGACGGCTCGGTATGTTGGTGTCCACTTCCACCAGGAGATCTGCCATGAAAGAAGCATCCTCGATAGTAGCAACAGGCTGCGAGCAACATTAATATCGCATATACAGGAATCAAATCAAGAAGCTGACCTTTGGCTTTGGAGCCGCAGAAACAGGTCCATTACTAAAGTATTTGTTGATGCTGTTGTTGGTTCTCTCCGTTTTTCCCCTGTCTTCTTCACGCTTTCTCTTCGCTGTGTCCAATATCTTAGCCAGCTCAAGGATGGACGGTTTGCAAGATGACTGACCAGCTTTACCTTTCAAGGGCAATTCTTCCTCGCTTCCACTGACACTGTCGTCTCTCCGCTCGCCCATCCACTCTTCTCGTCCATCATCCGCGTACCCCTCGCCATTGTCATCTATGACGAAATCGTCTCGATCCAGGCGAGCTCTGACCACCTTCTTGTAGCCTTCCTCATCTACTTCTTCGTAGACGTTCTCTTCCTCTTCTACTTTGTAAGTGGAGAGACGGGTCTTGCCAGATGCTCGTAGCGCTCGCAGTTCTGCGAGGCGTGCGTGGCGCGACATAATAAATGCAGCTCAAACGACAAGAGTCACAAGCGTATTCATGAACGACATTATTGAGCAAAGTTGTGCTGTACAATTATTGTTTGAGATGGATGTCGCGAAAACGCGCGCACGCGCAGACGCGCAGAAATTACTTTATCAGGCTAGACCAACGCTAAGATAAGATTAGGGCTTGTGGAGTCGGCGAACGGATCCCACAAATAAACATTACATACTCCGTACCTTATTTAGCAGTGGACTCCATACTCCATACCCAATGTAATCTCAAGTACCCAAGTACTTTATCGCATCATAATGAGTTGATGATGATGTTCTATTGGTACATTATGTCCTCAACTCTAACGAGTCATTGTTGTAAGGTACCTTATCTACCTTACCTTGCCTTACCTTACCTTACCTTACCTTACCGTATAGTATACCGGGTAGTGCGGGGGGTCCTTGTGCATGGAGATTGCATCCATTGCATCATTGCCAACACGGTCTCTACCAGTGGGATCGTAGGATGCCCACCACTACCCAGTCATTTACGACCACCTCTATCTAGCTATGCGGGGAAAAAGCCAATAATTGTGCTTGTTCTCCCCAACATGGGCGCCCACCTTCTCTTTCTTTTACTCTTTTACACACCTTTCCATTCGTCCGCACTGCTTCATGTCTGCCATCTAACTCATTAATCCTAATTCATTGTCTCTACTTTCCACCATCTTCCTTCTAACACATCATAAATATATTATTGCAGCATCATCCAATTGATAATTACTATGGCTACCGCAGCAGTCCAAGTACCATCTCACAATCGCGTCGAGCCAGGCTCAACCCAGTTGAGGACGGCAGTGTACCCGGAGTCCAAAGCTCCGCACAAAGACGATGTACACAAGATTGCATCCGCATGGCTTGCGTCTTTGAATGAGGCTCTCTCGAGTAAAGACTACGAAAGCCTGAAGAAGTTATTCTTACCAGACTCTTGCTGGCGTGACCAGCTTGCTCTCTCCTGGGACTATCATACTCTTAACGGACCGGGGAAGATCATCTCATTCCTCCAAACCTCCCCCCACGGCTGCCGTATCAAGTCCATCAGCATCGACGACAGTAGCACCCTCCACTCGCCTCAAGTGTCTGCCGCGGACTTTAATGGCAATGTCCAAGGTGTGACATCCTTCCTCAGGATCGAGACCGACGTTGGTAGGGGACCCGGCATTGTCAGACTGTTGCAAGACCAGCAGGATGGTGGGAAGTGGAAGGCTTTTACACTCTTCACGGCAATGCACGAGTTGAAGGGTCACGAGGAAACAGTGCGTGGCAATAGGCCTCACGGAGTTGATCACGGCGGTAAACCAGGCCGGAAAAATTGGCAGGAGAGGAGGATCGCAACTGAGAACTATGAGGGGGACATGGAACCGACGGTCCTCATTCTGGGTATCCAAATCTTGCACCATCTTGCACATTGGCTGAGGTACATCTGGCTGACCGAAAATGATAAAAAGGGGCTGGTCAAGGAGGCCTCACTTCGGCAGCACGTTTTCACCAACTCGGCGTTCCAACCCTGATCGTCGACCGTAACCCTCGTGTTGGAGATAACTGGCGGAATCGGTAGGCTCATTGCAAGAGCTGCTCAAGATTGTCACTGACGCCTAAAAAGGTATCACCAGCTTGTCCTTCACGATCCTGTCTGGTATGACCATCTACCTTACATCCCCTTTCCTTCACACTGGGTACGTATTTTCGGACTCCATGTTTTCCCTTTTGAGCCTACACGCGAGCCCTGAGATATTTCGAAGTCTACACTCTCTGATTATGTACCAAAGCTCGCGGTAATCACTATAAATAACCACGGCTGACTTCGAAATCACATTTAGCCAATCTTTACGCCGAAAGACAAGCTTGCGGAATGGTTTGAGTCCTACGCCAAATTGCTAGAATTAAATGTATGGACTCAAACCAACCTCGAGTCAGCAAGCTGGGATAGTAGCAAGCGAAATTGGACGGTAAACCTAGAGCGCAAAAAGGCGGACGGTACCACTGAAAAGCGCACTCTCCACCCTCGCCATATCATCCAAGCTACCGGTCACAGCGGTGAGATGTCTTTCCCACGCATCAAGGGCATGGACGACTTCCAAGGAGATCGGCTCTGCCACTCCAGTCAATTCAAAGGTGCCAATTTGGACTCTAATGGCAAGAAAGCGATCGTCGTAGGTTGCTGCAACTCAGGCCATGACATTGCTCAGGACTTCTACGAGCATGGCTACGATGTCACTCTTGTTCAGCGATCATCCACATATGTCATGTCGTCAAAAGCCGGCCTCGATGTACTGCTCGGAGGGCTCTACGAAGAAGGTGGGCCTGAAACCGAAGACGCAGACCTTATGTTCATGAGCATTCCAAACCCCATGCTGAAGCGCATGCACCTTGATGCAACTAAGGAGATCGAACGAAGGGACGCCGACCTGCTTGTCGGGCTCGAAAAGGCAGTAGGTACATTTTCTTTTTGGTGGCAACTTAGGGCCTCGTTGCAAAGTTTGGGGGAAGGAAGTTCCTGTCTTCCTTCACATTGATTTCATCACATGTGGATAATACCATATGTCTGCCGCATATCCTGGCTCATCGTTTGGAACGTACTACGCTGACTTGGACAAACATATAGGGGTTCAAGCTTGACCGCGGACCTGACGACTCAGGCTTCTTTATGAAGTACTTCCAACGTGGAGGCGGCTACTACATAGACGTAGGAGCGAGTCAACTTATCATCGATGGAAAGATCAAGATGAAGCAAGGTCAAGAGATCGCGGAGGTCAAGCCGCATGGCTTATTATTTGCTGATGGCTCCGAATTAGAGGCGGATGAGATTGTCTTTGCGACTGGGTATCAAAATATGCGTGGAACGGCCAGAAAGATCTTTGGAGATGAGGTACGCTTTTTTATGCCGAATGTCGAGGCGCGAAGCATAGTCTGGTCGCACCTATTCCTGTGGCCTGTTCCAATAGTTCAGGCTTTTCTCCTCTTTTCTTCTTTGTTGAAAAAGCAATACTGACTCGGAGACGTGCCTAGATCGCCGATCAAGTGAAAGATGTATGGGGCTTCGATGAAGAGGGTGAGTTGCGGACCATGTGGAGGCGGACCGGCCATCCTGGCTACTGGTTTTTTGGTGGCAATCTTGCATTGTGTCGATACTACTCACGCATGCTAGCTCTACAAATCAAGGCCATGGAGGAGGGGATCATGAAGTACGAGGATCCGTGAATGATTTTGGCATGTATTGCACATTCTATCAATGCGTTGGAGCATACGTTCCTATCCAAGAGCTATAAGGAGAGAATGTATGAATGAATGAATGAATGAATGTATGAACCACAAGGATATGGTTGATAGGAATTGTAAAAGCTACCTTAGGTACTTTAGGATTGACAGAACAGATCTTGTCGGAGATCCCGAAGAATGATTACTTTAACAAATCATAAACATGGACTCGTGCATTTTCATGCAGATGCAATGCAACTGAACGTCACTTGCATAATCCACACGGTCCACCACCATCTTCAGACTTTGCCTTGCCACCGTAAACACGCAGATACACGTCTCTGGTTGTTGTTTCTACACTTCCTTTCGACGTGGTGGGTTTGAACCGATATTATTATAATGGATCAATGATAGGAGAGGGGAAGCCGTTGCCTGTGAGATATGAGAGCGAAAAATAGCCTATAAACGCGTCTAGAAGCAACTGATTGGATGAGATATTTTCCGTTGCCCCGGCTAGTGCGCCTACGACTGTGCGATGATACGAAGCTGAAGCTGAAGCCGAGGCCTTTTATCCGAGGGACGCGATGGAGTGATGCGCTTGGCTGAAATCAAAACCATGCCTCTCTGCCGTCTGAGCCCTCGGAGATAGGAGAGGAGATGGAGAGGGAGATGGAGACGGCAAAACCGTGCAGTGTGAAAATCCGATTGACGGGATATGCGACTATCATTTATCAAGGCGTTTCTCGTGCCTCCCGGCGAGACCCAGTCGGCGGCCAGAGGTACGACAAGAAGTAAACGTGGCAAGTGCGAATCACGATACCTTTGTAATTCTCCTCCAATGCTCCAGAGTGGAAAATATGATTTTCGTAGATCGTGACTCGTAACACTACACTAGAAGAACGATGAGTCAATTTATGACTGTGTTGATTTTTGGAGAGAGAGAGAGAGAGAGAGCGAGAGTCTGAGAGAGTAAAATCGGTTAGTGATAGAATTTCTTGTACCCGTGAAAAAAGGAGCTAAGCCGAATTGGCCACTAGCGCCACTAACTAAGTAGCGGCTCGCCTGCGAGCAATCTCCTTACAAAGATTTCAGATATTTTCTCTCACCATCGTCACACACCTTCACGACAAATCACACAACCCACACCTTTCCCAATTCCACCATATCCTGCGAGTCCTTTTGGATGTACGCGGATACCTGAGGATACTGACTACATCTTCTAATACCATCCACTCACCATCACTGAGTCCACACTCTTTACCCAGCTTCTGAGGTTGCACGCCCGACGAGGCTCTGCTTCCTGACGAGTGAGCGAGGAAAACCGGCCACTCGCCACTTTTTACAACCACCAACACACATAAATCTCCACTCTCATCGAATTCAACACCGGATTTGACATTCGGAAGCGCTTCTTGAATTTCACGTTGGAAGCAGAAAATCTTGACACCATACCCTTTAGTAATACAAAAACTTCCCCAACTTCTCGATGACAAGCATTTCCCAGCCAGTCCTTCCACTGCAAGCACCAAGCAACGCATCACAGGTAGCGCCAGCGCATTCCTCATCGTCTTCGGCAAGCGGTAGAGCGCCGCCTCAAGCCGCAGGTACGGCTTCTGCCACTGCCAAAACCAGCTACGCCAGCGCAACCAAAAAAACCTTTTCGCCGCCAGCCGGGTCGGGCACATCCACTCCATCAGCACCCGCAGTCCAAATACCTGTGCAACATGGAAAACCGGAAACCAGCTCACCGGTGAACGGCAGGGTGGCTATTCCACCTGCCGTTCCAACCGTGGGTGCATCAGCAGTTCTCAATGGAAACACGCCAACAAGCTCCAGTTCTGGGGTAGGTGAGCATAGCCGCAAGCCTTCGGTTACAATCAGCGCTGCAGGCGCATCGGGATATATGCCAAATGGAGGTCCGGTAGCAGGAAAGCCAATAGGCGATAAGAAAATACAGTTCGGGTCTCATGGTGCAGATTCCTCATTAGGCGCGCAAAAAGTTTTACCTCCTCCTAATCAGTCTACGAATACCTTGGCTGTCAACACTCCCTCGAATCCGCGAGTGACCTCGCCCCAGACATCGCCGTCACCAATCCCCCAACCACCTGCGAGTGGTGGTGGCCGGCCCCCCTCCAGTCTGCATGGCAACAGTACTAGCCTTAGCTTTGGTAATTTCGGTGGCCCTGAAACAAACGTGGGTTTTCCTTGTGTCATATTCGTACAGCTCATTGACAGCTCATTGACGTGACATTACAGCAAATGAGACCGCCTGGTGCACCCCAGGGCCCTCTCGCGCCCGGTCCACAATCTAGTCACCTTCGCCGCGAGTCATCACAATCCCAACACAGTGATATGAGCAATCATGCGATGCCTCCTGGTGGCAGAGGCGGGTACCCTTCTCAAGCAGGCCGAGGAAGAGGCAATTTCCAGGGCCAATACCCTCAGCAGAACATGGGATATATCCCTGGATCTAACTCTAGACCACCTCCAAGCCAGCCACGAAATAGCCAGACCATTCCTCCGTACCAGAATCAGAACCGATCACTCGCGCCTTTCCCAAACTCGCCACACCAAGCTGCTCGAAGCCCAGCTTTAGCTAACTCGCAGCTGGCTCACCCACAGCCTGGCCAGGTTCCGATGCAAAGCCCTCAATTGGGTGGGCAACAATCATATGGCTATCCCAATCAGTATAGTGGATATCCCCATGGCATGGGACCCCCACAAGTAAATCATCAATCTTCTTCATCTGCAAAGCGCAATTTTCCTAGACAGCAGCATTCAGGATCGGATCAACGCCTTCCCCCGAACAAGAATGCTACTCCAATCCCTTTTGATATATCCCCTACCACAGGTCATTTTGAACAATTTCTGACATTGAGACAACAACAGGGTCAATATGGTTATGATCCAAGTTACGTGGCGGCTTACTACGGTGTGTACGGCATGCCTCAACAGCCAATTGGCCCAGGCTCTCCGCGACCTCCAAATCAGATGACTCCCGGTCCTCAGCAGCCGCAATACCACCCAGGCCAATACAATAGCCAGCAACAACCGTCCCCCATGTCCCGCACTTCTTCTGCAATTTCGCACAGTGATCGGCCCAGCTCAAGCATGGGTAGACCACAAGGGAGCTCAACTCCGGCATTAAACAACGCCGCTGCAGCTAATCGTCACACCAACAGTCCCGCGCCGAAACCCACAAACAACTTCCAGATCCCTCCAAAAAAGAAAGGTGCAGGTGTTGTCATCAAGAATCCCAACAGTGGTGATATCGTCACCTTCGAAAAATCATCTGCTTCCCCTGCACCTCCTAGTAAATCCCCTGCCGGTGTTCCGACGCCGACTCCATCTCCTCGTACACCTAGTCACACTGACGTTCAGCAACCTCGAACAGAAAATAAGAGTGTTAAGACTGATGACGAGAAGCGGAAAGAGATGAGAGAGACAATCGCAAAAAAAATGGAGGCTGACAAAGCGGAAGAGGAGCGCAAGAGAAACGAGGAAGACTCCAAGGCAGCTCAGGAGAAGAAGGATGGCGAAGACAGACTTCTCAAGGAAAAGGAGGAAGCTGATGCCATGCAACGAAATGCTGCCGCGGCTCAGTTGGAGGCCGAGGAGGCTTTGAAGAAAGACAAAGCCGAGGCCGAGGAGGCCAAGATTGCTGCTGCCAAGGCGAAAGCAGAGGCAGACGAAGCCGCTAAGGCTGCTGAGGAGGCTCGCAAGAAACAGGAGCAAGAAGATGAAGATGCTCGCCTAGAAGCTGAGTTTGCCGAAATGGAGCGCAAGGAACAAGAAGCAGAGGAGCGATACGCAGCGAAAAAGAAAGCCGAAAAAGAGGAAGCTGCTCGGAAAGAAGCTGAGGCTTTTAAGATGGCGGATGAAGAAATGAAGAGAGCGGAGCGAGAGGCTGAAGAAGCTGAAGAGGCGCGGCTGAAAGAGATTGAAAAATCCGAGGGGAATGAGTCGCAAAAAGAGCGAGTGGATATGTTCGCTCAGCTCAAGAAAGATGGCTCCGCAGGTCCCGCCAGTGATCTTCCAGCCGCTGCTGAAGAGACACCTGTTGACAGTGGTGTTGCCACACCTGCGTCAGATGCTCCCGCTCCCACCGCATCTTCCAAAACAACGGCTACTGGCGGAAAGCAGAAGCCAAGTGCACTGAAGATTGACACCGCTAAGCCTGTCGAGCCAGCCCAGCCTAGTGCACAGCTCTTATCTCTGCGATCCGCCCGGCGACTCATGTCTATCAACGATGTCTCATATCCTGCGCCTATCAACTCACCCAATCCGGCATTGAACACAGGGGCGCCAACAGGTAAATTAAGATACAATAAGGAATTTTTATTGCAGTTTCAACGGGCATTTGTTGAGAAGCCATCTGAGAATTGGACGGAGAGGGTTAAAGAGACCGTTGGAGATACATCGGAGCCCTCATCTGCTCGAACTCCTGCACGCGGAGGAGGCGGCGCTGGGTCCATGATGACTGGACGTCAACCTTCCAACCGAGCGCCATTGCCACAAATGGGCGCCTTTGCTCAGGGCGGAAGGACACTCCCCCCCAATACTACATCGTCGCAGCGCTTCGAAGCATCTACGCCCAATCGAAATGCACAACCAGCACGACCAACAATGCAAAATCCGTTGGCGAACTTTGTCTCGCGAGGTCCCGGTGGTGGATTCCCTACGCCGGCTACCAGCACCAAAATGGACCGTACCCCATCCACCACTTCAATAAATCATCCAAACTCGCCACGCAACGCTAGCCAACGTGGTGGGTCTCAGCGTGGCAGCAGGGCAGCCACACGACGAGAAGATCCCAAGGACAATAAAGCTATGCCATTGACTGCTGGCGTTAATCTCAAACCCATCGAGGTTACTTCTTCTGGCTGGAAGCCTCGCTCTGTTGGTGGCAACGCTACTGGCATGGCTGGACCAGCACCAGGGGGCGATGGTCACCTGGCTCCAGATGTTGTACAGGGAAAGGTCAAGTCTAATCTTAACAAGATGACTCCAAACAACTTCGAAAAGATTACAGCCCAGATTCTAGACATCAGCTCTCAATCCAAAAATGAGTCTGACGGCAGAACTTTACGGCAGGTCATTCAACTCACATTTGAGAAGGCAACTGATGAAGCACATTGGGCGGAGATGTACGCACAGTTCTGCAAGCGTATGCTTGAGTCGATGAGTCCGGAGATCAAAGATGCGAACATTCTTGACAAGAAAGGCGAGGTAGTCCACGGTGGTGCGCTTTTCCGGAAGTACTTACTCAACCGCTGCCAAGAAGAATTCGAGCGTGGTTGGAAACTGGATCTCGGCGATAAGCCCGAAGGCGAGACCGAAGAAGCCAAGATGCTTTCTGACGAGTATTACAAAGAAGCTGCCGCCAAGCGACGTGGCCTGGGTCTTGTGCGGTTCATCGGTGAACTTTACAAGCTTGGTATGCTCACAGAACGCATCATGCACGAATGTGTGAAGAAGCTTGTCGATTACGAGGGAATGCCGGATGAAGCTGAGGTGGAGTCGCTCACCAACCTGCTGAAGACTATTGGCCAGTCTTTGGACAGCACAGAAAAGGGACCTCGAGTGATGGATGTATACTTCATGAAAATCAATGAGATGATTGTACTCGAGGGACTACCAAGCAGACTGAGGTTTATGCTTATGGACATTGTTGATCTTCGCAAGAAGAATTGGCAATCCAAGGGTCACGCTATTACCGGGCCTACGACGCTTGTGGAAGTGCGAGCTCAAGTAAGTTTCCTAGCCATTATGTTCCTCGGCCATGATTAACACAAATTTAGGCCGTTCAAGCAGAACGTGAGAAGGAGATGCAACGTCAGCAGGACAGCTCCCGAAGGGGAGGAGCTGGCGGGGGCCGCCCGCCCGTAGGGCGCGGTGATGCGCGGAATTTCTCAGGAGGAGGACAATATGGCATGCAGCCACCTCCGGACCATCACAAGAACACTGTCGGTATGGACGATCTCCGAAGACTGGGCAGCAAAGGCGGTTCTCGACAAGTCAGCTCTCAAGGCCAACCCACCCTAGGTCCTACTTCCATGTTCGGGCCTAGAGGATCGAACACTCGGAGACCAGGAATGGCTGGTGCTCAGAAAGATGACTCTGGTGCGTCAAGTCGAACAGGTACCCCGCCAGCTCAGAAGGAGAAGAGGGAAAAGGAAGAGAAGGAAGCTGCAAAGTCTGCAAATACATTTAGGTTAGTGCATGTATTCTTGCTCTACTAATTCCTGCCTAGCATCAGCTTCAAGTCTAGAAACTGAGTAATGGCTAACCTCGTTCTAGTGCTCTTGCAGGATTGGAGTCGTCAGAAGCCACGGACCCAGCCTCTCCACCGTCGACCTCACCCCAAAGCAACAATGCTCAACCTGTTGAGCGCCAACGAGCAAAGTCACCCAAGGACCAAGAATCGGCAGAAGGCGGCAAAGATGCTGGGACGAACTGAGAGGCCGCGAGCTCCTCAAATTTAACACCAAATATCAACCATATCTCCAGCGGTGGCATAGCGGCCGCCAGATCTACTCCGTCACACCACCTCCGGCCACACTCGAGCGTCTAACGATACCAGCATCTGCACTACTTCGATAGACTCTCTTCAAGGTTCTATCTTTCACCTCACTGTTGGGCAAATCGATTCACTGGCGCTCGGCAAAAAGAAAAGAAGGCATCCTGCATTTTGCATATTGGTAGATGAGCTTCATGGCCCTTGGCCGTTCACAGATAGAGTCTCGAGCTCTCCTTTGCCTTCCTTTCCACAGCGCTAGCTGGAAACCAGCAGCAAGCTCATTCGACGCTCCCGCCCTAGTCAAATCCATATTTTGCTCACTCACCTGCTCGTGGGGATGACAGCGACTACCTGCCACAACTTTGGCAACGACGAGGGCGCGCGTAGCTCAGGGTGGCTAGGGAGGGCCAAAGGGCTAAAGGGTTTAGGTGATCAACTTCTATCGATTGGCGCAAGGTTGCTGCATTTGCAGCATGGCGATGGATTCGTGCATGGTTTACATACCCCCAAATACTTACAACGTGGTACCTCTATAATCATACTTTGTCGTCGTGTCTGCGAGTAGAGAAATGCAAATATTACATGTCCTTTTTTTCCTTTTCAGATTTGAGGAACATCAATGCAAAGCCCACATGTGGACACTGGTGTATAAATTTCAAACCCCTTCGGACTCTGACTGGACTCGAGTCGGCTCTGCTTGGGAAGCCAACATCGCTGCTACTTATGTGTCGGTCCTTTGCCTTCCCTTCTTCGATACTATACAGCTTGATCTTTTTTGTCTCCCCTTCTGCCTCCTCTTCTCCCTCCTTCTCCTCCCGGCAATGCTTGGCCCATTCCACCCTCCATTGCTCCAATTTCGAGTTCTCAGAGCCTTATTCATTTCAACTACATCATCAATAATGGGGCAAAGGGAAAAGTGTTATGTCCTTGTGCTAGTACTACGATGTAGGAGTTCGAGTACTAGCGGTAGTGACTTCTCTCAAGAACCAAGAGACCAAATCTGTACCTTAGTTGGGGAAATGGATGGTGGCGCTGTTGAGATGTTTGGATGGGAGAGGGATGGGGGGTGTGCTGTATTCTAGTTTTTATGGTTTCTTTTGGGGGGTTTTATAGGTGATGTTGTAAGTAGGTTGGGTTCATTTGTTGCTTGGTCGGCTGATTGGTTGGTTGGTAGATGGCATTGTTGATGATAGACGGATGGATGGGAGGGCGTAGAGTGGAGTGGAGTATTTTTGAATAAAACAGGGAAAGGGAGGAGAGTGTACTGGGATGGGTTGCTAGATGCTGTTGTTTTATTGACTGAGGGGTAAGGATTGCGTTGGTTGTTATGAATTTTTGGAGATACATTGGATGGCGTGCAGGGAGGTTGTAGGGGGATGATAGTGGGAGGGCTGAGAGGGTTGGGGACTGGGATGGTGGGTTTGTTTTCAGTGGGTTTATGTCAGTAGTGGTCCTGGGGGATGCGTACATGTAGACAGACTTCTTTGAAGGTATTGATCCTTTGTAGCCTTGACTACGATAGTAGTAGCCCTTGCAAAATCTCCTCATAAGCGCTCAGCGAGTCGATATGTGTCACCCACTTGATATTGCTCATGCTTTGGAGGCTATCTATCCACCGGCGTAGCCAAAGGATCTAATATACAAGCATCGGCGACAGCAAAGGTCCCGAAACACGAGACTTCGGACTTGCGAATCAACCCGGAGTCCAGCCTCCTTTCCACCCGATAAGACATGGGTTCTTAAGAAAGCTTTTGGGGATATAACGCTCAAGGAATCCACTCCTACCCTCTAATCACCGGAATCCGCGGCCACGAGGGCGAGGGTACATGTTGTCGCTATACAGCCGTTGATCATTCCGAGGCCGACCGCGGTCCCGGTCTCTGTCGATGTATGGCCTGCCTCTGCCGTAGTCACTTGGAGCATCATACCGAGCATCTCGACGCTCATCTCGTCGCTCATCCCGCCGGCCGTCTCTGCGATCGTCACGTCGATCATTACGTCGCTCGTCGTGGCGGTCAGAGCGCGGAGCATCCAAGCGTAGAGGATCGGAATGCGGTGCGTCAGACTGTGGAATTTCAGATACAGGGGCTTCCGAGCGAGGAGCATCCACATCCACGTCCATTACATCCTCCCTTGCATCAAAGCCATAACTACCATCTTGAAATTCGGGTTCTGCTCGTCGTCTGTTGCGGTCCGATTGCTCTCTCTGCGTATCGTATGAAGGTGCTGGGTCACGGGTAAGGTCGACGCGAGGTGCTTTAGGCTCTACGGGTGTCTTGCGAACAGGAGCAAAGGCGGGAGAAGGCGTGGGTCCTCCCACTTTCATATATACGTAAAGAATACGACCATCCGCCTGATTTGGCGCATTAGCTCCAGCCTTAACGATCTGCACACATTTCGGCGTACCTTTTTGTTGTTGAATGTTGAAATGACGCTCTCTGCATTGTGCTTTTCGGCAAACACCATCTCGGCTATGACTGTTGGTGCAGAGCTGATGATCCTGCAATTCTGCATCTCACCTCCACTAGGTACCATAGCAGACTCGATGTCGGCTGCTGTAGTTCCAGGAGCAAAGTTGCTACCAATTACCACGTAAGGACCCGCTGTTCCTCGTATACTTATTTCCTCGCCCTGGCCTCTGGACGTCACGCCGTTGCGTGGTGGCTGGGTCACAGCAGTGTTATAAAGAAGGTCATCTTTGGCTTGCCGTACCATAGGGTTTGTTCTGGGTGGCCGAGTGATACGCGGTGCTCTGTCATGGCCCCAAGTGCTATCACCACTTGGGCTCGCCTTTGGAGTGGATGACGAACGCTGAGATGCCTTGGCTTCATGTCAGCACCCTGTTGTATCATTCAAAATTACCCTGACATCCAGCATACTTTTGCTACACCAACTCTACTTGCAAGGCTGGGGCCAGCGCCAGACTTGCGACTGCCGTTGTTCGGAGTGTTGTTATTCCGTCCTCGCCCAAATATTTCTTCTGCAAGTTTCTGTTTTTCTCGTCGTCCTTGCCCAAGTATATCATTTGCAAGTTTCTCCTGCTCTTTGCGTGCGCGACCTTGTGAAGGTTAGGGCGAGAGATTGTAGCTCAGAATACTATGTGCTTACCAGCTTGGATTATATCGTCGAATGAGATGGCACCTTGATTTGTTGCCATAGCTGCGTTTACCGATTGTCAGCTGTATGTTAGTTGCGAGACTCGGGCATCTCAAGACTGCGCTTTCAGCGCTACACCTTATTGTCGTTGTGAACCAAACCTTTTAACTGTTGAATAGTCCGAACTTTTGAGCTCCAAAAACGGAAGTAACATTCGTATTGTGCCTGTTTTAGCGCTGTTTACATTACGGCCGTACCTGACTTAGTTGAAAATCACTTCAATGTCTTTTGCATTTTAATTTCTTCAAATTGTTCCATAGGGTTACTTTTGCATTGTTCGGTAGCTTGGTGTATTGGTTTCTTCTTTTCTTGGGAATTTTGGTCAGATTATATTCAATTCGTCTCTCCTCATCATCGAGCTCCATCAGCATACTTGTAAATCCCTGCTATGGCTTCTTTTCGCAAGAAGCTGAGTATGACGTGGGGCTTCAATGGCAGAGGATCGCCATCTATAAGCGAGTCTGACAGTATAGATGGCGGCAGAGGCTCTCTTGACTCTGGTTACCAAAGCATGGTTGCTAAACCCGAACCTGGAAGTCAAGATGGTCCCAGTCAAGCAAATACTTTCATAGTCTCGGGCTTGGAGAGTTCTCCTGAACGTTCTCCCAGGAAGCTGTACCAAAACATCTCACCGGCTCTCTCAAGTGCAATGCAAGCCATCGCTAAAACCGTCCGCTCTACCACCTCGTACATTTATCCCTCTCGTACCGAGCCTGAACTGCCTTCTAGTGAATGGTCTGAATGCGAGACACCGAAAAAACCGAGCCGCCGATCGTCCATCATGTCCTCTGTACGAAAACGTACGCATAGCTTCGCGCCGCAAACACCAAATGCCAAAATTGAGTCAACAGGACCGCCGCAACCCTCTGTACCAGTGACACCGGAAAAGGCACCAGCACTTGACGTGGAAATCCCTAATCCATGTCTCAGTTCGGAATCCTTGGGGAGGTGTCAAGTATCAAGGGGATCACAATTGCTTGCCGGTGTTAAGCTACCCGCGGGACCGAAAAACCTGTGGCCTGGTCCTACCAGACTGACCGATAATCAAGCCTCGGGTCGTGCCACAAAGAGGAGCCTCTATCCTATCCCCTCGAAAGTCAACGACATTTACGTTGATCAAGAAGAAAGCTTTCAACCGAGCATGGGATCTAGACTTATGTGGGAGCGGCACCGAGCAGATCGCGAGCGACGGTATATGGAGATCGTCGACATGGACTCTAGAACAGAGTCTGATGAGGACTTCGGATCGGATTTGCACTTAGTCAGATCTCCCTCGAAAAAGCCGTCCTTTCCAGTCGACATGGACTCTAGAACGGAGTCTGATGAGGATGTTGGACCAGAATTGCAGTTAGGCAGATCTCCCTCGAAAAATCTGTGCTTCCCAGTCAACATGGACTCTAGAACAGAGTCTGATGAGGATGTTGGATCAGAATTGCAGTTGGTCAGATCTCCCTCGAAGAAGCAATCCTCCTCAGTCGACATCCCAGTAACTCCATCGCCAGTGTCCCGATCCCAAATTCCCAGAGATAGCAACGACTTAGCCTATCGTCTTGAATTAAGGAAGAGGCAAATGAAGCTACTGCGAGTCCGAGGTCACAAAGACGAGAGGCCTCCGTGGCGACCCTGATAGTTTTCTTTATCATAGGATAGCGCTGCATGAATTATGAAAATGTTTCAAGCCGAGGCCGAGTGAATCGTATCCTGCTTGTTCATTTGATGAACTTTTCTGAAAAGAAGACTGAGTCGGAACGTCGCCCTGCTTTTAGATACCGTAATTCACTTGCAAAAATACGTAAATTACATGAAAGCCCTTTTGAGCATCAAACCACTTAATGGCTCTTGATTTTCGATTCGTGACATTTCCAGCTTGGTCTGCTACACCTCCTTCTTTCTGCCGGATATCACTTGGCCCAGTACTAATTTTTCATTCGCATTACAAAGGTACAAGTGATCATGGCTACCAACGAACAAGCACACGATCAAGATCCCTCTCTTGAAACAGAGCTGGACGAAGCCAGCATCAAATCCTCCCTCGCCCGCTTAGGGGAGCTGCACATTCTGGTACGGATCTACTACGTATTATCCAACACAAAGTTTAGCTACCGTTCCTAACTGCTTGTCTTATAGCTTCGAGGCCTTCGGGAAACAATCCCTAGAGTCATGGATTCCGTCCTAGTCGATTCGTCTGCTCCAGATCACGTCCACTCCAATTTCTCCCGAGCAGCGAACGGTGCCGCCCAGGACATTCAGAATTTTACACAACTGGTGGAAGATAGCAAAACTAAAAAGGTGATGGAGAAGGCCAAAGAGAGCATGGAGAAGAATGGAGAAGGCATCACAGGGTGGAAGGTCACAGAACATGAGGATTGGCTTGATATCAAAGCGGATGGTAATGATGATGTCGATGAAGACGAAGAGATTACTGCTGAGGTCGGCGATGGATCCAGCATAGAAAGCACGAATATGGTGCTAGACAGGTTTCGTTCAGTCCACACGGACATTGAGGCATCCTTAGATGAAAGTTCAAGGACGGTGACTGTAAGTCATTCGTGTACTTTTTAACAAAGTATGCTAAGACGCCTAAGCTCAATCTACCTCCGCCATCCCGTTTCAGCTTCCAGATTCGGCGAAACAACACCTCGGATGGCTATGGCAATTATGGCGTTGACTGTAAAGAAAGTTCAAAGCTTCAAGGAGCGGTTCTTGAAATAATCAGAAAACGGCCTAGATCAAATGATTTGAATCATCTTCTCGTACGTCTGAGTCTACCGTCTTTTCCCCCACACCATGCTTACCAATCTCAGGAAATGCTTGCTTCGTACTTAGACATAATGTCGAGACGCTGCGCGGGATGTTCTGGGCTACTCGACCGCAATGGCCAATTCCCAATTGTCAGATCAAGAAAAAGGATTAAGCAACCAGATGGCCGTTTTACAAGCCAATGGTCGGCCTCGCACACAGCATGCCCCATCGACAATTAGGCCATCAGGCAGTCCCTTCAGTCTCAATGGGCAGGATACTCATAGCTTCCGTCCGCTCGTCGTATCTCACATGGGACGTATGGTTTATTCTTTGACCATTTTACACCACTCCATACATTGTCATTAGGCCTGCGGTATCTCCGAGTTGCGAAGTCGTACTTTATGTCGTGATCTCTGTGTTGACAACCTCTGACACCAAAAAGCTCTGCATCCTGCCGGAAATGTTTGCCGTTGTCGGTCCAGCGAACATTATCGGTATGAGGATGCTGGCACCCCTGGGTCTTCCAATTACTCCAAATAGGTCGTTCAGGTTGAGGAGTGTTCTGTTCCGCGATGAAGATGTCAGGACCTTTGTCGGTGAAGATGTCTTTCCACCTGCCCCATACACTTCGGCGTTTGTCATTGGGCCATACGAATTGCCATTTGTTGTGTTGTCTCCATGAATTGGTCGCCGGTCTTGATGACCGGCTGGGGCTCCACGGTGGGTCGTTGCCTGATGTTGAGTCACTCGAATTTGACCTTGGAGAGCGTCGCCTTTCGTATCCCATGCTTTGTGACGAGCTACCGAAATATTTAAAAAGTGATGGTGGGAGTTATGATGATCTAAATACCCCAGCTTTGATTTCCCTTAGCACTAGTATATTCAACATTTTGCCCTCCTGGCATTTTGGCAGACAAGCAACAATCATTCAAATCGTACACCTTGTATACGTGAGCTCACGCGCACGGTCAGGCGACCTTTTCTCGCAAATTATCGAAGTTTGCCCGATTCACGAAAACAAGGGTCGGGTGAGTCTCCGAGAGGCGATGCAGGGCCACCACCATTTGCTCTGGTATTTATCGTCGCTATAGTATAGTCAGGCAAACTCGGGACCAGTGCCCGAAGATACTGACCGCCTCGTTTGTTAGGCTATCCAGATTGCAGGATCAACATCGATAGAATCATCCAAGACCTATAGGACTTAACCGCATCTGTGTGCGACGGATTGTTGGCGGTCAATGGGCTCTGTAGCATGTGATTGCATTGCTTGCACGAGAAACAAATGCGCCCTCAGACAGCCGAAATAATGGTCGATGACATTACGAGACACTCCTACCAGTGCGTCAGCAACACGCCCTCTTCACAGCTGTTTGAGTAACCCACCCACCAGAATCTATTGTCCACAGTCATGGTAACTCTTTTGAGGGATGAGTTTTTGGGAACCAAAGTTGCTCGTGTCTCCATGCAAATACAATTTTTCAAAAAGATTGAAGAGTAGTGCTTCAGCTTCTTAAACGTGTCAGCAGCAAGACTTCAATCATCGTAATTGCTACCGCGGTAACACGATCTGCACCTACGTACACACAAGCATCTTAATGTCTTCCAAAATTCTGCTGGCCTTTGCCTAGCCAATATTAAGGACCGTCTCTCCGCAACCGGGTCATCACCAAGGCTCTCACCTTCTCCACTGCCCTTCGCAGAAAGCCAATGAGCACAATAACACACCTTCCATTTGGTCCTTTGTCTCCGTCAACACCACGGGTTGCCTGACACGCTACCAGCCCTGGATGTCGAATTGGAAGGTGCGATCGCGACCTGGCGCTTCCATTACTCTGCCGCTCGCGTCATACAACGTTCTCTCTATGAAAGTCACTCGGCCTTGATGATCTGCAAGCACAACGGTCTGCTTCTGAGTGCCATACGCGCCGTCAATCTCGTTCTTTGGTTTTGCTTTTCTTGTCGAGTCTTCAACATTAACGTGCTGTTTACTATTCGCAGCAGCCAGATCCTCAGCTCTCGATTCCTCTGCACCCTCACCTCCAATCACGGGTATGAAGATACTCTTGCGCAATTCTTCCACATAGCTATCCCAAGGAAAGTCGTCAGGCTTTCTGGGCAACGTGTCGTCATCTAAGATGCGGAACAACTGTTCGATGAGGCTGGCTTGCGATGTTTGCTCTGAAAGATGCTGCTTGATTGCAGAAGACAATAGGGTTTCTCCTCTGACTACTTTCGGCCAAGACCTGTTGTCAAAAGCTGCATTGCTAAGCCCTATCGTTTCGCCCCTGTCTTTTAAAATCCAGGCTGTGCCTTCGACATTGGGCGTACGATTTGATATGACCGCCAAAGGTTGTCCAACTTTCCCACAAACGAGACTGAAGCCACCGACACCCTTAAATCCGTCAACAGCCACCAAATCATGGATGAATTGTTCCGTGCCATCCGACCCGTAAGGAGGCTGAGTCAGAAATGCATTGACCATGGCACCCCTGCTTCTGGCCTCTGGTTTGATAATACCTTCTTCTCGAAAGTTGGTCAAGACAGCAAGACGGCCTTGTTTGGTAATACCAAGCCATGTGCCCTGCTCCTGGCGTTGTAGGTCACGGCCCCCAAGGACATTTTCGTGGGGTGAAGCCCACCAGTCAGCTGGCGCTGTTGGGCGGGCAAGGAACTCCTGATGTGCTCTCAGCCAAAGGAGAAACAAGGTATCGCTCAGCATACATCACGGTTATTAATCAAAATCAAAGCATAGTCTGGATGTTCAGTCGAGAAGAGGGCGATGCACATTGTTGCAACAGACGTGCCGGCACACGGTGCAGAATGTAGCAAATGCAGATACAAAAGAGTTGGAATGAAATAACAAGGTCCAATATTACAAGGGCGAAGTGCAGATAGTAGAGGTTGTCCCAGAAGGATAAGCTACAGGAGGACTTTTGCTCAAGGAGGAAAATTGAATACGGTGCTAATGACTTGATAGAAGCATCAAGTATTTGTAATCGTCGGTTGGATCTTAAGTCAAAAAATGGACGGCGAGATTTGTATGCAGAGATATGACATCTACTTGACATGGAAGCTCGTCTTCGCTCAGAGCATACGTAAGACGAGTAATCCCTGGGTGGAGGTCGAGCACCAATCCCAAAGGAAGTGGCGATCCACTAGTTGTTAAGTATAAATTACGCTAGGGACGGGCAATAAAATAGTCTTCCAGTAATTTGACGTATTTGAAACGGAGTACGTACTACTCGTACGAGATCCAGAGGTTGAGATGTCATCTGACTGTTATCGATAAAGTAAGGTAAAGTAATTAAAAGCACTTGCATCCTTAGGTAAATGCTTGTCATCGGGCATAATCGGCATTAGGCATCAGACCTACCTTACTCTACAGGATACCTTACTTGTAGAGAGAGTAACGTAAAGTAATTTCTCTTCCTCTTGCATTGTCTGACAATTTTTCATCAATCTCTTTCATTTTTGACGATACTCCTATTTCATCTGTCCTCTACCCTCTATTCTGCATTTGAATCAATCCAAATCATGGGTTTGTTTGATATCGTCCCAAATCTGCTCTCGTGAGTATAGCCAGCATCAAATGTGGCCCCACCTCTGCCCCACCTCGACCCCTTTTTCCCACCTCCAAACCTTCCCCCACCTCTCAACGTCTTGCGCTTACAGATACTAGGTCCATCATCACCATACTCTTCCCAATCTTCGCCTCCTACAAGGCCCTTCGTACCTCCGATCCTGCCCAATTGACCCCATGGCTCATGTACTGGGTCGTCTTTTCCTGCTTTTCTCTGATTGAGTCCTGGACCTGGTTCATTCTTGCATGGTAGGAGCCCAACTTCCCCTGCCCCTAAATCTACGTCCCACGTCTCTCCACTGCAGCATCAAATTGACAACGATTAGGCTACCCTTCTACTCCTCCCTCCGTCTCCTTCTCCTTTGCTACCTCGTCCTTCCCCAAACCCAAGGCGCAAAAATCATCTACCAAACTCATATTCACCCCTTTCTCGCGCATCATGAACATGACATTGACAACCTCATCATCTCCGCCCACGATCGTGCCAAATCGGCTGGTCTTATATACCTCAAGCGCGTAGTTGAGTTCGTAAGGGAGAACTTACTAGGGATGCAACCAAAAGCGACATCACAGACACCGCCAACTCAGGGAGGTAACTACGCGCAAAGTCTGTTGTCCAGGTTCAACCTACCCAGTGCAAGAGAGGGCTTAGCCGCACCGGCGGGTGATTTCTACGGACTGTTGAGTGCGGCGCTGGGAACTGTAAACGCTGGTGGCACAAGTAGTAGGGAGGCGCAGGTGGAAGACCTCAGTCGCTCTGGCACATTGATTCCGCGAGGAATGACTTCTGCCTCGGATAAAATGACTTTCCTGTCCACGCAAAGGGAGAAATTGAGGGTGTTGCTGTCGGCGCTTGATAAGGAGGCAGATGGCTTGGGCCCTGAGGCGGCCATCGAAAGAGATGTGGAGAAGAGGATGACAGGGGACCAGCTAGGAGAGGGGTTGAGAAAGAGTAAGAGTGAGGCGGAGTTTGAAGAGATTGGGAAGGATGACTTGAATGGAGATGGAGCGAGAGCCCGAGCGAGTGGCTGGATGCCGTGGACTTGGGCCGGAAAGGGCGAGAGTGGCAACGATGGGAAAGGCAAGACAAGCGGCGTTGACGCTGCAACATGAGGAGGGTTGTACGGTGACCACGTTCGCACGAGTACTGTCAGGTATGTGTCGGCAGTGCTACAGCTCACGCTGACCGTAAGTACCTTTGCAGCCTCTATGCAGTCCGACGTGTTTTTATTAAAGGAAATGACAAATCATCGTTTCTCCTCTTATATCCGCCGGTTTTTGGCCTACTACTACCCACTTCCAAACGCACAGAATCGGAAGCCTACATTTCCCATGACAAAGATCTACACTTATTCTTACAGATAATTTGCAACAACGCGCGATAGCAGAATATTGTCCCATCACCGTTCTTTGCACCATTTTAAGTGCGTCGCGAAGCTTAAAAAAGGTAACGATCACTTTATCACAAATGGCATCAAAGCACAACGAGGGATGCCAACCAATAATTGACGCTTTCCAAAACCGTACCCTTCTCCCCACCGTGCCATCGAGACATCACTTACAAGACACCGTTGCCAAAAATCATCCCCTCCTTCCAGCACCATCACAAGGTAGCTATCACGCTGCCCCCCTCTCAGTACACATGCTCCAAAAATCCCACCTCCCTTCTTCCAACACAAAGATTAGATCCAGCCACAAATCTCTCTTCTGCCACCACAAAAGTGAACCAGGATTCCGGACGGGAAGGATCTTCTAAGTATATACACCACCGCTTGCACTGCTTCTGAACGAAACGGCTTTCATCCCCACTCAGGAATCACTTCTTCACTCAATGAGCTTGGATCGCCTTCTTTCCCCCATCGTTGAAATCCGTCTCTCGACGTACTGTTCTCGGACTCGTACGCCCTCCATCGAGCACACCCTTCCCTCCCCCCCAAAAAACCGCTCGCTCCTTCAGCCTACCCCACCCCTCCGCTGAACAATGCAATGTCGTCGCGTCATTCCACCCATCCCAATTACTACTACTATGACCGTTATTATCATGGAATACCATGGGAGTACTGGGAGGATAGTCAGAAAGATAATTAAAGAATCTTTTGCGCCGCGGTGGTGGGGGGGGGGGGGGGGAAAAGGGGGGGGGANNAAAAAAAAAAAATTTTTTGCGGCGGGGGGGGGGGGGGGGGGGGGGGAGAAAGGATGCGGAATTTGGGTTTGATGAGGGGGGGGTATGACAGTAAGGGTAGAGTTGTGGGTGGAAGTATTAATCTGCAAGACTCAAGTCTTTGAGGGGCGTTTTGGGAGGGGGAGGCCGTTTGGCAGCTTGGTGGCTCACTCACTCACTCACTCTGGCACTCTATCCCCCGAGTCAAGACTCAGACGGAGATCTTATCTGCATCAAAGGGTGCTGGCTTGGTTATCGTGTCTTTCTCATCTTTCCCCCCTCCCCTCAAAAACAGAAAAAGAAGATCTAAAATCATTCTACGTATCTCTCCCACCTATTCTCTCATTCTTATTCTCATCGCGGTCTGTTTGTCTCTTATTCCTGTGATTCTTGGCTTTCGTTCAGCGCTCATTTGAGTAAACAATGCTCCTCATTTTTTTGTTCTTTTTTGGAAGTATTGTGACTTGCTGGCTCAGTCCGAAAGACTATACTAAATGACGTTGATGCGCGGCAGTGACGTCTCGTTCGCACGTTGTTCGGGGTATCTTATCTATAGGGTGGGGTTCTCCAAAAGGGCATGCGCTATAGATGGGTATGGAACCACACATTGGTGACACATTGGGGCCTAGTACATACCCACTCACTCACTCACGGCATGGAGTACCGACGAATGACGAAGGAGGATCGAGGCTGGTGTGAGGATGATTTGGGGAAGAAAAGGATTGGTTTGCTTTGTGCGCATGGGTTCGGATTTGGATTTCGGGGTTTGGGGTGAGATGGAGTGTTGTGTGATGTGGGTTGGGGTCGTGGCGAAGGTGGTTATTGCTGTTTTGGGTATGCTGCTGTCCGAGGGGGGGGGGGGGGGGGGGGGGGGGGGGGGGGGGGGGGGGGGGGGAGGAGGATGGATGGATGTATGGAGGGTGGTCTGTTGGATGGGGAAGTTTGACAGTGGAGGGGACAGGTGGTGGATTGAGAGTGAGATTGGGATGCCGGGGCGAGAAGGAGATGCTACTAGAGCACCGTTTTCAATTCGAGATACTCAAAGTGCAGGATCTATGGATGGTGGACGGCGTAGTTGGTAGTCATGAGATTGGTCCCTCGGTATGAGCATGGTCGAATGAGGAAGTCTATCACCGCGCTGAGATCGTAGAGGAAGAGGGGCATGAATGCTACTCCCGAGGTTGAATCTGTCGTGCGAATATCGGCATGTGTTTGAACGATTATCGTGGCAAAGCGGCTGGGAAGGTGCACACAACGGAGCCAAAAGATAGCATGAACGGTTCTGATCCCTAGATCAGCAGATATGTTAAAGGTATCGCCACAGGAGATCGAGGTGCAGTAGTGGTGTCAACGGCATTGCGAACCGTTCGGCCCAAGGCTTCTGGAAGTACGGCTGCCAGAACGCACTTCTCACCTGCGATGATGTGGGAGTGGCAGGTGTTGGGAGACCCAGATATACGAATGTAGCACAATTCAATGCCTCTTGGCCCTTCGCTGCACTCTTGCTACCCGAAACGAGCTAGCGTAATCGAGCGCAAACTTTCAATTCCATGGCGATCATTGACCTAGGAGTCTGCTCTGTAGCGATGGAGTACGTCCAGAGGAAATGTCGAGGAACCTAACAGCAAAGGTGTGGCTCGGTCTCGTAGCTGCCGCGATGGTAGCCGCGGAGCATAATCTCTGTTTTCGGATCGATGGGGGCCAAATAGGAAATTCATGTTACCAGATATCGTCATCCGGTTGAATGGAATCGGTACTTGCAAGCCACGCCGAAGGTCCACGGGAGATCTAGCCGAGTAAAACAATATAAGGTCAGCACTAGAAGAATAGCTGACCCTTTTTCTCCGATTGGTGGTGTCAACCACATTCCGGGCTGATTCGTGTATGACCTTCTCCATGTAGTACGAGGGCTTGGGTCACGAGAACGATCCATCGTTAATAAATGCGTGTCTTAATTTGACTAATAGAGAGATGAGTTGCAACCTTAGTTTTGCGCGATCGGTGGGGGTTCTTTGTGATGCCGAGACCACCACTGTGATGTGCCGGCGCTGTGGAGGAAGACGTCAGTGGCACGATGATACTATGTCTCAAGAGCACTTCGAAAGCCGAGGTGTTCTTTTGAGAGGCCTATATATATCCTGAAGACGCTCTTTACCTTTCCTTCTACTGCCCCTTTAGCAGCAGTTCTCTTGGTTTATCCATGCAGATGAGATTCTTCACCATGTTCGCTTACTTTGCTCTGCTGGTTCTGTCAGTTCACCAAGTCTTGGCTTTCCCTTCTCAGCTCTCCGAGGCTCTTCTCCAGAAGCGACAGGTAGATCCCCTCCAGATCGACTCACCCTGCCCTCATATAGCTGAGCTCGCCAAGCGCGCTGCCACGGACGGGTCAGAGAATGCTAAGCGCCAGGCTCCTGGAATAGTTCCACCTTTCAATGCGGCTGAGCAATATGTAAGTAACCAAGGCCAACACAGCTTCGTTGCGCCGGGACCAGCAGATCAGCGCGGGCCGTGTAAGTGTTCTCACATTTAGACGGATTTGAGGGTCTCTCATACTTTCTCGTAGGCCCAGGCTTGAATGCTATGGCCAATCATGGCTACCTCCCTCACAATGGCGTGGGCACCCTAGAAGATTTCATAAATGGGACGGAAGCTGCTTTTGGTATGGGCCCGGATCTGGCCAGTCTTCTTGCTGTCTATGGTGCTATCTTCGATGGCGACCTTACTTCCTACTCGATTGGTGGTCCTGTTGCAGGCCTCACTGTCGCCGGCCTGTTGGGTGAGCCGCTTGGTCTTTCAGGCTCCCACAATAAATACGAGGGCGACGTGTCTCCAACTCGTGGTGATTTATATGAATAGTAAAACTCTTGCATGTGTCCCTCTCGGCTCCTGTGATGCTGATCAAACCACAGTGGCAACGACTACTTGGTTCAGGTCCCTCAATTTGCCGCATTGTATGAGCTCGGTCAGCAGAACGGCGACAGCGTTGATCTTCAAGTACTCACTCAATACCGCACTACCCGCTTCCAGCAATCCGTCAGCAACAATCCGTACTTCTTCAACGCACCATTTAGTGGTGTTATAGCTCTACCCGCTGCTTGGTCCTTCGTTTACCGATTCATGGCGAATAAGTCGGCTGAATATCCCGAAGGTCTTCTCACAGGCGACGTTCTGAAATCATTTTACTCCATCACGGGTGACTACCCCAATTTCCAGTACACGCCCGGCCATGAGAGCTTCCCAAACAACTGGTACAAGCGAAACCCAGTCGATTACTACACCATCCCGTACCTCGCCGTGGACATAGACACGATGGCTCTAAAGTATCCGGAGTTCCTCAGTATTGGCGGCAACACAGGCAAAACCAACACTTTCACGGGTATCGATCCACAAAACCTCACTGGCGGCGTCTTTACTTCTTCAAATCTCTTAGAAGGCAACAATCTCGCTTGCTATGGCCTTGAACTTACGCTGATGGAGGCGCCCGACATTCTTTCTGGACTGTATTCGGACATCACCTCGGCGCTGGATGCGTTAGGAACAGCGATCAATACCGCTACCAAGTCGCTCAGTTGCCCAAAGTTGAATGCGATCAACATGAACCAATTTAATAGCGACTTGAGCCAGTATCCTGGATATACGAAGCTTTCGTCGACAGGGACTTATTGAGACTGCTTTTTTTGTACCGGCGATCTTGTGAATCAGTCTGACGAATCTTTGCGATAATGCTTTTTGTATCTTTGGAGGCAGTTGTAAGCTACCTAGCATACCAAATTTAGCTGGTTAATAACCTGGCACTATGCTCCTACAGACCATGTCGCACCCTTCTCATAATTCTCATGAGACATGAGCTCATTGGCTCAAACCACCAGAGAGCTCTTTGAGCCAATGCTTTTTCCAAGACTGCGGTAACGCTAATTACAGACACAGATCATAGATCAACACATAGCTTAGCTATTGACCAATCATGCTAAATCTTGTGTCATGGAGAGTTCTTATATTGAGGGCATTGTCCAGATAATGAATAAGAGAGAACGGTCGTGTAGATAGCAATGTTATCACTGATTTTCTCGATGGTATGACTCCAAAGTCATATTCACTCCGTCTAAGGTGTTGTCGCAGTACGTCATTATAGCTAGTAGCGCATAAATACTCTTATTCTTACCGCGTTATATCTCTCGATAAAACACCCCTTAGTGCAAGTCTGTTTCTGTGACCTCAGACCTTCTTAAGCGGCAGCGTCTTAAGCCAAAAGCATAGCTGGCCGCACTCGAAATGACTTCCATCCCTCCTGTGGACCAGATATGCAGGTTCTTAAACATCCCACCAGGTGAGTGCCATATCGCCAAGGCCAGGTCTTGAACAAATACCAATTCGAGCAAACAGAGATCAGACTGAGGATATATCATTACCTCTTTGAGAAAAAGCCCCAGAAGATGGATGCTTTCTGAGGGGTCCTCATCTAAGTCTTCCTCATTTTGAAAGCGGGTGTGAGAGTCCGAGGACCCAACGACCCTTAGTCGATCAATCCGCTGCCATGCAAGAACTCACTAGTATGGGTCGACATCCTGAGATGTTGAGGGCGAACCACCAGATCTATTTTGAGGCTTTTCCAGTCTTCTATTCGGGCCTCGGAATGGTGGTTCCTCACAAAGGGATTTGGAGATATAAGCCTCTCGAGGGTGACACTCAGGCATACAATTACGCGGAGTCCGATGATGATGATGAGTCTTTCGAAGTCATTTACCATCCACCCCTGGAGGATGGCGTCACGAAGCCCCAAGGATCGGCCAAATTCTCAAAGGTTCTGCTCACAGCGAAGTTCAATAGAATGCTACCAATAAGCTGGAGGTACGATGAAGAGACCGGAAAGATACCCGTTGCATGGCATCAACAGTTGACTGATGCATTCCAAACATCATCCATAATTGAAGACTTCGTTCGGCTATTGGCCGAGTGTTCGTGGGTAGACCACGTGGATGTAGACCTCGCTGTGATGGTTTGTTTTGATACAGATCAGCAATCTCTTGGTCACCAATCGCCCGTCGAGGATCTTGAAACGCCGCATTGGATTGAGCGGAGAAAGATATGGCACAAAGGCGATATCCAGATAGCGGACATCTTACTGAGTAGCGGGATTCTCGATCCTTTACAGAGGTTGTCCAACGTAAGGTCCTGGTGTATAGAGCTCACAGTGGAGGACTTGCGCGAAGAACCACCTTCTTGGCACCAGAGGATGACTTTGGATCTGGAAGGCACGATTGAGCCGAAGAGGTAAGCTGAAAGATGCCACTGCTTTTCACCACACTAACACACAGTGATCCAGAACTGAACTATGCAATGGGCACAAAAGTAATGTTTTCCCGTGCGGTCTTCTTTGGAAACCTATACTGGAACCTGTCGCCAATCCTGTGTTTCATCGACCATGGAGTGGTCGGACAAAAAATAAGTCTTTGAAAAAAGGCGGAATCCCGGAGTGCTCGGGTTGGTGAGACGATGGCGCTCCCAAGACTCAAGGATGGGATTCGGGATGGGATGTGATATGAGCCAGCCTGCTTGATCAAAAAACATCTTCTGTGGTACACTGATGGCGAGCACAAGCAGTCACTTCTGTGCCTGTACTAAGTAAACATTGAAAATGGGAAGTCCGCTAAAAAAAGTGTGCATAATTTAATGCAGCTTGCACAAATCCTATAACCTTTCTGGGCAAATCCTTTCTGCTCTGTCAATCTATTCATTCCAAGCAGGCGTTTCTTTCGATGTGAGTATCTGAAAGATATGACCTTGAAGTCTCCCGATGAAATGGCCCTCAGACCACAGCTTGAGATGCAATTTCAGCTTGGCCGCAGGCTCGACCCAGGCTAAGCCCCCCCCCGGGGAGCCAGGCAGCAATAGCGAACATATTTGTACCTCTTCACATCAACACTACCAAGAATATGGCATCCACTTCCTCACGCATCCGTGGCTCCCTCTATGGTACCGCAGTTGTTGACGCCCTTGGCGGCCCGGTTGAGTTCCATCGACGAGGCACCTTCGCTCCTGTAACCTCGTATCGGTTTAACGCGAACTTTGGATTAAAGCCCGGGACATGGACGGATGACACTTCGACGATGCTATGCCTTGCACAATCTCTCGTGGAGACAGCTGGGATATTTGTTATCCACGACCAAATCAGAAAATACGTGGATTGGTATCAGAGAGGCTACATGAGCGCCACGTCCAAGTGTTTTGATATTGGGAACGCTACCAGACATTCGCTGGAGATATGGTCAGAGTCAACGAGAAAAGTCGGGAGTATCAATCCCTCGGAGCTCAGATATTACCAGAGCCTGGTTGATAGAGGATTGAACCATGCGGTAGGCCAACCCGAAGATTCATTCTTTTTCGCCCACTGACGTTGGTCCCGCAGAGATCGTGCGGCAACGGCTCCCTTATGCGCTGCGCTCCCATTCCACTTATCTACCACAATTCTCCGGTGCTTGCTCAAGAGTTCGCCGCTCTGGCCTCTACGCCAACACACCCCCATCCTACTTGCCAAGAAGCGTGCCAAGTCTATACAAAGATAATCACACTCGTCATGAGCAATCCCAGTGTCACTAAGGCCGAACTTTTCACTGCTCTCCAAGAGTTTTCTTTCACCTCAAAGATTCTACAGACAACATTCAATAGGTGCAAGGATGGCAGAGACGACCAGTTCGAAACCAGCTATGAACGCTTCGTCCACACACCGGACTCCGAGATCAAAAGCTCCGGCTATGTGGTGCACACGCTCGAGGCGGCGCTCTGGGCCTTCTTTTCGACATCGACTTTTCAAGAAGGAGCTCTGAAAGTCGTAAACCTAGGTGATGACGCTGATACTGTTGGTGCTGTCTACGGTGGCCTAGCTGGGGCGTGGTATGGCATTGAGGCGATACCTAGTGTATGGATCGATGGGCTGCAGGCCAAGAGTATCATCGACGAAGTCGTAGCCGGAGTCATCAGTCTAGTTGAGAGAGGCGATTATGATGAACAGTGATGCCTGTCAGCCAGCGTCTCGAGCATCTTATAAAGTTCATCTGACTGGCACTTAGGGCCGAGAGCTTTACCGCATAAGACTTTTCTCGTCAAGTCCTTACACTTGTGTGATTCTTCGAGCGTGGGCATCTTGTAGGTGTCAGCCATCAGACCCGAGCCTGGCAAGAAATATATTGAGGCCAAGGGAGCAAAGTCTTAGGTCAATTATTACCAAAAGTGGTGGTCCAGGATCTGAAACTCTCTCTCTAAGTTATGGTACCAATCGAGGATGGGATTCTATCCTTACCGGGCTCATCTCTTTCCATCTGTTTTTCGACATTTCTGAAAATGGGACTACAAAGACTCCTGGTCGTCAAGACTTCAGCGCCGAGATCTCTCTCGGCTGAAGGATTGGCTGAACAGTACTATGCGCATTCCTTTCAGATTTGCACCCGCATTTGACCAAATATTAGAGGGCTTTTGGCAATGATGTTGCCCGAAAACGCTCTTGTGGCTCAATAAACGAGCTCTTACCAAGTAGTCTGAGGCCCAAGGCTCGCTTTCCGAGAGTAGGGCTAGGGGCCTAGGTGGATCATGGAATATAGGAATATTCTTTTTGAGGTCCGATTCCCGTGTAGCACGGCCACAAGAGATTAAGTTTGTTTCAGATACAACGTATGTCTCAGCGTCGTTGTTCTTCTACTAATTCATCTCACATTCAATCTGTTCTTCTAGACGAGACGATTTTTTGGAGGCTAATGGAAATGCCACAAACAAACCTTAGGACGTTGATCTCGCTGTGAATGCGACTTTCTTCCGCCAACGTTGTCTTGGGAGACGCTTGCAGTACCTCGCGCAGTGACTATGTCTCTTCTTCTTGTATTTTTTTCTTTGGTACCGTTCAAAAAGACGAGGCCTCTGCTACATACCTAGGCCACATCTCCAAAGTCTATCTCACGCTCTTCTGGATACGAGGATGTTCGAAGCTGTCATGCTGAAATATGACAGATCACCTACGAAAAAAGACAGCTTTCGACTTTCTCAAGCTCATCATTTGTCATTGGTGGTCAGATCCACGGGAGCACGAAAGAGTTGCTATGAACGAGATCAGATCAACTCTGCTGATTTTAGACTGTTACTATCTCAGAGCCAACATGCTGAAGCTGTTCACGAGTCTAAGCGGTGAACATACCCTCAGGCATTCATGTTATGGATCGACGATGATGGCCAGTGGTACATCTCCAAATTGAGGCTTTCGTCAGGCACCCAATTATGCTTTCATTTTGACGGCAATTCTATTATTATAGATCCGAGCAACGAGCCGCAGATGATTTAATCTCCAGATCTTCTATATTTATGTCTGTGCATTACCGAAATTCTGGGGAAACTTGCCCAACGAAGCAACTGTGGCCCTGGTAAAATTTTATCCGACAATAATACTGCATAAGCGCTTTTGGAGAAGTCATGGCGTACATATGACTACTGCGGCCTGCCAACGGTTCCCAAGCATTGACCACCACTATTGATGGCCAACGGGAACGGCATGCGGCTCTAATTTCTGTGCCGAGCAAGCAACATGTTCATGAAGCTGACGCAGCTAAGAGGCAAGCCACCGATGTCACAGAAACAAACAACTAATGCAAGTGTCTGCGTATGATGGGAGAACACTAGCTTCATAATAATGAGGAGATGAGCACCGCGAGAGCGCTTGAATGCAAATCCATAAGCGTATATTGAGATCTTCTGAAGCTAATGCTACGAGGAGCACTGCACGTATCGTTGTCGAGGACGCATACATAAGGGGAAAATCAAAAGGTGGGCTGACCCCGCCAACAGCGACCTCGTCTCGTTGGATTGAACCTGGGATACTCATCAGTATGTCTAGACCAAGCATCGTCCCAAGCATCGATGAATTTCGTCTTCCCAAATTCGATTTTGAGCACTGGTCTATGAGGTGCTCGGTCTATTCTAAAGGGACTAATGAAGATGAGAAGGCCCTCATCGACTTCAATAAATGCCAGTCGGAGAGCGTGGAGGATTGGTCGTCGGTAGGTCTACCGATATCAAGTACACACATTTCTAACCATACACAAAGGCCAAGAAGTTGTTCGCCGTTACCATATGCTTCCTTATCGTCCTCAATTCAGCTATTGCCTCTTCACTTCCAGGTGGAGCCGTCTTCTACACTGCGGATTATTTTCACGTCACTGACGAACAACAATATGCCCTTCCAATATCAGTATTCTTGATCGGTTACGTGTTCGGACCTTTGCTGTTCAGCCCTCTAAGCGAGATGTATGGTCGACGGCCAATAATGATTGCAAGTTTTGCTGGTTATACTGCTTTCACACTTGGTTGCGCGATGGCGCCTACATGGCCAGCGCTCCTCGTGTTTCGCTTCCTCGTTGGATTGTGTGCCGCTGCACCGTACACCTTGGGAGGAGGAATCTGTGCAGACCTCTATTCTAACCCTGCGCATCGCGGCCTTGCCATAATGGTTCAGATGATTGCATGTTGGCCCCACACATCATTTTCGCAACGTCGACTGACTAGGTTCCGCTAGGTCCTCAATATTGGACCTGCAAGTGGACCTATCATCGCTGGTTTTGTCTCGCCCGCTAGTTGGAGACGCAAATACTGGGTCGCTTTACTGTTAGCTGGTGTATCGTTTATCCCTCTATTGTTTTTGCCAGGTAGGTTCAATTCTTCGTACTCTGTTTGAAGCACCTCTCTAAAAAGTTCAGAAACATATGGACCGGTGCTACATACTCGACATGCCCGAGCGACCAGATTTTGGGTTGGAAGGTCGGCCAAACCAGCGCCTCTTGTATCGAACAAGCAAAGCTTGAGAAAGACATTATCAGTCGCCCTCATTCGCCCCTTCCGCATGTTTTCTGAGCCCATCGTATTGGCCACCTCCCTTTTTATGGCCATGGTATATGCCATCTTCTATTTATTCTTCGAAGCATATCCGATCATCTTTGGAGGTAAGATCACCTCGTCTCTCGGCTGATTGTATGAGCCACTTTATTAGTCTGGGGTGCAATGGCTGAAAAGTCCCTTAGGAGTGTATCAAATGAGCACCGGCATGTCTGCCCTTGCTTTCATACCCAGTGAGTCCCAAAGATCTATGTACTCGAGTCTGCTACTGACCTCGAAAAGTGCCAATCGGGGCCTGTCTCGACATCATCCTTGTCATGTGGTGGGAGCGCTATCTCGAGCGGGCGAAAGCCAGAAACGCACCTTGGGCTCTCAACGAGGAATACCGGCGCATGCCTCTCGCATGTATCGGCGGTCCTCTATGCGCGATCTCCCTATTCTGGCTCGTACGTCAAATCTCTCCCAGCATCTAACTCTCCCTCACGTTAACCTCCACCCTCTCACCACAGGGCTGGTCAGCTCGCCCTACAACCCATTGGATCATCCCCATGCTCGCCGGTATCCCCTACGGCATGGGCATCGAAATCATCTTCATGGCCCTAACAAGCTACCTCTCCGACGGCTACGGTACCCTCACCGCCTCTGCCCTCGCCTCCGCGGCCATCATGCGCAGCACCCTCGGCGCCCTCCTCCCACTGCTCGCGCAGCCTATGTATACGGCGCTCGGAGTGAACTGGGCGTCTAGTTTGCTGGGGTTTTTGACGCTGGCGTTGGCCGTGGTGCCGTTTCTGCTGCTGAGCTTCGGAGGCGCGCTGAGGAGGCGGAGTAAGCTTTGTCGGCAGATTACGGTGAAGAAGGAAGAGGTATTGGTGGGGCAGGTTTAGTAGGTAAGAGGGTGTGGCGTTTTATGTAATATAGCGGCGTGTTTGTAAGTAACTGGTGTGGGACGGTGCGAAAATGGGGTTTCGCCAGATAAAAGTTACAAATATATATTTTGTTGTTTATTCATCATTTTTACACTTTCAGGTGAAACAAGTTTTGGTCTTATGTTTAGGGAAAAGCACGAGTACATGTACGCGTATCTATGTTTATTAAGTCTTAGTACACTGATGTTCATTATGTGCCTACTCTGAGTAACGAATGAGCATTGAAATTTCGCATCTCTGCATTGTCTTCAGGAAAGTGGGGGATGGAGAGAAGTTTATTGTTTGCAAGTTTGTGGGGTCTATTGTGCTTTTCAAGCGACTGTCTATCTAAGACCACTGGGGAAAAAAAAAAAAAAAAAGCAGAAGCAGCAGAAAAAGTACATTTTCAGACTTCCTTTCAAACCCGTGTGCTGACATCCATCACGTTTCCATTTCAAGCTGTTTTCCGCCCCTGTGTTGAAGCATGGCTGTTCGTACCATGAATATCCTTCTGCACAGGTTGGCCGGTCATGAGTCACGAGTATGCCCGCGCCGCTGCAAATCTTGCTTACTGGGGTTGGTTTTCGTGGTAGTGGCGCGGACGGATCGGAAGAGATGACTGCGGTTGCAAAGACAGGTACTGTTGCATAGAGTGTACACTTGGCATATGTGGATTGCGAGAAAGTGCCGCACCTCCGACTTCACGCCCATCTGCTGCTGGGAGAGTCTGATTGGTCAGCACTGGTCCGTGAAAGCGCGCCTGCGTTTCGACAGCGTTGTAAGGCTCACTCTGGTAGGGGGCTGACGGCTGGCTATGCTTGTTTGAAGCTTGGACGTCGTATGGTTGAGATTGATCTGACATGTTCATGATGGTGTCGTTTGTGTCATGGGGAGTTCCTGGTCGGAAGGGAACGCGGAAATGGGGATTGAAACCTGCATAATGCTGCTCCTCGCTTTCGAAAATTGGTTCCATGTCCACCATTGTTGTATACGGCCCGTTTGCCTGCGAGCGCCACTGGCTGGCTGGGCTAGAGATACGGTCTTCCTGCCCGTGCGTTTGAATGGGATAATCATTGAAGAAATCCGCTGCCACAGGCCGGGTTCGTTGTTGTCGTAAAGTCATCCGATAGTCGCTCACCCTTCTCCAGTAATCTTTGACGTCCTTCGAGATCGTCTCAGCTACTTTAGCGAACTTCACGCTCTCGACTTCAAAGTGGAAAACATTACTCACAATGCCCGCCCAAACGCGACCCATGCTAGTTTCGAATATGTGATCGCTACCGTTCGCTTGGTAGACCTTCAAGATAACGTCGAGATAGCTGAGATTGTGCAGGGAGAGAAGTCCGATGTCAGGGATAAGCACCTTCGTGATGCCATCGCCAAGTAAAATGTGGCCTTTGTTCTGGTTCTGTCTGTCACGAGGTACGGCACGGAAGCTCGTTCTCGCTTCTTTCGATTTGCGAGATAAGAATTTCCCAGGCTCCTTGTACTTTTCCCAAAAATCCATGATTAGCGGACATGTTTTCTGTTGCAACAAAAACTGGCACTTTGGGTCTTCGACATCGTAGGTTGCTCTTACATCTGCCTCGAACAGCTGATTGACCTCTTCTTGGCTCAAGCGGATGCCTTGAGGCACATTTCGACTCAGAAGGATTTTGGTGTAGTCGACGATGTTCACTTGCTCGGTCTCGAACTCCTGAGCGCGGAAGCAGATGAAGTTGATTGATCTACCCTGGTTGGCTGTCATGGAGGTGCCTGAGAATGAGAATGTAGATGACATGATACCGATGACTGGATTAATATGAAGGGCTTTTGCAAGTTGAATCGAAGAAGTTGAAGGATGGTCAGATTGAATAATGTAGAAGAGAGATATAAAAGGACAAGATTTGAGGAGTACAACACTCGGAGGTATCAAGTAATGTAATGGCCATTGTATTGTGCGATCCGGGATGTCAAAGCCATTGTGTTAGCGATTGAGACATGATCTAGAAAAGTAACAAATATATATGTATATGTAACAAAGAGACAAGACACCAAGTCCTTGTTTGTACCATCTTTGTTCTCATTCTCCCCGGACAGCAGGGTGACTGACTTGTCGTTCATTTGCTGCCGTATTAAGGCTAGCTGACTATAGGGGAAAGCGATAAGGATGAGAATCTAGCAAAAGTCATGCATTGAGGGTGAAAATTGTATAAGGGGGTATGAGCGTCGCCAAAAAACCTGGTAGTTGCTACAAAAGTCCCGGAAACTTTGGATATGGTGAACTTTCGAAAGAGCTAGCCTTTTGGGAATGAATGATGAGAAGCTTGATGTAAGTAAAGCGCCATATAGATCCCATCGTATGGCAGGTGCACGATTCAGCAGACCCAACCGGATATCAAAGTCTCTCTTCATGCAACACAACACAATTCGACATGGGGACTAACAGAGGAATTCAGAGTATAAGGATGGTTCTCGGAGAGCAGCTCTAGATATCTGTAGCTAAGAGTCTTAGTGTCATAGTCCTCTATTCCTGACATCAATGCAGCAGTGTCTACTGGAGAGCATGGATGACCGATTCGAGATCTTCCGCCCTTCCCGATATGCCTCTCCACGCCTCCTTTGAGTAGGGTATCCAATCTAGGCATTGGACCACCAATCAAGAAACAGATGAAACATCAGACTGATTGCCAAGGTTGCTGTAATAGTTCCGGGCATGATCTTGAATGCCGACACAGCTTCTTGTAGGGACAAGAATCCACACAGGATAGACCCGCAGATGACACCGAAGGCCAGGATCTGGTCTTGGAATTTGTCGGCTAAGCGAATCCCATGGAGCACGAATACCAAGGTCAAGAATCCAAAGACTGAAGTGACGAAAATGATGGCAGGAGGGTTTACCAAAAGGTCCGGGAGGTAAAGACGAAGTAGGCATTTAGTTTACTAGAAAATTAATAGACAACGACAATAAGTCTACTTACTATAGGAAATTAGACGCTTAAGAAGATACCTTAAGAGGCTAGACGTGAGTGGGATAGATCGTACAAGAATATGAAGACTAGGAAGGCCATAAAATAGACGACTAATAAGACCTTTCCTAAACTCCTAACAATATAAATAGGCTTAGGTCTTATAGAGGTCGTTAAGCTTGAGTTCGGTTCGTAGAATACGTTATTCTGCTGATCGAGGTGAAAAGAGTCTGTGTCACGACGAGCTACCAGCTCGTCGCGATTAATACTAAAATATAAAGAGGACTTGGCTTCGACTAAAGAGCATATCTTTTAATTTTGATACCGTTCCGAAAGGTAGTTGTCCTTGGACTGTAAGGTAGGGAGAAGTGCATGGCCCAATGATATAGGCCTATGCCAAGCCACTAATACCGAAAGGGACGTGTTAAAGAAAAGGGCTGCCTCCCTGATCTGAAACATTTGATAATGCAAGGATGCCAACAGCCGAAAGTCATCCAGCTAGATGGAAATGATTATCGGTGTACTCGCTCTATCCAGGATTTTACTTCCGGACAGCATGAGTGTATATCTGACAATCCCAGAATCGAACAGCAGCGAGGGAACGAGGATTCTGACATGACCTTAGTCAATTACATTGTGGGCCCGATTAGTTAGAGTAGAGAAGCGCTGAGACTATACATACAGTGCAGACGGTAGTGCTTATCAAACACCATGGATCAGCACAAACACCCTGAGCCATTGACTTGAAACTGAAGCCTTTCAGTCTCAATCTCTCATACCGTATGTTCTCTTATCTTCGCACCACTCGCCCTATACCAAACATCCCCGCTCCACCTGAGCAGACGCTCAGCCGCCGCAGTGGGTCCATCCACTGCCGGTCTTACGTCCAGGAAGAACACTGGCTCTCCTGTCGGCTCAGGTGGCCCAGAGTAGTAATCAATCACATATCTGACCTCCCTCGTCTGGCCTTCCGGGCTCATTCTTTGTACGTACCAGTCATGACGATCGAACGGTAGCTCGCTCCTACATCGACCTAGTCAGCAAAAGGAACGACCTGATCAGACCGACACTTACGAAAACCTCGAAGGCCACACCTTGCCTAGCACTTGTATCATTCTGGCCTTGGGCGTCAGATCCCCCGGTCTCCCCATAAACCGCATCAGTCTTGGCCTATCCTCCTTCCATTGAGGCGCCTCTTGAAAGCCCTCCTCCCCTCTGCTGCAAGCTTGCCACCCGTGGCCCAGCCCCTTACTGAACCTCGCTTCCCATCCTTCAATCTCCGCCCAAGCCCCCTCATTCAAGAAGTTGTGTACAGCCACCATACTTTCCACAGCGTCTTCCGGCGTATCATCGTAGCCTTTCCGTAGCATAGCATTTAACATTTGCTGCGGAGATGGATACTCCCAATTCGTATCTGTATCGCCCCGAGGAATGGATGATGTGGTGCGGGAGGTGGGTAGAGCAACGCTCTGATTGGCGGAACGGGATTGAGAGATATTCGATGGCATATAGTTCAAAGTGTTAAATTTGGAAATACTTGACGGCTGAGGGGTTGAAGACGAGAGAGGCGCATTGGGGGAGGCAACAGGGCATGAGGAAGCGTCTGCTTGCGACTGTGACGAGTTTCTGGGAGGAAAATGAGTGTCTGAGGTAGCTTTGTGCATGGGACATCCAGGCTTGAGCTGTCAGCCAAGATCTTTGGAGCCTTTTGTAGGTATAGCTTACTGGAGGAGCGGCATCATTGAGTGGAAACTGAGGCGCAAGCGGTCTCGGGGGCGTTACAGTGTCTGCCCAAAACCACCCCATCTTGATAGCTTTCTTGAGGTCAATTCTAATTTGATGCCGTTGTAATATTATACTTGCAGAGCTGCTTGGAAATTAGGCAGTGCTGTGTCGTAGGATGTCTGTGATATAGGATGAGGGAAAAAGGTTGGAGGCGGGACTGCGGAAATTTGCGGGCAAAACCACCTCCGCTTTGCTACCAACCCAAGTTGCATACCCTCTGATGTTCTTACAGCATGGAGTCCGCGACGTTCGAGGTGCCCCAATGACTTTTGAAGGACGGTTTGCTATTCTATGATGCGAACGGCCTACGCCCTTGGCCGCCAATGCCTTCGCCAAAAGCCCTGCCGCCTGATAAGATCTATTGCCCGCCATGAGAGGCACTACTCGATACCTATACCAAGGTTCCGATTTCACAGACCGCCAAATCCGCCAAAAGGCAGGGTACTTGTATGGAGCTTGTTATCCCCTGCCGCTTTTGTGGCATTGAGCGAGGAGGACACTGGAGATGGCAAGACACCAGAAGAACATATGCTGGAGGCCTCGAGAGCAGAGATAGCAAAGGAGATACCAGAGGATATGCGCGGTCTCAGGAGGATATGGAAGGAAATATATCTTTTTGTGGACACATTGATCCTTGAACCAATAGCGACAACTTTCCGGTTCCTGCATCTCGTCATAATATTTGTTCCTGTTATAGGGACTATGCCGTTCATTTGGTTGGGTACAAGGCAGAAGAAGCGAGACAATGAGCGTTCCGGTACGCTCTGGTGGTACTCCTTCTTGGTGCGGTCAATGGAGCGGGCAGGTCCAGCTTTCATCAAGGTGTGCCTTTCATTCTAAGCACAGCAGGACTCCCGCGCTAATCTTTACATGTTTAGCTTGGTCAATGGGCTGCTTCAAGATCAGATATCTTTCCCCAAGAAATGTGCAAAACCATGTCGTCTCTCCATTCCAACGCTCCGGCGCACTCATTGAAATATACCAAGCAGTCAATAGTCAGAGCCTTCGACGGCCAGCCGTTTGAGGAGATCTTTGACGAATTCGAGGAGAAGCCTCTCGGTGTTGGAGCAATAGCACAAGTCTACAAGGCGAAGCTGAAGCCAGAATATACGACTCCCGGTGACACCGATTTAGAACCCCAGCAACGTAACATGAGTCAAAGGGTGAAGAAAAATGTAGATATGTTGGTGAAGTACACGCCACAAAGGACGCCATCCTCCTACGTTGCAGTCAAAGTGCTCCATCCAAAAGTTGAGCGAATGGTGCGACGAGATCTTCGAATCATGGGTGTCTTCGCTGCAATCCTAAATGCAATTCCAACAATGGAATGGCTCTCACTGCCTGACGAGGTAGCCCAATTTGGCGAGATGATGCGCCTGCAACTTGATCTTCGCATCGAATCTGCGAACCTGATCATGTTTCGAAAGAAATTCAAAGACCGGACCACAGCATGGTTTCCCTTCCCCTACTCGGAGCACTCGACTCGTCAAGTCTTAGTAGAAGAATTTGCCCAAGGGATACCGCTTGCAGCCTTCCTCGAAGATGGCGGTGGTGTTTTCCAGCAGGAAATAGCAGACGAGGGTCTCGATGCCTTCCTGCATATGCTTTTGATAGACAACTTCGTCCACGCAGATCTCCACCCGGGCAACATCATGGTTCGCTTCTACAAACCCGAACAAATAGACCTGTCGCTAGGCCGCCACAAGCAATCACAATCCCCAGCGCACTCTACAGATGTCACAGAAGAGGTTCTCCAACAGCTACGCCCCCATCGCCACCACCCCGAAGAATGGACCGCCGAGCTCGACAAAATCGACAAAGAAGGCTACCGTCCGCAACTCATCTTCATCGACACCGGCCTCGTCACAGCCCTCAACGACACGAACCGCAAAAACTTCCTCGATCTGTTCAAAGCCGTCGCCGAATTCGACGGCTACCGCGCCGGCCACTTGATGGTGGAGCGCTGCCGGCAACCGGACGCCGTCATCGACCAGGAAGTCTTCGCGCTCAAGATGCAGCACCTCGTGCTCGGCGTCAAGAGCAGGACCTTTGCCTTGGGCAACATCAAGATCGGCGACGTCCTGAATGAAGTCTTGAGCATGGTTCGAGGCCATCATGTGCGCATGGAAGGCGACTTTGTCAACGTCGTCATCAGCATCCTCCTTCTCGAGGGCATCGGCAGAAATCTCGATCCTAATCTCGATCTGTTCAAAAGGTAAGTCGCTCGATTACTTCATGCATTATCGATCTTTCCATACCTGTGCTCACGCGGCTCTGCAGTGCTCTTCCAATCCTCCGCCAACTCGGTGTCCAAGGCGGCGGCACTTCTCTCCTCAAAAGCGTGCGGGAGGGCGACACATCCATGTTGAAGGTATGGGTGGGTCTGGAGATACGAAAGTACCTGCAGGCTTCTGCGGACCAGGTGGAGTCGTGTGTCAAGTACGATCAATTAAGTCCGAATATCTGAAAGACCGTCACGCCTTCTGCTGTCCTGTACTCATTGCGTCTAGCGTTTGTAGTCACTATGAGGAAAAGCTCAAAAGTGGCAAAGGGTCTTTTGATACTGGATATGTGGTATAAGGAGTCGGGAGTCTAGAGCTAATAAAGACCGGCGGCAGTCAGAATCGTCTATCGAATATGTAAAAGAACAATATCCCCAACTATCCTACATTCAGCCAATCAGATATGCGCGCCATGCATGGAATCAAATGTCTCTCTTTATGCTTCGCAGAGGCTAGACGCCCTCTGATTTCCCTTCCATGCAAAAAAAGCATTCGCCTTTAATTATTTCTTCAGCAAATCTCGATAAAAGGCCGGCGTAGCTGAGTTTCTGTCTTTTCCTCGCCCGCCTTGCATGATACGCTGGCTCAGGGATCTCCCATTCGCCATCCTCGATTTCTCCCCTCCCCAGCCCCTATTCGCAACTTTCTCATCAACCTTGACATCCCGTACAAGCACATCCACCAAGCCTGTCGCAAACATCTTCCTCACTTCCTCATCTGCTAAATACGTCTCGCGCTGGCGTAAGGTCCCCTCGCCAGATTTCCTGCTTGGTGCCGACGATAGCTTGCCTAGCTCTTGGAATGCAATTGCTAAGACTCTTTCGAGACCCTTTCGAAACTCGATGAGTGTCTTTGCAGTGCGACGGTCGGGGGAGGTGATGTAAAAAGGGAGCCAGCCGTCCAACTCGACAATGTTGCTCCGCTCCTCGTTTCGCCTCAGTCGGCCGCCGAAGAGAGTAGCCATAAGAGGAGTTACTTGTGTTGTATCGCGAAGGAAGGTTGTACGGCCGTCATTGGAGCGCGCCATCGCACCGTACATATACAAAGTATTCCTCGCGGCTTTGAAACCATCGGTTTTTGCCCTTGGCGAGTTGACTGACGAAGGATGCACGAGGCAAGTCTTTTCGCTAATGGTTCGGAAGCTCACACCGCCATTGTTGAGGGCAAGGTTGGGGTGGAAACCTGCTAAAGCCAAGGATTTAATGAGTGGAGTTTGGTGACTGTTTTCGTTAAGAGCGGAGTCGCCGAACTCGGACTTCTGACGGGAATATGGCGTGCTTCTAGGAATGAGGCGAGCTTCAACGAGTATGTCTTCGATTTGCCGAGCAGTCGCATCGATGGTCCTGAAAGCGCCAATATGGAGGAAATTGCGGCTAGCGAAGTCTTTCATCCAGTAATCGCCTTTCTCATCGCGTGTGCGGCGAAGGTCTCGAAATGCGTGTAAGAGGGCGATGTGGTCGGAGCCACTGCCTTCAACGAAGGAGAGTTTGGCTCTAGCAGCTTGATCGCGAACATCGAGTGGATTGAGGAAGAGAGAGCGTTCGGAGGAGGCGGCACCGAGGACGACCATGGGATCGAGGCAGCGAAAGATAATGCCAAGCACTATCATCTTACCAAGGCTTGGGTGAACAGGCAGGGAAGACAGAAGACGGCCGAGAGGTGTAATTGCCTCGCTGTCCTCTGTGAGGGCATCTAAGGCTTCGAGGTTGCGGATGGATGAGTCCACGGCTTTCGGATCGGGGGGTTCTATGGCGTCAGCTAAAAATTCGCGGATTGGAGCTTTAAAAGCCTGTGCCTTGACCTTGAGACAAGTTTCTTGGAGGTCGATGCGTAGAAGTTCTGGCAAGCCGATCCCACGCAGCGTTTGGTAGCGTTCCTTGGTAAATAGGGCATAGTAATTTCCATTCTGGACTCGTCCAGCTCTACCTGCTCGCTGCTTTGAATTGGATTTGCTGACCCATGTGCAAAGAAGCTGGGAGATGCGACGAGTTTGATCGTATTGCTTCTCTCTAAGCTTACCGGTGTCAACCACATATTGTACGTCGGGAATGGTGATAGAGGTCTCGGCAATGTTGGTGCCGAGTATAATCTTTCTGCAGCCTTCTGGCACTGGATCGAAGACTTTATTCTGACCATCAGACAGACTAGAATGCAGCAAACAGAGCTTAAACTTCGACTCATCCTTGAAGTCAAGGCCTATGCTTTGGCTCTTCAGGATCTCTTCGACTTTTACAATTTCTGCGAGACCGGGAAGGAATACTAATATGGCTCCTTCCTGGGTGGTCTTCGCAATATGCGCAATGGTACAAGCAACGAGACCGAAAGGTATCAACGCGTTCTCTTTAACTGTTGCCGGATCTGCTGCTCCTTCGCTGGCGATGGAATCTCGCTCGCGTTTCCAGTCAATTACTGATATTTCCTTCCTCGATTCGTCTAACGACTCCTGGTCAGCTGTTGTTGGATTTGCGTTCCGAAAAGTGGTTTCAGCATCAAGATAGTCCTTGGTGTCGAGATCTCCGTACATTGCCTGTAGTTCGACCGAAGAATTTGTCGCACGCAACTCCTGCAATATCTCATCCAGATATCTCTCTTTGACTGGAAATGTCCGACCGGGCACGCTCAGTGAAGGACAATCAACGGTACCCTGACCGGCGATGTCGCTCTTGAAGTAGGACGCGAAGAGATCGGTATCCATGGTAGCGCTCATGAGCACGACTTGGGGATTGGACTTGCCAAGGGCTTGACGTTGCATGATGTTCTTCTTCAGTGTTATAAGAAGGAAGTCTATCAGCATGTCGCGTTCATGCACTTCATCGATAACCAGATGCGATAGATTGTCCAATACGTCGTCAGGATGATGCTGAAGCTGTTGTTGCAGGATACCGGTCGTGCAGTACGTGACGCTGCCTCCAACTTGGGGTAGCTTGGAGTCAAAGCGAACCTGATATCCAACACTGTTCTGTAGAGCCTCTGCTCTCTCCTCGGCGACTCGCTTAGCAACGGAAATTGCTGCTATCCGGCGAGGTTGAGTACAGACAATATTGCAAGAAGCGCCGTTGCCTTTGCTGATAGCGTCTTCCAACAAGATCTGCGGTACCTGGGTAGTCTTACCACTTCCGGTAGCCCCAACAATGATGCTGTAGACGTTGTTGTTGACCAGGTCCAAGACCTTGGCCCGATATTGATTCATCGGTAGTTCGGCTTTCTTGTTTCGGAGATCTGCAAGCTCTGGGTTTGAGAGGAAATGATTCATCCTTTGTAGCAAATCCTCGTCTCGTCTTTGAGATTCATCGGCTTGCAGTTGACGTCGATAACTACCTTTTCGGGTTTCGGGAAGGTCCACTTCGGATCTAACATCTTTAACCGAGTCGGGCAATCCTGCCCTGCGAGCTGCAAAGATTGTTTCACGCATGGAAAGAGAACAATCTTCGTCGACTGTCATATCCATAGGCGGGACAGGCCTCAGAATCTGTCCATTGCCAATCCGCAAAGCTTGGAGGAAACGGGGGTATAGCTCCGGTTCTTGTTTCTTAATAGCAATAGCTGCGGTGAGAAAAGCAATGTCTTCAGCTTTCTTCTTGATTAACATCTCCACAGGCTGGCCCAATGGTTCTCCATTGATCGTAATCTGGACGCGATTGGGCACCTTGTCCAATATCTTTCTCTCCCTTGGTTGTGTTGCAATCGCCTGAATATCCACACCCGGCCGAACAATCTTCAAGAATTCCATGAACTTTGACGCATTGTCTGTTGTCAGTGCACCAGAGTCTTTGATAACAATGGTTTCGCTGCCATAAATTTTTTGGTATCTCTCTGCTTCCTCTTTAAACATTGTTGCAGCTCGAGTCTCAGCAACTTCGATTGCTCGGGCTTCAGATTTAACGGATATACCTTGCTCTGGAAGCTCCACAGTCACTACCACGTACTTCATTGGTCTTCCGCGTTCCATGCGAGGATGAACCTTGAAAGTAACACTAGGCACAGCGTCAAATCGAGCTGCGTAATTGTATATGTCCATTATGGCATTCTTTTCTTCTTGTCTTGCTTTGGTCATGGTCTGTTTGTTGAATTGATTTATACCAGAGTTCTTATCAATTATCTCTCCAAGGATGCCTTGCTCGTGAAACTTTGCCACCATGTGTAGCCACGCGGTGTCTTCGGCGGCTTTCTACACAGATTTAGTATACGCCACTTCAAGAGAATATAAAGCTTGCCTTGGTTCGCCCTTCTCCCACCGCTACTTGGTTATGCATCGCAGAATTGTAATAGGCGACGCATTGGAAGGCATATGTATCTAGAGCATTGATCTCTGAGCGGCACTCCGCTAACCCGTTCGCTACATTGTATATGGATACTTTGGGTGTTTTGAAAATAGTCTTCGGTGCATTAGGATATTCCTGCGGTGTTGGTATGCTCATGTTGCTTCGGATATAGGCTTCGTCTTTGAGCTCTACGCGCTTTCGCCTTGCTGGTCGGTCGGTGAGGGAAGCCGTAGCCTTCCTCTTCCTGCTAACCACAGCCTGTTCCCGCTTGGTTTGCTTTTTGGAGCTCTTACTCGACGATTTAGATCCTGTCGAGGTCTGGGCCCCGTGATGTGAAGGCACTCCTGAATGATGAGAGGAAGGATTCGATGCTGCTTGTTCTGGCATAGATCTTCCAGAATTTTCCTTCTCTCCTCCATTCTCCTTCTTTCCATACAACATTGCTGCAACTCTCTCATTGTTTTGTGCAGTCTTAAGCTCCTGATCGGTAGAGTTATACCGGCTTCGCTGGGGACCTCTCCATGGCTGGAAGATGAGGGCGTTGCGAGAGTATGGAGCTGATGGCAACGTGCGAGTACGAAGTACCTAGAGCCAGTGTATCAACACGTATCGCTCAGCTTGGAGGTTGAAAGACTAGCAACATACCAAAGCTCGTATCATGTTTCCCTGATGGCGGTCGAGAAGCACCTCGAGGCAAATTAAAGGGTACGATCAGGTCTAATTTGGTCCATGTGTGGGAATGAAAGACAAAGTACGCAGTACAGAGTTGAAAGCCACGAGAGTTCTATTTACCAAATGGTATATCGTTCGTTATACGTTCTGGAGCCAAGCAAATTGCGCCTCGTACGGAGTACAATATTTTTTGCACTAAGATCTCTAGCGCCTTGGCTACGAGTACGGCGGACACTTGACGCAACCAGAAGCAATTTTCTAGCTGCAGGAACTGCTCCACCGTAATTCTATACAATGATGTGTACGCAGGGTCTGGAGCTTTATCAAAATGTGGCCCCAAGATGCTTACAAATAACAATCTGCTCATTGGGCCAGAGTAAGTGCAAAAGATAGGTCTTTGATCATGCATACACATACGACGTATGGTGATGTAGTAATCAAGCATCACGGAATTCATGCAAGCTGAAGAGAGCGAGTGGTAGCACAGTGTCCGACGTGAGATGATCCCAGCGTAAACGATCAATTGAGTTACGGACCATCGACTTATGTCAGAGAGGATGTGGTCTGCCATTGCACGTCAAGAGCATATGCGAGCGAGGATTCTGGGACTCACACGGCTGGAGCTTGAATTGGTGAATCGTGAAGAGATGGTCTATCTAGCATTCCTTCAGAACGGAACAAGCATGACAATTTGGCGCATTTTACTAATAATAATGGAGCTCTGCAATCAAAAGAAGATCGGAACAAAGTACAGCCTTATTCTTTAATATTGCCCGACTCCTATCTACCTCACTCTGACATCAAATCCAGTACAGCAGTGGGCCGGCATCAATATCAAAAATAGAAGAACCATCCAGCCCGAGCGCTCTGCATTATGGTACCTGAAGGAAGCTCCGCCCTGTGGTCAATTCATGTATCATAGTATACTACGAAGGAGCTAGCTAGCACTAGAATCCAAAACAGTCCAATGCTACTCTATGCGATGACCAGATGCGCTTTAAATACCGGAGATGTGCTCACTCGTGCCTATCATTCAATGCCCAAGGTAAATTTGTACTCCTCGATAACGCTAATGCTGGTCCTTTAGTCATAAAGTATGAAAATCTAGGTACGTCTTGATTTGTGCTTCTTTGAGAGAGAGCAAAGAGCGTACCACAAGCTCAAAGCCCTCAAAAACTTGATCGCAGGTCGTGGAATGATCCCAAGGCTCTAGTCTGTCGTCAGGAGGTGTAGTACTAGTTTGGGTGATGACTCGACCATCCAAAAGTCAAGACTCACGGATCGAAACTTCAGCTTCCCAACGTCCCGTCCTGACTGGCCGAATTCTGATGCCGCGCAGTCATCGCAGCCTTCAACTTGGGGAAAAAATCTCGCGCTAGGATTGTATCTGAGTATTCTTTGGAGCACGTGATCTTCTCCCCACTTTCGTCAAAGTCGAGCAGCCACATGTACTCGTTCACATACTCGCCAACCACGGTATCACCTCTGGCACTCAGATACAAACAGATGCGGTTGGCTTGTTCGTCCTCGAGTAGGTCATTGATGGTGCACGAAAAGTTCTGAAAGACACCAGACAGCTGACGGAGAGAGTCTCTATACGTCGCGTTATCTTGAGGTGAATTTCCCATGGACTTGGGTATGAAGTGGCGGCGGCAGCCCGGGCTGCGGCGAGCTATGATGCCATCAACGTCCATGTTGTTAAATGCTGCCACCACTGCTTCGGCAGTTTTCCTTTTCTGTGAGACTGTCATGGAGGGCCTTTGTCTGAATATAGGATAGCCGAGAAGAGCTGCAAAGTTGTATTGCACTTGAATATTGATGCCATCCTGTCTGAGAGATGCTTGCCCTGCTTTAAGTATTCGACCTGGACCAAGGGAAGAAGGCCGAGAGAACCAGGTCAGCAGGCTGATATCATATCCTTAACAGCCGACACTCCGTCTACTAAGTGTCCAAAATGAGAGCCAATGGATGGCGTGGTTGCTGCAGGGTACTGTTAGACCCGCCCAATTCTGGCCTGATCTTCCCCCATTCAAGCCACAACACATCCTGTAAAGCCTGTAAAGGAATGGCGTCTTTGTTAGTAAGCAATGTGAGGACCATTCAGAGCATTAGATTGAAAGCTTGTTCAGGATTTCGATTCAAAGAGGCATGGTGGGATGCTTGCTGGTTCCCATGATTTCCACAACAAGCTTACTCTATTTGCGCTCGTATAACAATAAGTAGTCAAGGTAAGAGACTAATCACTCCACTTACCCAGTCTGCAGTACTCTTGCGTACATAAGGTAAGACGAAGGTGGACCTACCTCATGCAGCAGCCTTGGACTGCTGACTTTGAAGCTGACGATTGTGAAGAGCTTCGCTTGCAAGCACTGACCCACAGCTGAAATTTGTGAAATGGAACAGATTTCAAACGGACAAGACAGGGCAGAGAAGAAGAATGAAACAATCGAAAGCATTTGCTAATGTGGCTGGCTTACTACTCTAATCGAGCAACAAAAAGCAATAAGCACGAGTCACGGATCTCCGAGGAATGGCCGCAAGCGGAACAAAGCAACCCCACTGGAACGATCTAGAACCTTGAACTTGAACTTCACTGGGCAAAGCGAGAAAGACTCGGAGCCGCCAGACTACCAAAGATTCCGCCACCGTCGCTATTGACGATATCAAATCCGAGACCAACTCGCAGAATCAAGGCCAGTGGTCGCCATCTTGTGGGACAGAGTCGGGAAACTTATGATCGAGTACCACCAATTAGATGGATAGCGAAGTCCGGAGGTTACCATATTTTCAAGATAAGACTGCTGGCTTAAAACACGGGCCATCATGCAGGGTAAAGGTTATATGGCCATTTGGAACCGCTGGCAAAAGATCAAAAATATGTGCCCCCAGGTGGCCCGGGATTCTGAGGAATCTGAAACCAGTAAGAAAGGGATTCCGGCCATTCGCCAGAGTATTAGCCATTTTTCCCACCGGAGCGAGGTGACAGTGATGAAAATGAGGCCGAATGGACGGAAATTGATGAGGAGGGCATGTTTGATTGGCTCAGGAAGTCGGGATTACGTTGTAGGAGATGTGCTTGCGAAGAGGCTTGAGTTCTTTGGTTTGAGAAGACGTGGACTGAACCAGACTTCATCATAAAGTAAAATACCTTAGTTTTCTGCCTTGTCGTAATGCCCGTGATTCGCGCCAAGACTTTCAGCCCTACAGGCATCTTCAATTTCCAAACACGTCTTATCCCAAACATAGCAGTATTACAGCTCACCGCAGAAATCAGCGCTGCATCCTCCACACTCCCACATCCGGCCGCCATGGCCCAATACTACCCCCAACAACAATCCCAACAACCCTACAACCCCCAAAACCTCCAATTCTACCAATCCACCTACCCAGCCCCCGTCTCCGGCCACTCCACCCCGTCACAAGCACAATATGGCTACGGCCAACCATCAGTCTCACAACCCTACCCGAGCTCTGGCGGGTTCGGCGCGGCGCCCAATTTTGGAGGGCAGGGCGTCAGTGGGCGCATGGGAGAGCAAGGGGGACTGAGGACGGGGTGGATTGCGGCGTTTGGGACGGAAGGATATGACGGGGAGCCGCCGCTGTTGGAGGAATTGGGGGTTAACTTTGGGCATATAAAGGGAAAGGTACCTGCCCCCAATTCATGCAGCACGTGCATTATCTAGAGCAACACTCGACAACGGAACGGGCCCTCGAACAGTCCTTTCTTTCAAACCTTCCGAAGCAGCATGAAGTGCCCATGTGATGAGCGACCAAAGCTAACAACAACGGTCCTTCCCCCCAGACACTAACAGTCCTCAACCCCCTACACCCCATCTCCCAACACATAATGGACGACTCCGACCTCGCCGGCCCGATCCTCTTCTTCCTCCTCTTCGGCACCTTCCTACTCTTCTCCGGCAAAGTGCACTTCGGCTACATCTACGGCCTCGCCCTCGTCGGCTCCCTCTCCCTCCACACAATCTTCTCCCTCATGTCCCCTCCCCCCGAAAGCAACTCCCCGACCTCCACACCCTCCTACGCCCAACAAACACACCACGATCACATGAGCGGCGTCGCGGACGGCGGCGGTGGTGGCAATCTGTCAAGCACGCTGACGTTCCCTCGCAGCGCCAGCGTCTTGGGTTACTGCCTCCTCCCGCTCGTGCTGACTAGCTTTGTAGGCGTGGTGTTGCCGATGGATACGGCGGCGGGGTATGTGATTAGCTCGCTGGCGATTTGCTGGTGCACGTACAGTAGCAGTAAAATGTTCTGCGCGGTGGGCCGGATGCGCAGTATGAGGGGGTTGGTGGCGTATCCGTTGGGCTTGTTCTATGTGGGGTTCGGCATCATGGGGATATTCTCAAGTAAAGGGACGGGGTCGTTGGGAAGGGTGGCTACTGGGTGAAAAGGGGGGTGTGGGTAGAGTGGGCGTGAGTCTTGAGACATTGTACAGAAAATATTAGAGGCATAGCGGAATTTCGAATCGCAAGATTGTGACTGATCTTTTTTGGACAAGAGCATTGTCCTAACCGTTGCTCATTTTTCATGCACCTACTTCTGAATGGGCACGTTATCAACATTCCGATGGACTTGAGGGTTTGTCCCTAGGGATATGCTATTTTGGATTGCATACGCGTAAAGGCCACCGCTTCTATATGCTCCAGTCCATGTAAAGGTTCCAAAAACCCCAATTCCCTATCCCTAGCGTGCTAAGGAGGGAACCTCCAGCGTACCTGCCGTGATTGATAGCTCGTAGGAACGAAGAAGATACTTTGCATACGGGGGTCCTTTGAGCTTTTATATGGCTTCGACGACGTAGCGGGGCTTCGGGGAAAAGGATCATCTCCAAGAGCCTTGCTCTGCTCGAACCAGGCATGCCGTCTGATCTTCGCTTAGGATTTGAAAGGGGTAGAAAGCATTAAGTTGAACAGGGGTGAGCTTGGGCTTCTGACCCTGCCTTTTGCCGAATCTTGGCTCCAGAATGACATTTGGCGAGAGGTTCCAACAAGGACACTCCCTCATCTCGCAGCCTCTGCCCTAGTAGGCGCAACGTCTCGTAGCCAAACCCGAGCTCTGTTCAAGTCGCCGCCAGCTACCTCCAAAGCAGCCACACACCACTCGAGCTCATAGCCACTCCCTGCGCCCAAAAACTCCCTTTCTTTCCCCTTCCCCTTTCCACCTGCATCACCCTCCGCAGCAACTATCTCAGCCAGAACCCTCCTTTTCTGACTTGCCTCATCCGTGCAGAAATGAACGGGCACATTTCCATTTTTCAACCCCTCCAGAGTCGGTTTGATCATGCCGAGTGCTTCTTTCGAAGAGATGGTCTGACTCTCCTGCGTCATGCCAAGAGACTTGCGACCTATTTTGCAGTACTCGTTCCGGCACCAGTGTTGCCCGCATCCTGTAAGGAGCTGCGTGAGGTACTTACGTTCAACGCGCCGGCGCAGTGCTTTGCCTTCTGGGTCGTACATCGTCACGTACAGAGGTCCGAAACAAACGTCGCAGACTCCAATCTCGTTTCTCGCTCCTTGGACTCTGACTTCGCCGCTTTTGCTGACGTCGTCAAGCGTGCGGCCGCAGTTGACGTTTCTGCAGATGCGGGGCTTGGAGCGAGAGATGCGCTGTAGATCGTGGTGCTTCAGATGGGTTGACATGTCGCGGAGTCGAACAATCTTGCTACAGATGTGGCATTCGGTGGTCCGCGCGCCATCTGAGAGCTCGTGGGGTGTCAGACCGGAGAGGATTACTTCTGCAGAGTCAGGGCTTGGGTCGTCGGAGCCTTGCTGTGGGACTTGTAGATGGCAGAATTGGCAGAGAATTAGTTTGCCGGGGCAGGTTGTGAATCTATGATGTGCTAAGTCAGGGGTGTTGGCAGCTTCGTAGTCGCAAGACGGACATGGCCGTGAAGTGTGCATCAAGAAGTCGTGCTTAGAATGCGAAGAGAGCGTGTTGCCATGAGAAGAGTCGTGAGGACAGTGCCAATGATCTTGCCATTCTGAGGAAGATTTTTGGTAGACGATGTGGCAGTGAGGGCAGAGAATGTTATTTCGTAGGCAGAAATTTTGGTGGAGAAACATGGTGCGTTTCGGGACAGCTTGACGGCAATTAGTACAGCGCTCTTCGTCTGGCTCAACGGGATCATCATCAATCAAAGTGCTGTCGGCCTGATTGGACATGTGTGACTCGTCGATGGATGCGATCCGGAGACTGTATTGTAGTGGAGCTTGTGCGTGCGAGTCAAGCCCAGATTCCCCATAGCCTCTCACAGACACCCATAAAGCTTCTGCATTGTCTAACTCAGCGTTCGTATGCCGTATCTTGACTCTCTTCGTTCTTTTTGTGGAAAAGTCCCCAAACAGGAATTCATCCTCCCTTGGCTTGCTGCGATGCTTGGCTCCGAACGGGGTGACGAATAGATCGACGTCCTCATTGTCATCGAGGCTCGTCAATTCGAGCTCTATATCCTTGCTTTTATCCCATTGTCCAAGATTATAGTCCACGTACTCGCCAGTGCGAACCTGACCGGCCTCATTGGTGTCCAAATCAATGTTCCCACCTGCAGAACTGCCCTCGCTCGTTCCTGGGGCCTTCTTAGACTTCTGGACGAGCTTTTGCAGCGTTTCTCTGGCTTGTTCTTCGTTTAGAGGCTCAATGTCCACTTCGATATCTGTATCAACTAAAGAAATTGCCTCCTCATTTGGCTTGAGCCCATCCACCAAAAATCGAAACGTATCCTTTCCGGCTGGTATTGCAAGAATCTCACCATTCGTCAAAGTAGTATAATTGTCTCGTAGATATTGCTCCAGAAGCGCCTTCCAATCCTCGGGGTCGTAACCCGCCTCCAGTGGCCTGAACCTGACATAAGTTCCTTTTGGTATTTCGTGCACATGCACAGTAAGCCTCGGTGGTGTCCCAATCATTTCTTGCGTCCCTAACCCGTTGAGTTCGGTGCTAGAACGTTTCTGTTTCCCGTCTTTCATGCTCTTGTCGCCACCAAAACCCAGGGATTGCCTCAGAAATGGGCTTATCCCAACTGCATTTTCTGCGGCAGAGAACTCCCTGATACCTGCAAAGACAATCCTACCATTCATAGGATTGACCAGTCGGAAAGTCAGAGGATGTGGCAGATTCTGTTGTTGCTCAACTCGTTGCTCTCGAGCCTGTCTTTCGGCGGCAAAGCTATGAGGATTGTAAGGATCGAAATTCGCCGTCGCTGGCTGGGATATGCTTGACACAGTTACAGTGGCAGCGGTGAGAAGTTGCTCAAGTGCCAAGGGAGGTAGTATGATCTTATCACCTCGCAAAGGAGGAGTGGCCTCTGGAGGTAGAACTTCTAACTGGGCTGACCACTTCAACGGTGGCCGATCTGGAATCACGCTCATGGTGGATAATTGAGGAGGGAGTCAAGCACGCGGACAATTTGATAACTCATTGTGTAGGAAGCTGAAGGATATCGAGGATTCACTCAAAAGTGTCATTCTAGAAGCATCGACTGATATGTCATCAGGCCAAGGACGCACAAGATGTCGCCGCCGACTTGATCAAAACACTTAGGGCTAGGGCTGATATGGGATTAACTCGTCTAGAGTCGAATCAAGGAAGACTTTCCATGCTACAAACTTGTATCAGATCATGTCAAATCCGCCCATTGATGGATTGGCAGTTATGTCTACTGGTCATTCTGTCTATTAAGCAGCCTCGGGAGCCTAGTGGCTAGCTTCTGGTTCTCTCTCGGACCGCAATACTATTACCAACTATCTTAGTAAGATATAATTTGAACGAGTCTCCTCGCATGTAAACGCTTCATTTGACAAAACGTTGAGACGACCGCCTGTTGGGGCAAATAAGATCGAACCATCGACTGTTGAGGGTTGTAGCCCGGGAAAGTCGCCCTTCCAGGCAAAGCTGCGCGGCCTGACTTCAACCTCGTCGTCGTCCGAATTTGCCGTCCAGATGCCAGTTTCCAGCTCGGAGTTCGTTGCTGTCTCTACCTGGGCCGGTATGGGAGACTAGTTTGCGGTGTATTTGCGGATGCATTACGCAGGATTCATTTGTTCGCCTTTGGAGGTGAGCTGCCTGTTGCAAAGGAGGAGGGTGCGCTGGAAGCCCGCGATCCATGTCCGCGGCGAGTGGCAAGACTCTTTGGGAGCGTAAGATACGCGATGTGGCTCGTTGCTGAGTTGCCTCGCCATCTTAGTATGACAAATTGGACATCCCTGTGAGTTGGTCTGAATGAGATTTTCCCGGAGATCCTCGTGAAACTCGAAACATCTGGCAGATCACTGTTTCGTAAACTCTGTGACCACAATCTTTCCCTTCTTATCCACTGCAAACAAGAATGAGCCCGAGGGATCAAAGCGTAAGCACTGAGTCAAAGGCCTGTCTTGCTTGCAAAGAGAATACTGCAGGAACTCCGTGTCATCATCTGGGCTGTGAATTCCACCGTCGTCATGCTTGTCAAGGTGAAGCACAGATAGTCTACCTGAGTCTTCTAGGACTGCAAAGACATGATGGTGACTTGATGGACAGCCTGCTAATAACGAGCGATGGCTTTTCAATTGTTCGAAGTTGTGAATTATATTGCCTGGATTTGGGTTTTGCGGAGATGCGATGAGCATGATGTATGACCACTCACCCTCATAACGCAAACGCTCTGTTGACGGTGCCGTGGTACATAGGACGTATTGTCGGTTCGATGGCGACTGATATATAGTGGCAGAAGTTACGCCCGTCTCCCTCGTCTCCTATAGACCTGAAATTAATGACCGTCAAAGGCGCGGCTGAATATCGAGCACTTACAGCTGGATACTTATTCTTCAGGAACTCAAAAGGCTCTGAAGATGAGAAAAAATCATCGTCTAATTTCCACACCAGGAGCTTGTTCTGGATCCTCGTAATGCAGGTGAGGATTTGCGAGTCCGCATCAAAAGAGACTTTCTTGGGATTGTCGCTTGCTGGCACATTGAGGGTAAAGGCAGGTAGCTTTTTAGCTTGACCGTTCATTTGGTACCTATAGACCTTTATCTGACCGTTTAACTTGTTGATCGCGTTTCTCTGACATCGGCCGAGAAACACAACCACGTTAGTCTCGCTCTCGTGACAGGCAAGTCCGCTTGGGTCCCAGTCTCCATGCGGGACAGCGTCAATTAAGGTCTCTTTGTCAATCTTAAAGACGAGTAGACGTCTATTAGTGACAACGATAATATACGCCAGGGACGACGCAATATTTCGAATGCACTCTCGGCCTTTATAACGCTGGGTGAAGACCTTAGTAAACTTCGGTGACGTGGGATTCCTCTGTAGATCTCCCAATCGATAGACTGAGACTTCGCTATCGTTGTTGAAGACTGCATGATGGCAGTCTTCGAGGAGCCCGGCTGAGTGGTAAGAGCTGCTGAAATCACGAGATCGCAGAGAAAATGAGGTCGATTTCTTGATTTCTGATCTGGTCAGAGCTCTTTCCAACGGTGACGTATGGGACGTATTGATAGGGAAGGATTCTCCTCTGTCTGCTGGTATGGTTGAGATACCTAAATTCCTTGGTTGTATACTATCGAATCTCTGGGGTACACATGTAAGAGGTCGCGCTACTCGGAGTCTCAATTTCTCCCATTCGTCACTCTCCAATTGGACCTGAATGAGCCGCATTTCTTCGAGAACATTTGCCTTGTCCTCAACGGCTGATCGCACTTCGACATCTCTTCTTAGCATTTGATACTGTGCCCAGCGAGTGCAATGACAGGCCAAAAGGATTTCGATCTGTGACGAGTGTCAGCGGCAATTGGTGAGAATCTCTTTGTCTATTCACTGCGGAGAAAATGGAGGATACTGACGGCTTTCCATCGGAACTCCGGCACAACACTATCGAAGATCAGGTCTTTGAGTCTCCCCAGCAGTGCGTTCCCTAGCATTTGGGGGTCTGCCACAGTAGCAATTTGGGAGACGCAATCGAGTACGCCATAGTAATAATCCCCCTGATCTATTTTTGGAGGTCCACGCGAAACCGTTGCAAGCGCTATGTGCCATCGTCTTGCTAGCTCTGGTGTGAATTTTTTATTCTCCACAGCTAGGATTTCATCCGCTTTGTCGAAAAGGGCTGACACAAGGGCGGTGGCAGCTGTTCGCAGTTCATCGGACTTGTCCGAAACATCAGACTCTTGACAGAGACTGGTCGCCAATCGGGCGTATTCCTGCAAACCGCACAGTGCTTGGTACTTCGTCCAAGGCTTTTGCCATATGTTGACGAGCTGGTTAAGCCCACCAATAATCTCCCGTATGTGGTTATATTGACCCCCGCCCTATAATCGCGGTTGGTTATTTGGCTCGGAAAGGATGGCCGCACCTACCAGTGATATGGCCGAAAAGAGTATGTCCAACGTTGGTCCAAATACCGAGGACCATGCAGAGTCACCCCGATGTACAAACGAGACATATTGCGAAGCCAGCTGTACCAGGTATCCGTGAGGTGCAAACCGAATTTTTTCTACCAATTTCGAGTTTCGATGGAGCTGAAAAGCGATCTTTTGGAACCTTGCCGAGATGTTCTTAAGCCTAAGCCTATCATAGACCTCGGGGTCCAAAGTATGCACTCCATTGTGGTGCAGTAGCGCAAGCGAGGAAATAAGAGCGCGGAGCTGGATCTCTTGGAACAAGGATCCGCTCGGATAACCGCATTGGTTCAGAGGTCCAGATAAAAAAATTGCTAATTCTACGATGGCTTCAACCTCCGATGCCGAGACTTGCGCGGGCTCCAACAAAGTGTCTGTAGCATGCTGCAAGCATTTACGATCGAGGATCAAAAGCAGGTCGTAGAGTTGTCTTATAGTTGGGCTTACGGGCAGACTGAACGATGCCAGTGTTTCGCGTAAGGATGAGTTCAAAGGGACAGGTCCGCCAATGGAGCTGCCGTGGAGCGATGGAGATCGATCAGGCATCTGGGCCGATGGGGTATGAGTGGAGATGGACATAAAGTACTGTTACCGATTATGCCAAAGAGAAGGGGTACAGCACTCTCGTTCTCTTGCACAGTGCTGATTCGGTTCGATAGCAGCGTTGTCATCAGGTCATAGCAGCGAGGCCCTATCGAGCTAAGACCCCACTAGTGTGGCGCAGCGGGGTCGATTCGTGCGTCAGCTTCGCGCAGCCTGATGAGAAAGACCCTATGGCAGCAAACGATTGGAGGTAAAAAGAAGGCTGCAGATTTTGAGCAAGGCTGCATGTCTTGAGCTCGGCTGAAGATGCAAAGCACACGCCACGTCGTTTAAAATATCTGAAAGGAGCAAGCACCATCGCAAGCAACCTACACTTTTGGGCTAACGCCAATCATGCTCAAGATCCATTACTCCTTAGCGCCTGAATCAACGATACAAATAATTAGGTCCTTCTTTCCGTCCGCCATCCTGGAACTCATCACCTTCATCTTGATATAATCAAACATGGCCAACATCTTGCCGCCTAACACACTATCAGAAAGCATCAACATTCAACCCAAAGAGGCCATTCTACAGCAGGGTCATCAGGATGACCTACTTAGCAAGCTCAGCCATGAAATATTCAAATACGATTGTTTGGACCGTAAATTGAAACGCCATCATGTAACCGGTGAGTGTTACCAAAACCTTCTCCAGAACTGCGCACTTACGTCAGATAGGAATTGCCTTCTCCGGTGCGGTTGGCGCTGGCCTGTTCCTGTCTTCAGGCCAGATTATCGCCATGGGTGGTCCCGTCGGCGCCTTGATAGCATTCCTGTTTGCGGGTCTCATAGTTTTTGCGGTTATGAACACGCTAGCGGAAATGGTTAGTGTGAGGCCTGTTTCGGGGGCCATCATGGACTTTCCCGACGTGTTCGTGGACGAGGCCCTCGGCTTCGCCGTGGGCCTGATGTACTGGTAGGAGCTTCAGACTTGACCCTCCTATCTGAGTCCTTGTTAATCGGAGAGAATAGGCTGGCCAATTGTATAAGCATGGTGACGCTGACAATAGCAGCGGCCATGTGCACACAGTACTGGGGTTCAGGACTCAACATTGCGTACGTATTTTTGGACTCCATATCTCCTTCTCTATACTAGATCTCGAACATTTAGGCATTTTCTGGAAGCAGACCTTACTCTCGAGACTGTTTTTCAAGGCTTAGTGGCTCATTTACTTATTCGATACTGACCCTGGATGCTTAATACAGTCCAGCTACATTCGTATTGCTCCTTGCAATTCTCATGATGAACGTGTGTGGTGTGCAGGTATTTTTAGCTCAACATAACAAGCGGCAAAATGCTTAGCTGTGATTTAGCTATACGGGAACCTGGAATGGATCTTTAAATGGGTAAAGATCTTGCTGATTCTACTTGTCTGTGTCGCCATGGTTGCGGTCAAAGCTGGGGGTAAGGTAGTCTTCAGTAGGCTCAGAAAAAAAGCTTACTTTCAAAGCTGGTCCGATTCCGATTCATAGCAGTGAGTAGGAAGAAAACCCCTGCATCATGATAACTACTCATTCAGTGGAACAGACTTCGAATTGAGCCCTGGCTACAATTCAACTGGTTTCTTCGAAGATGGTCATACAGTTGCCATACCGGGCACTGGAGGTCGAATCATGGCTGTATGGTGGGTTAGTATGGTAGATTTTGACCAGCTCCAGTTGAATATGCTTAGGACTTGTCTTATAATTGCAATGTTCCAATTCATGGGTGGCGAGATGGTATTGGTAACAGCAGCAGAGTCGGAGTCACCCCGTCGAGATTTGCCTACAGCAGCACGGTACATGTATCTCTTACCTGTGAGCTTGTATCTGGTGGGAATCATCCTCCTGGGACTTTGCATCAACTACCTGGATCCCAGACTTGTGCATCCGCATGTGGATTACTACCCAGCGGGATCTCGTCTATACGGCATTACCACCGGCACGAGGAGCCCCTTCGTCATAGTCATACTGACTGCTGGAATTCACGGGCTTCCCGTCTTTCTCAACGCAGCTTTTCTATTCTCAGCACTCACTGCTGCGTAGGGGTTCTTTCAAACGCCCTTTCGATAGGCGTTAGCTAATCCGTTGTTTAGTAATTCTGCCCTTTATGTGTCGAGTCGGACTCTTTTTTTCCTTGCGCGAAAGAGTTCGTTCAAGATCATCAAGGAAACTGTAGGCCGAACCAACAATGGCCACACACCACTTGCGGCAATTGTGATCAGTTTCGGGCCCGGTTTGTTGGCATTTCTCGTGGTTCGGGCGGCGAAAACTTCTATGCAAGAGGTCTGAGCTAGCTATTGGTCCCGTAAAAATCCTGGCTAATCCTAATAATTCGCATAGCCTATCTTAGTTATGGGCCGTCTTTATACCGGACCAGTCCTGGCAATCTATGCCAGCGAGTGTCTGGCTTTCCTTCGATTTCAACAAGGGTTATTGTGCCTCTAACTTTCGTGTCAGAAAGGTACTGACAACTCATAGCATGAAGCTATTCCCAAACACAATTGATAGGAACAGATCTTACTATAAGGACAAGCACTATAGAGCCCATTGGCAACCGCTGTGGGCTGTGATTGGATTGGTCTCATGCGCGATTCTCATCCTTTCTTTCGGCTGGAATGCAATATACGACCTCTGCACAAAAGCAGAAGGAGTCTCCAGGGAGGATTCGATTGTGGACCTGATCACAGCTTATTGTGGCGTAAGTGAACACTTTCCCGTGCAATCTACTATCATCTTTTGCTGACTTCTTGAAAAGCCTGCATTGTTCTTCGGCGTATACTTGACGTACAAGATCACGTTCAAGACGAAGATCAGGCCATATTCTTCTTTTGAAAATCTTTGGTATCCCATGGATGTCCCTGACGAGCCGGACACCCGCCGTCGTCTGAGTGTATCACCTGGAAAGTGGAGGCGTTTTTTGAATTTCTTGAGTTGGCTTCGATAAACCCACCAGATTCAATGAAGTAAATGAAAATGGGAACGCAAAACTGGCGGTCTGGAAAAATTGACACTCAAAAAGAGGTAACGTTTTCTGTGTGTTGTTTTGACCAGAAGCAGCAGCTCGCTATCGTCGAGATTCTACGCTGTACTTCGCCTTGTAGAAATCTCTAACCATCGATTGTAAGTTGAAAGAGTTTAGGAGGCATGGGTGACCGATGACATCAAAATTTCTCTATAACAAAATCACTGATATCTTACTCAATCTCGGGCTTCGGTTCCGGGTTTCACTGGCGCTTTTCAGAACTTTTGGTGCGCACAATCATAGCGAGTGAGCCGGGTGAGCATCATGAGATCGCTCTCGCGTACAAAAGAGTTGCCAGCTGTCGCGACCCACAGTCCTCATTGCAAAAGGGACGGACGTGGTGACTAGTGGTCACCGGTGGCTTCATCGAAGAGGACGGTACAATGTCTCTAAAAAACGCAGGGGGATTTCCTCACGGCCCTCAGCATAGCATTTCAAATGCACTGGCTTCAAGCCTTCGGGATCTCGAGATCTAGATCAGGTCTCTCCCATAATTTAAATAGCTCCAATACAGTACCTGTGTATAGAATCAAGCGGACATGCTGTACTAGAATAATATACTGGAACGGTGCTTTATTGATTTTCTTCAATTACTTTACTGCCAGTGGTGATCTCGCCTAACCATGTTCGATTAAGGATGCAATATCATCGCTTGACATCTCGAACGACCAATGAGCTATTCGTTCTCCAGCAGCTATTCGCTTTTCGAAGCTATCACTGTGTTGAGGTTTTGTTTCCTGTTGGACTGAGCGCAGTGAATCTGGGGAGTGGCATGATGTCCTTGAAGAAACTTGATTCAAGCTTTTCACCACTGGAATGGAGGGGACTCTGTAAGGTACCTGAGGTTTGTAATTTTCCAGGAATTGAGAAGTTTTAGTGAATGTCCTCACAGTGGCTTAAAATATTGGTGATGAGAAGAGCTACAATATACGACTAGACCTTATGCTTGTATACCAAGCGAATGTAGTGAGTGGTGAGAAGGGAGCAAGCAATAGGCCAAGCCAGCGCACACGAGATGAATTTATCTGGAATCAAAGTGTATTATAAATCTGGTTGCAATTGACAAGTTCGATAGCTAAAGTAGGCAGGTGACCAAGAAGAACTTGGCTGGCTGTTGTGCTTGTATTATAGAGCTATCAAGTAGAAGTAAAGCAGATCAAAGCAGAGCAAAACGTATTTTCTATTATATCCAGCAGAAGCAAGGCAAAGCAAAGCAAAGCAGACTTTCTACTACATTCAGCGAAAGCAAGGCGAAGTAGATTCCCTCAAACTAACTTCGGTAAGCGATTTCTTCCTGTAACTGGTCTCCGCTGCGCGTGATAGCCGTCGCTCATAAAAGCCCTTCCTCCTACGCACCTTGCCCACTGCTCGCGAATGTCTTTTGCAAGACGAACATCTGCCGAAGTGTCCACCAGATCTTCCAGACTCAAGGAGGCCCATAATTTTCCCGCGATCGGTCCCTCCCAGACATCTTTACTCCATTCTAATTCTGCGCGTTCCCATTGCTTTCTATCTTCAGCAAAGACCAGCGTCATCTCCAGTCCTCTTTCAAGTTCCCATTTCTGACGGAAAAGGCGCCACGATGCTAGATTGATGGGCAGCCCATCAACGCCGCAAGATACCAGGAAAACTTTGGTTCCGGCGGTTAAACATTCGAGCATCTTCACAAATTCTTTTCTCCAACCCTTGTATGCAGGTTTGACTGGTATTCCCTCCTTTAATTGGCAACCAGCCGCGCGAATTCGCTCGTAACGCGCGTCTTTGATTCCGTCTATGCTTCCGGTACTCTCTGGTGATTCACTCACTTGCTCCAGACGGACAGTAGACGGAGTGGAGCAACTGGAGATCGCAGATGATATTAGGATTGGCTTCACCAAGTTTATCTTCAAGTTCTGATGCTCCAATGCCTGACGTTCTTGGAGCCGCTTAATTTCGGATTGATGACTCTTATATACCAAGGTGCTTTGGCCGTTACGACCGCTGGAAATTCGGCAACCTCAGACCATGTGACGTTCATAAGATGGTTGCTAAACGTATGCAGACCTCCCGCCGGGGGCCCGGGGTATTTACAAACGACACGCTCCTCGGCTTCAGCTGGGGTTTCATGTGTCCATCCCATAAAGCTCAGGAATCCAGTTTGGCCACTTGGCTTGTGGGTCAACTTCAATCGAAAGTTTGGAGAGTCAGACCCTATGGAGCTTTAGAACCTTGACCAGAGATCATACAATATATACAGGGTAGAAACTCACCTCCCGCTATTTCGAATCTTAGGACTGTGGTTCCATCCCCATAGATACAAACATCTTCGTTTCTGACCCAATTTTCCCCCTCACCGTCAGTTGCACAAGTTGCTTTTAGGCAACAAAATGCCTCTCCCTCCAGACTCCAGTGATTTCAAAAAAGAGACTTTGCATGGTCCCCGTTGTAGGGGGCCTGCTCTAAAAGTCTCACCCCATGCAAGTGCCCTCCCGTAAGCCGCGAACTCTGCATCTTCGGCCATAGTGAGGTTGAACAGTGTGGCAAGGTTGCTGACTCTACAAGAGGCGAAAGGATGTAAGTATTGAACAGAATGGAAAGACTGCCGAGTCTCTAATAAGAATCTTATTAAGGTCTTGTTGGAATGACCATGCAACAAGGAGTTGAGGGAGGAGTTGGTAGAATGAGCAAAAGGATGCAAGTATTGGCAAGACTGCCGACTCTCTAATAAGGATCTTGTTTCTGGTTACGTCAAGTGTCCGGCGTACTGAACTGATAGCCAAGGCGCTAGAGATCTTAGTGCAAAAGACGAACACTGATTATGCTCAGCTTTGATGTAAATGATCATATGCGCGCCCTGCGCTTTGCACGCTATGCCTTTGATTGGAGACCAATTGATGTCCTCAATTGCTGTAAGCACTTCCCTTTGGATCCGAACTCCTTGCTCTGCGTCAAAAATCACTCATATCCTGCTTACGTACTTTGAGTTCCTCCTTCTCCAACCAATCTGGCCATCAACACATATCCAATCACCACCATACCCACCACAAGCAATTTATTCCTCCTCACCCAACCTTGACCCGCCTCCCTTGCCGCTCGTCCCGCATCACCCAGGCCAGTCGTGCCCCCAGGGCCTCTCTTCAACGCCGCTACTTCTGGCGAACACGCTGCGCTGGTGTTACCGTTGTCGTCCCCGGGGTTTGGCAGTATTTTCCCTGTCCCCGCATCAATTCTGTGCTCTCTCATCCATTTCCAATTCTCCTCATCCAACTCGGGCCATTCAGCCCTAAACTTGACCCCTCCGTCTCCTGCTTTGACTGCTCCAACCCCCTTGACGGTGGCAATGTTGCCTTTGACGGGTGTCTTCACACTTCCTCCACCAGTGCTGTTCCACCACCTACTCCTCGCCGCAAGCCATTTCCTCTCTGCATCACTCGCCCCCAGACTCCCTGTGGTCATCTCATCGCTTGTCATGAAAGACATCAAGCCTATCAATATAGTAGAGACTTCCCAGGCAGGGTTGAAAGCTTTGGGGTGGAAGTCGGAAATGGAAAGGCAGAGGCGGGTTGAAGGCTGAAAGCGGCCGGAGGGCGTGTGCATGCGGATGGAAGGTGGAGCAAATGGATAGGTGGGTGGGAAAAGAAGGGTGCCCCAGTACTGGCCATTCACGTAGGGTGTGTTTGGTGGACCGGTGAGGATGTAGTGCCACTCTAGGATGTTGTTTTCGGAGGGATGGGCGACGATGTAGGGAGGAGGATTCGCTTGGATGGTGGCATATTCACGAGTCAACTGTTTTTGATGTCAGGATCAGGCTTGAGAGGGTTGGGCTAGGGGATGCTGACACGCTTGTTGGCCGCTCGGGTTGCCATTACTTGATAAGTCAGATCGCGAGACGGGAAGTATATCTGTTGGCTTGTTTGGATATCAGACACTTTTTGTAGTGAGCATATAAGAATATGGAACCTTTGCAAGTTTAAGATAGTGAGTAGATCTGAAGAATATGAGAAGTAAGTTGCCAGCGAACAAAGGGAATGATTGATGCGAACTCGTAAGGCTGAAAGTCGGCGTTTACAAGCGCCTGGCGCGACGCGGTGAGCCATCAAATTTGGGAGAGCTTCAAGTTTACTCCTTGTGCTTCAATGGCAGATCCATTGGACTCCGGAGATGATGTGAGTGCCAACGTGAAAATGAAAACTAAAACAGATCCTGATACTGATCCTCCGTGTTGTTCAGATCTTCGACAAGCTCAAAAAGGGCGTGGATCCAAAGCTGCAAGAGGACAAGACTAAACGTGCAAATGAGAGGGAATTAGCACAATTTGAGAAGGCTCAGCAGCGGCTGGGAGAGCTGGCACGTTTCTGATTTCTCCTGTGTCATTTTTACAGAGTATTTGGCAACGTAGTACATTGGGTGCTAATTTATCAGCCAGATTCAAGACAACTCTACGTTACCTACTACTATATCATCGATACGCATCCTCAATGCAAAGAACACACGGAGAAGTTTTCTTGAACGTATCTTCAATCCAATCATCAGTGCCAACCTAGGCCGCCCTTATACTCTAGCTGAAGCTATCCGAGAGGTCTCAATTGGGGCGGACAAGCTTCATAAACTCGGTACTTCCCATGGTCTTCAATTGGGTTCCTCAGCTCATAGTTGTGGCAGACATTTTTCATGAACCCATATCCCTTTATATTGACAGACCTTCTAAAACCGATCCCTCGACAACACCTACAGACGTTGACATATACCTCTCCGTCGTGGAGAAATCACGGTTCAAGCTCAAAACAGGTACCGACGTTGGGAATGCTGAAGGATCTGCCTACGTCCATGGTCTTGCTCGTAATATCTTTGGCGGTGCTGAAAGCTTGAATGTCAACGCTTCGTTCGGCACACGGACACGATCAGCATACCAAGCCAGCTTCGAAACTCCTATACTAAGCAACCCCGATCTTCGATGGGAATTTGGTGGTCTCGCTAGCTCGACTCAAAAACCCTGGTCAAGCCACGAAGAAGTGCTAAAAGGCGGTTGGACGAAGCTAAGATGGATGACACTGGGTGGAGGAAGGCATGAACTGGGCTACAATGGGGTTTGGAGACAGATCACTGGTCTGGCCAGCAATGCCTCGCCTACGATTCGAGGTGACGCAGGGGACAGTGTCAAAAGTAGCTTGATGCACACTTGGGTGAAGGATCGACGGGACAATCCACAACTTCCTACGAGAGGATATTTCAACAAATCGACGCTGGAGCTGGCGGGATGGGGGCCACTCCAAGGTGATGTTGCCTTCGGCAGGGCAGAAATTGAAGCGCAAGGTGCTCTACCTGTTCCCATACCTGGGATCCACGGCGAAACGGGAATTTCCCTGACTACCGGCTTACGAGCTGGACTTCTCTACCCACTGCCTCTGGGTACAGAGTCCGAGTCAAAGCCGTCTCGCATCAATGATCGATTTCAGCTCGGTGGACCGACGGACGTCAGAGGCTTTCGACTATCTGGTCTAGGTCCTCGAGACGGCAATGACGCACTTGGCGGTGATGTCTATGCGGCTGCCAGCGCGAATCTGCTCTTACCAATACCGCGCGTGGGCAAAGACAAACCATTCCGGTTGCAAATGTTTGCCAATGGTGGACGATTGCTCGCATTAAAGAAGCCTGAGAGCGACGGTACCGATGGGGAGCGAGTAAGACGGACGTTGTCATCTACGATAGCTGAGTTGGGCAACGGCTTACCTAGCTTGGCTGCTGGCGTCGGCTTGGTATATGCACATCCTGTTGCGAGATTCGAGCTCAATTTTTCCCTCCCTCTGGTGTTGAGGAAAGGCGAAGATGGCAGGAAAGGGTTGCAGTTCGGTATTGGAATCAACATGCTGTAACGACTGCATACCTCTTAAGTCTCTACCAAACCCCGTTTTGGACTGCTGAGTACTGAGTTTCATTACTGACCATCAAGAAGTTGTCCAGCAGTAATTGCGTGGCTTTGAGCTTGGCCGATTCACAGTCATTCCTGTTGATCAGTAATGATCGCCAAAGGGTGCTTCTTGTGCTCTCGTACTTCCAGTAGTAGCATGTACTTTAGTCTGTACTACCCTGTAGGCTGGAGCCAGTAATTTGAGGCCTTAGCGTATCAATAATATAAGCGTAGAATTGTGATAGGACTGCGTCTGATTGGTGCCAGCGAAACGGCTTGGCTCGGGTCAGGAAATCCGAACTCAGCCCTAAGGTAGAGCTGCTCAACTTGCCCCACTTGCACTCCTTACCTCAACCTTACATCCATATGGACTTGAAAAACTGTTCCCCCCAATCCAAACTTTCCCATTCGACCATAGGTCGAGGTGAAGTTGAACCGTGAATCGAATCAAGGCCGTGCTAAGGAATGGAAAAAGTGGTTATTCACACGTACACTGGTGAAGATAAACAGGTGTCATCAACGGAAACGAGCAGTCGAAACCGGTGAATAACAGCACAAGGTAAAGCGGATATAGCTGGCAGCTTCCTGACCGCTGTCTTTAAGGAGTCTTTAATACAAGACCAACGTCTCTGCAACATATCTTGGCCATATATCGGCACTCTCTAACAAAAGGTCTACCGGTCTCTGCACCCAACGAAGGGGGGCTTCCCAATTTGCAAGACCCTCTCCATCGAACAAGGGTTTTGGTCTATCGAACAAACAACGCTTACAGCATACGACGTATCCACACTCCCTGAATGAAATTCTGCAGGTTGCTGCATCCAAGTAGGGCTACTTCCCCACTCAACAGAGACAATCTATCTACCATCGCTTCCGAAACTGGAAGTTTCTAGATTGCGGCTTATAGTAAAGATTACCACACCGAAAGATAGTATTTTAAATCCGCCTTTACTTCCCAGCCAGTCCCGCCTAAACTCTAGCGGTTGGCTGATAACATAGTCTTTGCTGCCTCCCATGATCTTGAAATCTTACCGCCGTCAGATACTTCAAAGTCTCACATAGCAAATCGGACATATTAATCTTCGTGAACGGGACTGTTCCTTACGCCACAGGTACACGAATTATTTGAAGAACATGCCACCAGCTAGCATAGCGTGCGTGATGCCAAGATCCTCATCGCAGAATGAAGGTCTGGAACCTCTTGGGCCTTATGTATTCGTGAGGGTTCAGGAAAGCAAGGGAGCGAGTGGCCCAGTCCACGCGATCGAACTACTGGCAAACTCCCTAGGTTGCTTCTGACCACTCCCTTTGAAAGAAGAATACTGATCCATCCCAGGGACTCCTAATCTAAGTCCTTCTAATGTTCAAGACCCATCCCTGGTGGGTGCCTGCACCCTACTAATTGCTTTGGAATCGGAGGAGGAGTCGGGCCGAATGGTCATAGATGCAAAGATTGAGACGCTGTACCAGCATACAGGAGATCATATGCTTGATATTCAATTGTTAGCAACTCTCCTCAGATACGTGCAGAAGTATTGTCTGGGTCGCGATATCAAGCATCTCAGTGTCATCAGTATGGCAGAGCATCCAGAGTGGCTTACCATTTTTTGTTCCTTCGCCGGCTTTAGGCCTTGCAAATGTCTGAAGTCCGATGAGCTGGAGAAAGGAAAGAGGTTTTGCCTCAAACTTGATAAGGCCAGTCATGAACCAGCAAAGGCTGTGGAGGGTAATTCCAAGCCAAGCATCAATGGCACCAAAGAGAGCCATACAGCTGCGCAAAAGCCAGCTAGTAAGCTGCCAAATCTAACACTGAAAGGTGCAGTCCCTGCAAAGGCCTTGGATGAAGATGAAGCCGCAAAATGGCTTTCTCAGAATCAGCAAATCTTGAGTCCTACTAGCGCTTCGGCACATCCGGGTCCACCAAAACCTGATGTGGCACAGACTCCTACCAAATCAGTTAGACAAAGCCCAAAGATTGAAAATGGCGCGGCCAGTGAGCTGGTTCATTCAGGAGAAAAGCGAAAGCGTTCGGAGACTTTTCCTCGAGACCATGACGCCGATGGCGCCGAACGTAGAGTGCGCCGTCGCGAAGAGAACGGAGTGCGCGAGCCTACTAAGCAAGAGATGCGTGAAGAGGAGGAGCGACTAAGTCTGCGTTTACAGAAGCAGCGCGAAGCACTGCAGCGTGCCACTGATAAAGCTTCGGGTAGATCGGCCGGTAGTATGCCTCCTGCGTCCAAGACCAACCCGCAAACCGAGGAACGATCCCAAAAGTCTACTGACATGACGGACGCTCTACTGGCTCAGTGTTCCAAACAGTCCCCTGTCACTACGTCAGTAAGCGTCAAAAAGGAAGCGCTAAAGCAATCCAGCCCACACAACCCACATCTGACTCCTGCCGTCAGAGGCAATTCACCGGATGGAGGCTATTGGCGACCAAACTCCCTCCCTGCTAAAAGTCTTACATGCTTTTATTGGGCTACCCAAGGTTACTGCTTGAAAGACGAGCGTGATTGCCTTCACGCCCATTATCATACGGGCGATGTAGCTAGACCTCCGCCAAGTTACAAGTACAAGGCACAGAAGAATGGTTTCTATGCTCCGCCTATGGGCGCAGATGGTGCAGACGAAGAATATGATCCTCGTCACCCCGGGCAGGGCTTCAGGAGCAAGCATGGGCGATCTTCTGGGGACGCCGATCATGGTCAGGATCAAGGTATGTCAATCAGAGGGTTGGATAACGGGTCAAAGAGTGTCAAAGAGGAAAAGGGTGCGCCTACCCAACCTAAAGTGTATCAGGATATGAAGCTGCGACCTGGAGACAGTCCTTATGACAGCTACCGACCTCGACATTAATCTCACTTGGCATCGAAAATAGATGAATACGGCAGGACATCAGGATCTCGTCTGTATGGTGTTGAACATAATCGGAAAGACAACCTGAGGTGCGTCACAAAAGAGGACAAAAGAGGGCAAAAGAGTTAGCATCATCCAAGAGGGCGAAAAGAATACACCAGCGTTTGTACGAAGCCAGCGATAGGTAATTGCAGACGCAGCAGGACAATAGCTCTTGCTTTAATGCTAAAGGATCGGTACTGGGGACTGTCATACGTGCTTATTAGAGCAGACATAGATCGCCACAAACAGCATGCAGAAATCGGCTTTGACTATGGCCTTTTCCCTAGATATATTTTTATCTCAGGCAACCACTGTGACACTCCACCAACTCCCGATCGCAAAACCATCCCAAGACCCAGTTATCAGATAAATTCAAGTCACCTTTCGCCTTTCGTGCACCCCTCCTGCCCTCTCTAGCGCTGCCATTTTGCAATGTTCTTCGCTTTTACGTTTTCTCTCCTCCTTAGCTCCGCTTGTTTCAGTATTATTACATTTACTAGACTCTCTGCTCAAATATCGAGCCATTTGTAAAATTCTGATTAGAAATACTGGCACTTGTGGGGGGTAGGGTCTGTTTGTTTGTTTACGCCAGAGTTGAAAAGAAAGAATTCATTTGTTTACTCAATCATAATTTGGTAGGAATTCAAAACATGCAGACGCATGGGTCGTGACACAGTGGATCTTCGATGAACAGTGGATCTTCGATGGATCATAAATGCAGCATTTGAGAAGTGGAAGCCTCGGAAGACTTGTGTTAGACGTCTCACGCCACCGAAAGTTCAAAGATGAAATCGATGGGGTAGTGATTCACTAGGGGCAAATTGGTATTGGCAAAGCGACAATGTCGAGTGCCGAGTCATGACAGAGGTGATGGATCAGGAGACTGTGTCATCCCAAGCTCTAGTTGAGCCATGTCTGCAAGACAAAGAGCGAGTGGTACTGTGGCTTTTCCGAAACTGCATGTCTTTGATAGCCGTGGACCCAAGAGTAGAACAAGTGTCTCTGTAGCAAGGCTCTTCATTGAAAGGATCTGGGCTTGCGACCAACTCCGCGTGGGGAATGGAGAAAAGCCATACCAGCATGGGGCTATGGGAGGCGAGACAGGGCTAGAGTAAGTAGCCTCGAAGTCGATCAATGCTGCTTTATGGATGGGATAAATACCCTTCTTCAAATGACGGACTTAGCTGATTGCCTCCACCTCGTGCCTACCTGCAGCGCCGCAAGAGCAAAACGAGTCTTCGCCAATTCTTTTTGCCCTTCTAGGTATCATGGTCAGTTGCTTATTATCGATATTGAATGCCTGGGTGCTAAGTTTTTTTTTCTGCTCATGGGGCCCTCGTCGCTTGTCCTTTCCTATATCCTTTTGCTCGTCTTGACAGACGAATGGCAACTACTTATGAAGCAAGGTCATCATGGCACTAACCCAAAAGGGCCTCTGAGACTATGTGAAGGTAAGGTAGCCAACTGTCGCGCTCAAAGGTCGCTAAGCGCTAGGCTTGAACGGGGAACCTTGCATTATCTCCCGCGAAAGGAAGCGCTTTTGCATTCTGTGCTTTGTTATTACACCTTCTCATTGTGGATCCCATCATTTTTGGTCAATCTGTCAGTGCCGGATACGCGCATTGGTAATTGTTCAATGTCGACTTCTTAATGCCTGGTATTTCCATTGGTTACCTTGTTTTCGGAATGACGCGCGGTGACCGAAGCATGCATTCAAAAGTCCCTCTGCTCTCGGAGAAGCTCTCACGCCGACCTTTCTACAACTACGTACTGTGGATTGACATGTTTACATATGCTCAGAACATTTCCTTTGCGCAGAGAACTATGTTAACGCCTTATCAGCGCATTTGTTTTTGATTGATTGACAGAATGACTTTCTCTATAGGCGATCGCATCAATAAGGTAGCCCCACATCATGAATCAATCAAGGCATTGTGGGAGACCAAATGGAGGAAACCGGTAAGCTGTATAGCGCTGCAAAGTAGGGCAATGGCAGGATGCTGAGTGTGAGTGTCAACTGCAAGTGCTCGATAGGAATCTATCCTTTCTGGGACGGCAAGCTGGAAGACTTTGAGCCCGTCTTTACCAAACTAATCGAAGTTCGTCCTCTCTCCTATCTGTCTCCACGGTACGCAATCAATCTAAAACTGCCATGTCGTAGAGCAATATCTGCCCACCCTACGACTTTGACGCTTACGCCGCTCCCTTCTTACACACCGCCTCAACCCTCGAACAATGCGCCCAAGTCGCCAAGAAACTGGACCATCTCCCCCTAGCATCAGACCTCTACCTGCGCGCCGCGGCTCTATACCGCATCGCCCGCTTCCCGATCCCACGCTCCCCAAAGCAAAAGGAAGCATGGACCCTCAACAAAGGCGCATACGTAAAAGGCGCGGAGCTCCTCCCCGGCACATTCACCGACGTGGAAGTCCCGCACACGCATCGCATCGAAGGCGAGGGCGCCACCATACCCATCTACATGCGACTCCCCGAAACCGCCTCACCAAGCAACCCTGTCCCATGTATCATCCAAATCTTCGGTCTGGACGGCTACAGGACCGAAATGACGCATGCGTCTAACAACCATCTCGCTCGTGGGTGGGGGACGATTGGTGTCGAGATACCAGGGACGGGCGATTGTCCTGCTCTACGGAACGATGCTACGGCACCGGATCGGTTGTGGTCGTCGCTGCTTGATTGGATGGATGGGAGGGAGGAGTTGGATGGGAAGAGGAGGGTGGCGTGGGGGCTGAGTACGGGGGGGTATTATGCGATGAGGATTGCGCATACGCATAGGGGGAGATTGACGGGCGTGGTGGGTCAGGGTGGGGGGTGCCATCGGATGTTTGAGGCTGAGTGGTTGGATAGGGTTGATGGGTTGGAGTATCCGTTTGAGTGAGTACCGTCTTTGGGATTTGCGTTTGAGGAGAGGGTATCAGTGTTGATGGGATGTGCGCCATAGTCTTGCGGAGTGTTTGGCTGAGAAGTTTGGGTGTGAGGATGTTGAGGAGTTGAAGAGGGATGGGAAGAGGAAATTCTCGTTGTTAGAGAACGGTATTCTGGATAAGCCTTGTGCTAGATTGTTGCTTGTCAACGTATGATCCCCCCCCCCTCCCTCTTTCTCTCCCTTAGAGTCTAACCCCCAGTTCTAACCACCCCGCAACCAGGGCACGCACGACGAGATCTTCCCCATCGAGGACTCCTTCCTACCATTGCAACACGGCAGTGTCAAAGAAGCGCGGTATATCTCCTCCTCTCTCCGCTCCTCTACCCTCTCATCCCCAGGCACTATTATCCCCTCTCCTTGTCTATGTATTCCCTATACCTAGCTATGCACTCTGACACACCCAATATTGCAGCTTCATTCCAAACGCAATGCACATGGGGGAACCAGCCGCCGGAGGCATCATTCTGAAATGGATCGAAGAACTTCTGGGAAGAGAGGAGGCGGTGGTTGTGAATGGGCATGGGTGATTTTGGGAAGGGGGTGGAGAGATGAGGAAGGCTGGGGAAGGGGGTGAGATGGGGAGAGCAGGGGGGGGGGAGTGCTTGGGAGAGATGGTTGGGATGGGGAGGGGGGGTTACTCATCATTGTTGTTCATTGTAATCAGCCGCTCCTTTATGGATTTGCTTACTTACTTTACATATCATGGGTAAAGGAGTTTTGAAAGATACTCAATTACCTCCTTCCCGCTTGAACATTTGGGGGACGCTTTTGCAAGGGTTGAGTGGCGCAGCTCATCTTCTTTCTTTTTCTTCTCTAAACCAACCTTTCCCTAACACAAGCTTCTCAAATCACCAGCTTAGCTCGCTTACCTCCTTCTCCTTTCCCTCATTCTCTCATTTCCCTTACTCCCTCACTCACCCACTCCCTCCCCGAACACCGAACACCCATCCCACCGGAGGGGGCATTATGGTGATGGAGGCGAGGGATGAGATGGATGGATGGGGAGATGAGTATGGGATTGGGGGAGGGAGAAGGGGGTGTGACTGATTGACAGACGGAATGTCCGTTGATGGTAGGAGGTAGATATTTGGAATCCGTTACAAAGAGACTGAGACTCGCAGAGAAGACTGAGATGGATGATGCCACGATCTTGGGACAACCAACTGACGTCATATCGCAGAGCACATGGGAAAAAAAGTAAGCATGACAGGTGGCCCAGAAGGGTCCCGAGAGCCTGGCAACCGTAGCTTGCAGACCGTGTCAGTAGGAGTAGGGTAGGCAGTCTAATTCTCGATCTTAATAGGGCTTGATCCCCTCATATGCGTCGTTCGTATTCGCACGGTCAATAGCTCTAGCGGCCTGAACTTGCACATATGCCGCAAGCTGACACTAGTGATTGAGCCTCTCGGTGAGATTCGATTGATATTTTCCGAGATCGTTGAACGGCGCGTCGTCCAGTGGCGTTGTAGATTGTAACCATTATGCGTGTCAAGAGCTCACCGTTCAAGGTAAGCACACGTCATGACTTCTTCTTGGAGGAGCGGTATGAAGAATGATAGCAGCGAAATCCTGTCGGCCGTACACAAAAGGCGTTGGCCTGTGAAGACGAAGTCCCCGTTGTCCGTTTCACACCACCTCCACAAATCCAATGGGTAAGCTGGTTGCGTAGTTGAGTGGGCCATCACGACCTGTCAGCTGAGCTTGCAGCAAGTCGGAGAGTTGAGGCCTAGAATTCCAGAATTCCTTCCGCAGACTACTGTAGGTACAACAGTTGTACATTATTGTCGCGTTTTTCTTCTTCTTCTGAAGACGATCCGGAGATAAGTCCGGTGACCGGGGTTATTGATTACATAAGACAATTCAAGCTTTTTGACCATGTACAGACAAGGAAAGTAATGACATCACATCATCTGTTGCATAAATTAAGGCAATTCGACATGTTCTATGTGGTTACTCGGACCTGGACATAGGTATCTTGTGAAAGTATCCAAATCAGAAATCCGTGATAGAGTAAAGTACTACTGGATCCAATTGACTCCTCTCAATCATCACGTGGCATCCCTTACCTTCTCCCTGCATCTTGTGCTCACTCCTAAAAATACTCAAGACCTGCCTCGGTCACTTTCAATGCACTTCTCGGTCGACGAGATTCACCCTCTTTGCGCAATCCCTGGCTCTCCCTTTTCATGTTGTAGACTCAATCTGCGTCTACTGAACCTAATCTGCTGCTAATGATGCGTCCAGCCTCCCTTTAGGATCAGACTCACTACTTCCTCATTCCTCAAGCTTCTCCGACTCAACCTCTTTCCTGAAACCCTGAATGCATCCACATCATGCCGTTCCCTGTCCCAAGCATCCAAGGAGGCCTGTAAGACTACGTGTTAAATGACCTTCAATCTCCGTGATAAGCATTCTCGGTATTGCCACAGTACAAGCTATGGAGGAGTATCTATTAATGCCTTTGACTGCATCTGCTTGTCGTTTTCTCTCCTTTTCCTCCACCTGTCCCTTTGTCCATTTTCCTGTTTTCTCAATTGGGCTTCTTAGACAATCCAACAATGTTTCTGTATAGCACCTTTTTCGCTTTATGCCTTTTGGCATATACGCCGCTCTCTCTTTGCGCTCACGTCCTCTTTGACCTCAATCTGACTTGGGAAGTCAGAGCCCCTGATGGTCAATCTCGATATGTGATTCTGAGTAACGGCCAATTTCCCGGGCCGCAGCTGAACTTGAATTATGGAGACGATGTGGAGGTCAGTCGCTTCCTCCAATCATAGACTGACAGAGCTGACCCTTCAAGTTTGTCGTTCACAACAATCTTCCTTTTGATTCAACCGTCCATTTCCACGGTATCGAGTATGTTGACAAGGCTCGAACAGAATAGGAAAGTCTGGAACAGTGACGCTGACAAAATACGCTACCAGGCAGTTAGATACCCCATGGTCAGACGGAACGCCGGGCGTCTCCCAGAAACCTATTCCCCAGGGTGGAAGCTACACCTACAAGTGGACCGCTACTCAGTATGGTGCTTACTGGTATGTTGACAGCCTAGCCTCGATCAGACCAAGATCATCAATTGACATGTCCTTAGGTACCACGGCCACGCGCAAGGAGAGATCCAAGATGGTCTCTATGGACCCATATTCATCACGTAAGACCATAGTGTAAGCAGCGTAATTTGATCTCACACAAGGTCCAGGCCACCATCAAGCCAGCCCTCACCTTTTGGGCTCATTGCAAACAGCACCAGCTCCAGCATCGCTGCAATGAAGAATGCTGAAAAGAAAGCCCGCTTTGCTCTGCTCTCCGACTGGGACCATTTGACCTCTTCAGAATACCGTGCTGTCGAAGAGTCTTCAGGCCTTGATCTGTTCTGTGTTGACAGTCTTCTGGTCAATGGCAAGGGGGCTGTCAATTGCCAGCCTCAGGAAGTATTGAATGCCCTTACTCCACCGCCTTTGTTGCATCTCCTTAATGGATCAACCGTAAGCGATAGAGGGTGCGTATCCCCCGGTCCTGCTTTCGAATGCAGCCATTGAATTTAGATAGGTGTACGCCGCCCACCAAAGCCGCTTTGGACGAAGGATTGAACTTCACTTCCAACATCAACCTTGTTCCTGCTGGTTTCAATGATGGCTGCACGCCTACGAATGGCAGCATGGAGACATTCTATGTCGACGCTGCTGATCAGTGGTTCAATCTACAGATCGTCAGCGCAATGAGTATCAAGACGCCGGTCTTCTCCATTGACTCTCACCCCATGTGGATCTATGCCGTGGACGGTATATATATCGAGCCCCAGCTAGCCGACACGGTCTTCTTGTACAACGGCGAGCGCTTTTCCGCGATGATCAAGCTAGACCAGCCTCCTGGAGACTACACCATCCGCGTCGCAAATTCAGGAGCAGATCAGATAATCTCTGGTTACGCAAAGCTCTCTTACACAAATCACACGAGCCATGCATCGACCAGCAAGTACCAGGGGTATAACGCCACTACATCCAGCAATAGCACGGTAAATGCGACTGCATATATAAATTATGCTGGTGGAAACACTAGTACCTCTGTGATTGCTCTTGATGAAACACTTCTGGTTCCTTATCCCGCCAATAAGCCCGCGCCCACCGCCGACGCAACCCACATCCTCAAACTTGGCCGCCTAGGCGCAAATTACAACTGGTCCCTCAGCGGTAGCAACGTATACGACACCCTAGGAAATTACCAAACCCCCCTTCTCTTCAACCCCAACTCCACATCAAACCCCAACGCCTACGATCCTTCCTTGATTATTCGTACAATCAACGGTACATGGGTCGATATTGTCTTACAAGTCGTCCTCAACGACGCGGCTCCCGCTCAGCCAGCGCATCCTGTGCACAAGCACAGCACCAAGGCTTACCTGATTGGTGCCGGTACCGGCACATTCAACTACAGCAGCGTGGCCGACGCGATGAAGGTGATACCCGGTAGCTTCAATCTGGAGACCCCTTCACTGAGAGACAGCTTCAACACGCCGAGTGTGCTCCAAGGGCCGGCGTGGATCGCGTTCCGGTACCAGGTGACGAATCCAGGAGCTTTTTATCTGCATTGCCATATCCAGACGCATTTGACGGGTGGGATGGCGATGACGATTCTGGACGGAGTGGATGCTTGGCCGACGATTCCTGAGGAGTATCTTAATGGCAGTGGGTAAGGTAGGGTAATTGGTCTTTGGTGAGGTTTGAACATGGAAAGTCAAGGCCAATAGCGGAAATGAAGACTTGGCGATTATAGACACTACTTGACACACCTTTGTAATGGTATATACATGAAGCGCAAAGACAGCGATCCATCCATCTAATGTCAAACCTTTTGAGAATCCAACTATCGTCTTTAATATCTGAGCTCTGACTTTTCCATGAATCATTAAATCCATCCAAAATTGATCCCCCACCCCACCCCACCCCTACCAACCCCAAAAAGCAAAAATCAAAAATCCTCCATATCAAAAAAACAAATCCCCAATTTCCCAATCCGCTCACCGACATACTCCCCCGCGCACTAATCTTACGATCGGAACATTCCTTCCTTCCTTCCTTCCATCCTACTGTTCCATCGCTCGCTCCACCGCTTTCGTTTCTCGTGTTCGGAATTTTTTTTTTTTTTTTTTTTTTTTTNNTGCTTTTTTTTTTTTTTTTTTTTTTTTTTTTTCGGGGGGCGGAGCCGGGGGGTGTTTGGCTGCATTGTGCATGGTGCATGGTGCATGCATGCAGCTTGTATGTATGTATGTATGTATGTATGTATGTAGGGGTCATACGATGGGATGGGATGGGGATGTACGTTTCGGTCAACGAAACGAACGGGGTTTGCCGAGGTAGGGGCGGGAGAAGGGGGGGGGGGGATTATGTCATGCTTTTTTTTTTTTTTTTTCCGGGGGGGGNNTTTTTTTTCCCGAGGTGGGCGGATGAGGGTGGGGGATGAGGGTGGGGATGAGGAAGAGGGCGGGGTGGGGTTTGGGTGGTGGGGGATGGGGAATGGGGGGGGTTGGGGTTTGGGGGTTGGATTTAGGGGTTGGAGGGGTCTTTCTTTTCTTGGATGAGATACATTTGCGTTCATCTAGTGAGTGATATCCTCGAGAGGAAATTCCCTTGTTGAACGGGAAAGAAGAAAAAAAAAAGGTATTAAGTAAACAGCCCCCCCCTCCTCAATTACACCCTCTCCCCCCCCCCTTTCCCCATCCCACTATCCACCTAGAAGTAAGCAATAGGATTCGCACTCGCCTCCACCCCCGACGCCACATCCCAGTACTCGACCAGACACGTCCCAATCATCCGCCAGATACCGGCAATGTCGCCCTCGCCGTACGCGACGCTGTTGCCGCGGAAGTGGATGGTGCCGAAGGAGGTGCCGGTGAGGTTGGTGCCGACGAAGACGCGTTGGAGTTGGACGCTGCCGCCTTTGAGCTCGGCGGTTTGGAAGGGGATTACGATTGCGGTGCCGTTCTGAGGGGAGGGGGGGGGATGTTAGTAAAAACTTTTTGGGTGGAGGGGGGGGGGAGGAAACGGTGTGAGAGTATTTGGGAAGATTTTGTGATGGAGACATATACAAATGGATGGGGTTCTTGGTATGCATGCCCCGGGACGGTCTCACGGTAGAAACGGAAAGGGAAGAAGGCGTGGACTTACACCGGAGACCTCGGGAGCATGGTTGATAAAGTTCACAGCGGCATAGGTGTCGTAACCGAGGGCAACTTCTTGGTTCACAAACACCTCGTTGGCGAAGGTGTTGAGGACTTTGGTTTGCTCGTATTGAGACGCGTAGGGTTTGGTGGTGTTTGTGGGGCAGCCGAGGGAGTAGTATTCCTTGGGACCATAGCTACGCGTCTCGATGGTGGCTGTGAGGGTTGTGACGGCGAGGGAGAGGAGAGGGAGGAGGGTTGTGAGATACATTTTGCGTGGATGAAGAGGAGATGAGGATGTGAGGCGGGTGGAAGCTGTGGATGCGAGGTAGGTTATTATGGATGGAGCAAAGTAGAAATTCTGAGCTGGGCCTTCAGACAGAAGGGACGCTGGCTTCTTTATGACTCTGTTGATTCTGTCCTGTTCGGCAATGACAAAGGCTGTTTTTACTGCCTGGAAACCTAGACTGTGTAACCTCGAAAGACTCGATCTTGCCAAGCTGGATGCATATCAGCTACGCCGGCCACCAAATCTTCAACAATGTATGCATCTCTGAATGTCTAGAGCTGTCCTAAAGGGGACGTCAAGTCCAGGAAAGACTGCTGCATCAAGTCACATTTTGGGTAAGAAGGGCAGGCCATGCCCGCTTCCGGTCTTTTGGGCTTGTCATGACGTTCATGAGCGTCCAATGGCGAAGAGTCTGGTGCGGTTTCCGGACAGGTAGACTCTGTAGCTTCATATCAAATACTTGATTCGAGTCTGGTGTTTGGTGATATGCAGTAGTGCATAAAGAGCAAGTATAAGCTTTTCAGCCTCAGAGTCTTAGAGTCGGAGAACTTATCTTACAAGCTAGTGTATATTACAGAGGTACGCCGATTAGATCTTGCGAGTCAGGGGAAGATACTGGTGAAATGTAGGTTTAGTGCTGTGTATTTTTACTTTAGTGCTAGCGCTTGTATCGGCATCTCTGCCGAGAAATCTTTAGCCGTTCGGTGACCGAAACTCGCAGTTGATGTCTCTTTACGACGACAACCGCAGGTCAAAGCTTAATAAGTACTCATGTCCTCGACGAGTTGACCGACTATGTAACTCGAGCGCGGCGATGGCTCCGAGCCATTCTCAGGGGTGGACTCTATGATTGACTATCGTCAGTTCAAAGTTTACCATGCCACTCTGGGGCGAGACTCTTCACATCTCACCAACGTCTATGATACTTTCTGGAGCGAGAATGAGTGACACTTTTGGACAACGGCAGGTAGATGCAACGAGATCACAAGTGTTGATGACTCTCCGAATATACTTGCAATTATCAGGATAAATGTGCTGCTCTTCATCTCGACTCGAAGTGCATGCCGTAAACGTCTTCCTGGAAAAACTGTGGCTTCTCTTCATCTTGTTCATGGTGAAACTTTAGTGATGTCTCGAAAGCTGAGACTTCCTCCTCAAGCTTGATTGGCTTGGTGGCTGTGTTACCTATCTCATCTTCGTCAGAGGACGACCTAGACAATGTTGGTCTTTGGACGAATAGCTCGTTAGCATCTTAGAGCGTGTTATCAGAGAGTATCCCTCTTCGACTGTTAGCTGAAAAGACAATTGAAAGAAAAAGAACCAAACGGTATCCGCTCTCCCAATACTATGACAACCGCTACTGCGTGTAATGTGCGCTTATTATACCTTCGTACAAAAGAACGTTTCATTGTTCTGGTCTGAAGGCACTATTCTGCCATACCTGCAGGAGCAGAGTTTTACCAAACTCAGAGGGTACTAAAACCTCTGCCGGCCCACGAGCAAGTTGGTGGAGCTTTGGATATCATGGATTGCCATAATGTTTGCGCGCGCTCTGGCGTCCCTTTTGCGTGGTACCCGTAGCTTGCAAAATAGGCGCTCGTATATGTTTCGCGGACGGTCCTATAGCTGGTATACATGTTGGTTCCTAGGACTGACATTAAGCTGGGAGGGTAACAATCAAGGTTGCGAATAGTCGAAACGGATGGATCTATCAAATTAGCAACCTGCCGGTTTGTAAGACCATTTTCCGTCGCAATCTGCAATACTTTCCCTGTTGTCCTCTTCGTTGGGATCCTCGTCAGGATCCTCATTTGGATGCTCATCTGCACCCTCATCATCGTCGTCGGTTGACCCGGGAGGTGGCGGTGTACTCTCGTCTTCTGACCCAGGAGAGGCAGGCATACCGTCGGCAGAATCGCCTCTAGGAGGCAAAGGAGGTGGCGATGGGTTCGGGGGGTGTCCAAATTTGGAAGGCGAGCCTAATACGCCATGTTTAACATACACTAATTACGAGGAGAGCGCACAGTGCACGCGAGTTTACCTACATTGTACTGCATGACGTCTAGAACTCCAGTCAAAGTATCCTACATTTCTAACAGGACTTCGAGCTTTTTGATCTCCACCGTGAGAGAATCGGGCTCTTAGGCCAGGCCGGATCGGGTAGAAAAACGCTGAAAGGCCGTGGTGGGTGTCGATGAAAGCAGGAAGCAAAGTCGAAAAAGGTAGAAAGATCAGTAGCAAACCGTCCGATCTGGAAATCCGATCCGGACTCGCCAATACGGATGCTCAAGACATGCAAGCAAAGTCGACTCATCGATTCCTAGCAATAGCGCATCATTCCAGCACTTCAAAGCTGGAACTAATCCTGGATTTCTAGCAGCACAACGTTCCAGTACCGATTGTCACCTTGTGGATCCCGGAAATCGCAACTCTTTGGGAGAAGGCCAGAGCGGTCATGGATGAATACCATGTTTGCTCCAACGGTCCTGCCTGGTAGTCAAAGACTATTACGCAGCCTTCCTAGGACGTCCTTTTCTAACGAGAGCTTGGGAAGTCGGAATAATGGCTCCAGAAGCTCGTTTGGTAGAAACAGTGGTGGTGGCAGTTGGCTTAGGAATCATTCTGCTTGCTGTACGTGCTTCATACTCACTCACCAACTCCAGACACTCCTGGAGGTCGTCAATGTCATACCAGACTTTGTTCTCATGTCCCCAGCTCCTGGTGGTCCCTGTCGGCCTTCCTGGGTAGGATTGTCACGACGGTACTGCGCCACCACAGCGGTAGCAGTGGCGGCAATGATAGCCTGAATTTGCGGATTGGCCAGCATTCCTTGGATTCCATTTGGATCCATTTGATTGCTGGGATCGATAGGGTAATTATAGATTGCTTCTGAAGCAGATGTATCCCTGGTAGATCTATGAGCTGCGGAAGATCCTGAAGACGTCGTTAGGTGATCGGAGGCTGATTGGGAGGATTGATCCCGCTGAGGACTCTCGTGCTGAGGACTTTCGCTCCTTGTCGAAGTAGGAGTATTGCCGGTAGAAGGAGGTAACAGAAGCTCCGCGAGAGGTAGTGTAAATTCCTCAAATTTCTTTAGAGACTTGTGGAATGCCGACTTGTTAATAGACCAGTCAGAAGGCCAAATGCACTCGTCAAGTCCTAAAGAAGTCGACCTAGCTCTGGACTTCCCTTTCGACTAAGAGGAGATTGATACACGCCTTGGTAGTGTCGGAGGTCTGAGGGTATGGGTGGAAATGTAGTGGGCTAGGTGCTCAGTTGCTGGCTTGAGCGATTTGAGGTAGGCGTGCCCGGTCTTGATAAATTCGTCAATTTGGAAGGCCAACTGTACAGCTTCCTGGGGCAGTTGTAGAATGACTTCGTCTACTGGGATGGATACAGTAGCAGCCAGGGTGATGTCTTTCTGAGACGTTTGCTAGGAAGCAGTGACGGATTTCCGTGATGGAGCCCTGGAACGAGTTCCTAGGATATTTACTAGGATGGAATCGATGGAAAAGTCAATGGAATTGATGGAAAAGTCGATGGAATTGAGATTTGGTGACAGTACGTCTGGTAAGGATCTTGTTATCGTCTTCTGGTGCTATTGTAGCATGGTGATGACGATAATGAACCTTGGTGTTGCTACCATTGTTATGGTTGGATTCAAGTGAATGTAAAAGTCTTGAAGGCGCTTGTCAAAAGTTTTTGTAAGGGTTTTCAGCTGCCCCCTAGTCCTAAATATGCGATGGGCGGAGGGAAGGTTGCGGACGTTTGCCGGAGGGTTGCTAGCTTACTATCCAGCTCATATTTCTTTATATATATATCTTCTACCCTGATCTCACGGGCGAAAAGGAATTGACTTCAGCGATTCCCAACTTTACTTTGTCTCATAGGCAAAGTTAAAGTACCATCTCATGCATAGGCGTCATCTTGGATGTTTTGTCGAAAAAAGGATCCTATGCATCTTGTCACAATAATCGAACTTGCTGTCCTTCTCAACAAGCTCCTTGCTTTGGCACTCTTGCTCGTAGGCCCATTCAATTTCCTCAAGGTATACATTTGCGTCCTCTTTTTATAGGAAGGAAAGTAGTACGGATAGACTTTACCACCTAACTTAGCTTGGTGAAAGAGCAAGCGGACTGTGAGGTTCACGAGGGGAAGAGAATTCAAGTCAGTCAAAAATTCTAGAAGTAAATATGGGAATAGACTTCATAGCTTTCTCGAATTATTCTTACGCTCAGCCATCCTTCTGTCGAATGAGTACCCGCAGTCTCTCCACGTCAAGAATGCCTCATCTGAACCATAAAGATGATACCAAATATGAGACCGATACCAGCAATAACCTGCTCTGGAACAAAAGATTCTGTGAGCAGGTCCCATAGGGAAATGATACGGAATCATCCAAAAAAGATCATCAGTCCGCAGAACAAGACACCTCATCAAGCCAAGTCCAAAAAAACAGACTTGAAAGGAGAAAAAGAAACCGAGCAAAAAACCCAAGTCTGCACCATGTAACCTATCAGTCTTGGCCGGCGATGGCGAGTCATTCGCTATTATCCATGTGTATCCTGATTGGATTCATCGTTGGATAGCTTGAGCTGAAAGCTCGCATAGTGATATATTCCAGGAGCCACAAATGAAAACCACATCTCCACCCTCGTGACACTGCTAAAGGACGCTCGTAGCTCTCCCAAAACTTCTTGCGGCTTTTCTCCCGTTGGTCTTTATATAAATCATAGTGGTAAGATGTTTCTGGATCTTTGACAACCCTAATCGGCAGCGCTATTGGGGGAGAGTAAAGTTCCATTATGAGCTCGCGGATTTTTCTGGCATTGTAGTGCAAGGGAATGTAGTTTGGTTGTTAAAGTTTCAGTTAAATAGTGTGATATATAGACTTACTGATCTTGTTAAGAAAAGAAAATATAACCTTCTTGTAGTTTCTCGGTGAATTGAGTATAAGATGGTATAGGCGGATCAGGAAGGTCTAAGATCTCTGGATCTTTGACAACCGTGATCCGCCGAGTTTCTACCTGGAAGTAATCCATTTTGAGGTCAACATTTCTCTCGCATTGAGCTGCAAAAGTTAGCCGCATTGAGTAGAGCGTAGATTCTGATGCCATTCTCTATGCTGATGAAACGTCAAACTTTCGTAGGAAATTCCACATGCGAATGTCACACGGATGGAGTTGGGAGTAAGTCCTGGTATTATGTTGAAAAGATGTCGGGGGCATGAATTGAGGTATTTGAGAGGTCAGGCCTATCGTCCTTCATCAACTCAGCGAACTTCCATGGGCCGACGCGAGGTCTCCGAGTATCGTGGATTTCATCTACCACGAAAAGTCCAGCGTGTAGGCGATCGATGTGATATGTCTTGAAAGATGTTTGCGTTATAGTTAGGGAAGTCGATAAGAAGATTCAGTCTAAGCCATGCCGATGAGATGTATGATAATCTATACGCCCACCTTAGGCGTAGAACTTTGAAGCTGAACCTTTGGGAATGTATTGAGACGACATCAGCCTGCCACCATATCGTAATGAAGGAAAAAAGAAAGATGCCCAGACTATCGGCATTGTGCTGGCTGGAAATGCGGCCAGGCAGGTAAGCTCCAATGTTTATCATTTATAACACTGAATCTTTCAATCACAAATGTCTGCACATAGAACCGCAACATCTGTCGCAATATTCGCTCAGATGTCACAAACAGACAAGAAAATGAAGGCAAGAGACCACTTGACAATTAAAAAATTGATCTTAGGGAAGAATCAGTGGAATTGCTTGGAAAAAGAGAGCCGTAGGACTGATGATATCCTGTCTCTGAGCACGAATACAAGGCCAAGGGACCGAGGATAATAGCAGCCTGGTATCAGCGACAAATCAAAGAGGTCTGTTCTGTAACAGAGGTCCGGCAGGGCTCGGCTACGCAACAGCGGAAATTTGCCATGGTGATGATGGGCGTGCTCGTGGGACGTAATGAAAAAGAGTATGTGATTGAACTGGTATCCCTGAGTGCGTGGCGCGATTAGGAAATGGGACAACATCTAGTTCCTCAGTTTTCGGGATGGTAAAGGGAGCTCTGACCTCTACCTTAAGGCAACGGACCGTCTAAAGCGCTAGCCGCATCCCATGTCAAAAACATATTATTACCGTTGACAAAATGGTAGGCGGTGACCTAAGGTAAGGTACGGTAAGAGATACTCATATCTTAGGGTCTACTCGAACCTTTGTTCCAATTTTTCCACAACATGTAAGAGTGACGTGCAAGTATGTACGAAAGACTAGGTGAGTAAGAATTGCCGAAAAATATTTACATTCTAACAAAAGTAAAAGGTATTTTAACAAAAGTAAAAGGAGATTGAAGTTTGAGGTAGATCCGAAACCAAGGTCTCTGGATAGCGTCAAAGTTGAAACTAACCGTCTCGATTGTGGGACGGTGCAACCTTAATAATGTGCACCAACGACGAAATTTCCGAAGCAACAAATCAAAAAAGATCAAATCAAATCTTATCCATCATAACTTCAACCTGAATCAGGTCCTCATTCTTTAGACTCGCCCATGAATCATGGTCGAACCGCGTAGTACGTGGAATTGGGATATGTGTCCGATCTCGCTCTCGGCCGACCACTGTTTGCTGGCTGTGGGGCAAGACCATTTTCACTACCTTCTCTGACAGTGATTCTCGGTTGAGTGTCGGCATTGGACTCGCTGGCCATTTCCCCAGCTGGTGAATTGATCTTGCTCGGGTAGTGCCCGCTATGGCTGTGGGAACGTTGATCATACCTGGTGACTGAAGCATCATGCGACAATGAAGTCTGCGACTGCCGACTCCCCGGTCGTTGCTCGCTTGTCTCATGGTGCTGTGACGACGATCCGTAATGGTACTTCTGGGTGCTCATCTGACCCCCTTGCCAGAAACTGCTGTCTGGGCTCTGGTAGTAGGGCGCTGGACGATACTCATAGCCCGATGGGTAAGGCATCTGGGACTGATCGTATGATAGTGGTGATAGGTTACTCGGCGAAGAGAGAGGTGATATGTAATGTTGATTCATCACTAGGTCACTCTCACGTGAGAAGCCTTCAGTAGCATGAGCTTTGCCGAAACGCTGGCTGTCTCGCGTCTGAGTTGGAGATCTGGTAAATTGTAAGGGTGGTAAATTCGCATATCCACAGGTCTTATCAGCAAGAGATGGATTCGATGGCGAGGTTGTCGAAAAGGGCTGGCCACCAAGTCCCATTATGCTGTTCTCGCCAAGGGATCGACCTTGGCGCCGAAAAGCAGCAGACCCTACCGACAAACTGTGAGAGCGCCCAAACGGATTTGTGAATTGGGGACCGGGCCCGACCGGGGAGTGTGTCGCCGAGAAACAGGGACCTGAACGATCAGATCCTTCGTTAATTGAAGAGACCGGAGATGGGTTTGTTGAGCCTGTCGCAGAGACAGGCGATGGCGCGTTGTTGCTGAAAAAAGTATTCATGCTGCTTGCTCCCGTACTCAAGTAGCCTGTCCCAAGTCTCAGACTAGGCCTTTGACTCATGTTGACCCCCAGCATCAATGGCTCTGTCAAAACAGATCCATACGAGGGTCGAGCTTCTCTGAGGTGTGGTTGTAATGTTTGGCTGAAGTCAAAATTCTCAGGAAGAGCTCTCGACCTCCTCATCCGCTCTTGATCATCTGTCGTCAGTCGCTTGAGCTTTGCCCGCCTGCGATCGGTCATCAGTATTTTTATCAGGCATAAAGAGCTCAGTACTGTTATACCTATTCTGGAACCAAACTTGTACTTGACGAGCATTCAATCCTGGAATGTCTCGTGATAGCCTCTCTCGCTGCGCTGCGTCAGGATGTGCTTGACGAGAAAATTCACTCATGAGGTATCGGGTTTGAGCGTGCGTCAATCTATACGTCTCATTAATGACCATACGAAGGTGAGAAAGTGTTCGTGCTGACCTAAAGCGCTTCATCTTACGTTTTTCCGCCAACCGCTCTGCGCCCGATTTGACAGCCTCCTGCCTCCCCCCGACATCGTCCTCCTCTTCAGAGCCTGTATACAACTCATCACCATCAGACTGATGTTCTGGTTCGGTCAACACTAGCTGCGGCGTAGGATAAGAGGCCGTGCTAAAAGCTCGCCCAGGCCTTTGCACAGGAAAAGTCTCCTTTTGCAAATGATCTGATTCTTCATCAGGTGAGGGTAACTGGGGAACCCTCATGTTGGGGCTCTTAGAGCTGGGTTCTGCAGCTGCGGTGTTATGATGTAGATTTGTCAATTGAGGTGGGGTCTGTTCATCGCGCGGTGGGCTCACTTGATCCTGTGAAGTTGAGGCTCTGGTGTCGGAGGCTTGTTGTACGCTCTCTGCTGATCTGAAGATTGCAAGATTGGAAGGTGCGGGTAAGAAGTGGCGAGATGCGAGTCTAGTAATGTATTTGCCATGGTCTCCATGTGATGGGGGATAAGCATACATGGAAGGCGATACGGGCGGCGACGGAAGGTTGGTTGCACATTCCCGGTCGAACAAAGTAGCTTGATGGTCCATTTTCGACTGCGGGCATGGGGTTGTACAGGATGATTTATAGAGCCTGTAGAGATTTGACTCAAGGAACAGCACAGCTTTCCACCATCGAGCTACACAAGAAGCCAGCAACCGCACTCTTGCTGATTCACACAAGCGAAGGGTTTGTGAATGAAGCTGAGAGGATGCGGGAGGAAGAATAGGTTGTGACGAGACGCTGTCTAGAATGTAAGGTCTAAAGTGTAAGGCAGACTTTTAACCGAGCTCCACAACTGCAAATTCTCCTCACACGCGAGAAATGTCAGGGATTTGAGGAGTCTTTCCGGAGGCTGGAGATCTATGGGCAACAGGTAAGTGAACCCTAGGGTCCTGGTAGACTACCAGACAATTGCGGGATCGCAGGGCTCGTGCAGCGGCGGGCTACTTGATCAATAGATGTGATTTGCTGAATCGGAATATGAAAAAGAATTAAAAGCATCAATGACAGGCTTGGAAAGTTGTTGGCTCGTACGTCTCCAATCGAGGGATGCTCCTGAGTATCTCTGTGCCTAGACTGTCGTCCTTCAAGGCTAGCGCCAATGCGTGATCTGCTGCCCTCCGTCCTGGGATTCCGTGTGGATCTTACACCTTTAGAAGAGGTCAGGCTGACACACAAGTGATAGGACGAAAATTTTGCAAAAAGGGGCGGCTGCTTTTGCTTATGAGGTATTTTATAATTCGTAATTTGTTGAGCCTAGTGGAGAAACGTCTCAAGACCTGCGAATTTTATGTGATGCAGGGTCCCTTGTAAGCTGATATTGAATGGACAGATCGATTTTCGTCATCGACAAGCAATTGGGTGGCTGATGACAGAGCACTGAACCCTATGCTGGCGCTCTTGAGTCAGTTGTACTCCTTGTGAAAGCCTCGGAGTTGGAGACTAACCACATCGTTAGATAACGCACGCAATCTAATAAGAGTGGTACAGCGTGTTAGCTTTGTTTATGCCCCTGTTGGAGAAAAGCCCGGGGTTTTCGAATTGCGCTCTAGCCGCCCAAGTGGCGCGCGGGGCTCATTCTTCCTCTTAGAGTTTGACAACAACCGTTGCAATCGATATTTGATTGCGGCCGAAGCCGAGCTCGACAGTGTGTGGGTCGGCCACGGAATACGACAGCAGAACCAAAGATGATAACCCTGGGACATTTCGATTCCGAGGATCTAGCATTTCCTCGAAACTCAACATGAGCTCGAGCTGACAGAAATTTCACTAAGATGTGCAGATGTCTCGGATAGATGATGAAGTGGGGTCACTAAGCCTTGCAGGCCATCCCAAACAAGGATCCTGTGAAGCGCGATGAGAATCTCACAGTCATGAGGTAGAAAAGTATCCTTACCAAAAAATAGTCTTTGCCAATGTCAACGGGCAAACCAGGAGCCTCCATCCGCCGTGAGCTATTGATGAGTAATGGCATACTATGTATTGACTTCATCTCGGACCCGGTAAGTTTAGGCTGGTGACCATCATACTAGTCAATACGGCCTGCAGCACAAGAAGACAGGGGCTTTGTTTCGAGTGGCGTCTTGTCTGCTGGATTCATGACAGTTTTGAAAAAGATGATAGCAAAACTCATTATAATAAGCTTCCATGGTACCCATATGACAAGAAATTTCCATAACTTTCCGTGAAACATAGCGCGATGCCAAGCTCCGGGTTTTGGCCGGCTTGAATTGTTCAGAAGGCGAACGCATACTTGCATATTTATCCAGTCACGTAGTGAAATATGTTACGACAGAATGCCGAAATCAGAAGTCGATCGAGGTCGTGTCTGGAATTATTCTTCATGTTTGTGGCAGCCCCGTTGGAATTGCTAGGCAGTGCAAGGTTCAGATGATCAAAAGTGCAAATTTGAGGCGATGAAACTAATACAACTCCAACTATGCCGTTGAATTGGACTTTGACTGCCCAATCAAGATTGAATAGTGAATGACAAACCACATTAAGGACTCGAATTTGAACAGATGGCAAGTGGCAAATGTAATGATCAAAACGATGCAACAAAAGTCGAGTAGACCCAAGTAACCAGGGTGCTCGACAGTAGTAGGGATGGAGATATGGCAAGGCGTCATTGAGTGTCAGTGGGACACATGATTGGATCTTGCCTGAGTGGGACCGCCTGACTTGCATAATCGGTTGTTGCAAGGCAAGTTATGCCGATGATTCTGTGCATAAGGTATCATGCGGATTAAGCATGTAGCCGGTGAAAAGGGAGCTGCCGAAATTGAGGTACAAGTGCGAGAGGGGGAGCACTAGCAAAGGGGAAGGCGCTGCCATGTGGGGTATGGTTGTAGGAGCCGAAGGAATTGAAACCAGGACGCAAATGACAATGAGAGTGGTAACAGACTGATGTCAGTGTGGGAAGAGGTCCGAGCTTCGCGTATTTGCTTTTTTAACACGGGCTGAGCAGCTCATTATTGACTTTGCAGGTGAAGCGGCTCTTGTTTTAGACTGGTTCCAGGCTTCCCCCACCCCTGCAGCTCCGGGGCACAGCATGAAGTAAGGTGAGGTAGGTAGTCCCTTTAGGCCATGAATCCTTACTTAGGGCATTGCCGTCAGGGAGCCTCACGATCTTCACTTACCCGAGGTCGATAAGCTTGGGACAACAATTTTGCGGAGGCACGTGAGCTGCAGCGGTCCGTGAAGTAGTCGATGATTGTTGGTGAAAAAACCGGGATCGGAGCCTTCCTTCCCCACTAAGGTAAATAAAAAACAGGGTGCCGTGTTTGTCCCCCAGCCTCTGATCTGATTACGAGAGTATAAAATTCGAAACAAACATGACCAACAAGAATAAAGATGTGATTGGTGCACTCGGGTGACCGCAGCATGACTCGACGAGAAGATCATGAAAATACGCTGACTGTGAAACTCACACTTGTACACTGCGACGTTGACGATGCTGGGGTATGTGAGAGGCTGTGAGCAGGTAATTAAAGAATCAAGAGGGGAAGTGGAAGGGGAGTGCGAGCGTAAAATGAGCGTTATGGAAGTGGTGGAATTTCCCGAAGATCTTTCTCTTCCTTGGTGCGACAGTATAGGGATTCAGCCGATAGAAGGGTATAGAGTACTTACCATGTGGATTTGGCAGAAACAAAAATGTAAGGCTATTGTCGTCAAGAACAGAATATCTCGAATAGACACCTTCTCGTTGCATGTTCTTATATCTTGGTACTTTATATCTGGTGTATGTGCCTCGTACTCTACAGAGCGCTAATACTACGATTACGCGATATACAACCCGTTATCTGGTGTTTAGGTATCTTGAAGCGTTTAGGTATCTGGAATTGAGTATCTATGATTTGGAATCTTGCTCTTTGGCTACCGCCTCTGACGCCGCTTCCACTCCATTTTCATCCGCCAGCTTCTGCTCTGTACCATTCAAATGCAATTCCGAGTCCTTTGCCGGCTGATCAGAACCCTCGACATCCGTCTTCTCCTTGCTCTCTTCCTCTTCTGGCCGGAAAAGAGCTTCTAGATTGTTTCCATCATCTATTTTGTCCAATACATTGAGCTTGCTTTTCGATGCAATCCGGAGCGTTCTCCATAGCTTGCTTGCCCTTGCATCTGTTGCCTGCTGCTTCTCTTCACTTGTTTTCGCCATTTCAATGTCGAAATCATCTTCGGCGATGGGTCCTCTAAATGATTCTGCCGTGGGTATTTGGTATCTGTGGACGACTGAGCGAGATTGCTACCGTGTGGCAATAATGGTCTTACCTTTCCGGGTCTTTCAGCTTCTCCATGATGTCGGTGTCGCCGCTGTCTGAGAGGAACTTGAGATCCAATGATCCCATAGGAGTCGCTCTAAGCCTCCTGTTGGCGCATGCTTTCTCGGCACCTTTTTCCGCTTCCGAGAAATCTCCCGCAGAAACGGGAATTCGCTGTATCGGCGGGCAACCCTCTGCCTTCCAATGCACCCAATTTTTGTCTCTTGACAAGACAGTATCCACCATTCGGTAGTAAAACTTACCTTCTGGGCCTTGCTGTAAATAAGTAGCAATCTCGCTTCTCATGTTCGTTGCCCATTTCGCCTGAATCCACGATTAGCTAGTAGAGAGTTTGATGGGTTGATTGGGTCACATACATTGTCTTCGTTCAAGGCGTACGTATACAGCACTGATTTGTTGGATGTATGTTCGAGCTTCCTCTTGGCTTTTGGGGTGAGCGAAAGGAGAAAGTCGATCAGGATCAAAGCTTGAACAAGAACATGGCGGCGAAAAGCAAGATCGCTGATCTGTATTGGGTAAGCAAGGATACGATGGGATTCGATTAAGCACTTGTTTTACCTCCAGGTCGAACAGGTCTCGACTGGTCAAGTACTTCGGATTGAAGCTACTTGACAGCTCATCTTCGTGGCCGTTGCGTTTCCTCTTTACGCCCCGTCTGCCATCATCATGAAGCTTTGATGTGCCGCGTATCTGGAGGTCTTGCTGTACTTCTTTGAATTTGATCAAGGTGTATGATAACCCCCTCTGAAAGTCCTGAAGGTTGGTGTCATCGAATAATCTCGTAGGAGTTGAGAAAGATTCCTGTAAAGACCAGAACAGAGGATACAGAGTATCCATGTCTGCTGGCATTTCCTGGGCTTTTTCCTCCTGGGCATCGGATTTGACGGATTTTGCTCGCTCCTCTAACCCGGCCTTAGCCTGCTCATCTACAGCTTCGTTTTTGGCTGAGTCTTGCTGCGGTTCTGGCTTTTCCAACTGCTGATCGACCTCCATGCCATCCTCGAGCTTCAATCCCGCCTTTGGGGGCAAATCCTCAAAAACAGTGACATTCTCGACATGATATTCTCCCCTTAGATTGACTGAGCTTCTGTCTCCAAGTGGGAAGCTTTGAAAGAGGAATATGAAGACTCTTCCGCAAAATACTGTATCCTCTGCTCGTGAGAGGCGGCGTAAGAGCTCGTTGCACGCGCGTAGTATGATGAGGCTCTTTGCCTTGAAGTGTTTCGATGTGATGCGTTCTCGTCGAGAGTCAAGGTAATCAAACAGAATTCTGCACCCATCTATAGTCTGGGTGTCAAGCAGCTCTTCGACAAGCCAAAAGAGCAAGCTTGGTTCGCAGATCTCTGCGCACGATTAGCCCTTGGAAACGAAATGAAGGTCTCTGTGAGACTGACCTGAATCAGAGAGGATGGATATAATGTCGAGAAGGTTCCATACCTCACCAAAAGGGGGCTCGTCGATTGAGGTTGATGCCTTAGGCTATTAGCTATTGAAATGGTTTCTGTTTCCTAAGAGGCTCACTAGTAGAGCATAGAATATGTTTCGGCACGCGGTCTCGATGGCCGCATAATCTTTGTTTGATCCTGCGCTCTGCCTGCCAATTTCTTCAATACCACCATGAAATTCTGGAGCGGTCAATGCTGGTTCAACGCCTCCATTAGGCTTGATTTCCCGCGCTTTGGCAAGGAGTCGCTTGATTGCGGTCGTTGAGCAATCAACGGAATTGACTCCAACGCTAGACATAATTGACAGCTCACGCGACTGCGTGGCTGCAGATCTTTTCATGAAAAGCTCATTGTTGTAATAGAAGTGAAGACAATACGAATAACTTTCCGAGTCCCTGAGCGAGGCTCTGCGGAAGAATCCCCGCTAGCCTTTCAGCCTTACGACAAAAGTTCAAAGACACTGAGGACCACGCGACACCAGACCATGTCAAATTCAAGCAAAGCGTGATTTCAAGATTACTGCTTGCGCAATGTATCCCAGCGCGTCCAAACTTTATGATCAACCTAGGCGCTTAAGTCAGATGCGACTAATTTCGTGACCATACTCAGCAATATGACAGAAGCAAGCACAATAAGAGATGGGGATGAAGGCGACAACCATTGGGCTCAGCTAGCAAAAAAATATTGGCCTAAAGCTGTGAAGTCGAGAAAGGCCAAACCAGATGTAATCAAGACAGAAATTTGGGATGTGCTAGAGCAGCAGGCTTTCCACTTTCGGAGTCTGCTCATACTCGAGAATCTGCAGCTGCTCGAGAAGTACGCAAGTCTGAGAACTTTGAGAGACAGGCACTGACCGATCTTAAGCTACCTTTGGCCAGGCTATACTGAAGCCTCCACAAACCATCATGTTCTTTTGATTGCCCTCATCATCACCGTCAAGAGCCGAGAGAATCTCCCAACATGGGGTAAGCAGTCCATTCGCCGTGAATGATAATATGTATGACTAACCATTCTAAGACATATTCACCGATGATCCTGAACGCTTCTCCTCCTTCTTTCGTCGCGTTCTGTCAATGAGTATTGATCCATCTCTGTCGGCACCTATTCGCATCCATTTACTCTCCTACCTACTCAGCGCCTTCCAATCACTGGACAACGGTCTTGTACGCAAGGAATGTGCGCCGTTGGTGTCAATATCCATATGGCATAATCTGGCATCAGAAGCAGCTCAAGAGCGGAAATTTGAGGAGCACGGTCAACTTCGGAAGGCTTGGCGGGCTGCGGCAAAAAAATACGAGGCTGCAGACGAAGAAGGAAAGGCAAAGTTGAGATTTGAACGCTCATGGCTCTACACTCTTCTTCTCGACTTCGTTGGTCGTTTGTATGGCGCTAGCGAAGGTGAAGCAACACGATGTGACTTGATACCCTCGCTAACCGATTTTCAGGCGATCTGATGTACTGCGAGAAGTTTCTCGAGTTCTTGACTGATCTCGAGAGTCAGTTGCCTACGAGGAGATATGTCAATTCTCTGGTGCAAGATCTTAATCTTTTAGCCCTGATCAGAATATCTCCAATGTTCAATACTCAAGACAATGGGCTCCTGCGTGACTTGTTCGCCCTCTTCCGTCATTTTGCCAGCTTTCCCATCGATGATAATACAGGCTCACAGCACTCTACAGTTCAGTCATATGAGAGGCACTGTGAGAACCTAGCTCGGCTGCAAAGGACTGCGCTCAAGCACTTCAAAGAGAAGCTAACAGTACTTGCCCTGTCGAATTATGGAGCCATCGACAAAAGGAAGGACTTGGAAGAGTTCTTGACTCAGCTGACGGATGCCGAGCTGGAAAAGCTGTGCGCACTATTAGGCTTTCGGACAGCGTACCCATCTGCTGCGACTATAGAGGTTCATAGAGAGCTCCTAATGGAGATCATGCTGTCGGGACATGAGAAAAGGCAGACGTTTCAAGAGACTGTGAGAGATCTGAGTGTTCAGCCCACAGAGACAGAACTCTACGAGCCTTCACTCCTACGCAACGAAACCTACAACGGGTCCAGACCCTTAGCGATACCCAAGCTGAATCTTCAGTATCTCAGCGTTGGGGACTTTCTGTGGCGGTCTTTTATTCTCTACCGATGCGAGCAATTCTTCGAGGTCAGGAAGTATCTCGAGGACACGATAAGAAGACTACAACCAAGAGGGACTGGGTCAGCTGGCAGTGTCCACTTCGATGGCTTCTCGAAAATGGCGCTCCCCATCACCAAACCTGCGTAAGTATAAGCTTAGGGTGTTAATGTGATCCCGTGCTGATTGTCTGATAGGATCTTAGAAGCTGCACCTGCGAAGGTTGGGCATGATCATCCAGCATATGTGACGGCTGAAATAACCCTCAACGTGAGCAAACTCGTTGACACCGTTCGACACGATTGGGACTCATTGCGACAAGGCGACGTCATCTATTTACTCACAGTCGAGTCCAGCGATGCTTCACGCCAATTGTCAAACGGCCATTCAAAGCAAAATGGCGAGGAAGCGTCTGGACTCCTTGCTCTGCGAACTGCAGAGGTTGTGCAGTTGCTGGATGAGAATGGTCGCTCTATAAGAGAGCCAGCACCCGATCAAATGAACGGCTATGGGAGCAAACCACGCATCAGAAGGCTCATCGTCAATCTGGATCCGTCGGCTTTCAAGACTGATAGCGAACTTAAAGAGAAAGGAAGACCGGATGTCTATGAGTCTCTCAACGTCATTATTCGACGGAACCAACGCGAGAACAATTTCAAAAAGATCTTGGAGACCATTCAAACCCTAGCATTATCCGATGTAGCTGTACCCGCGTGGCTATTGGAGGTATTCCTGGGCTATGGCGACCCTACTTCGGCAACTTACACCCGACTTCCGAATCAGCTCCCGGCAGTCGATTTCCAAGATACTTTCGTTGACTGGCAGCATATAGTAGATAGTTATCCGGGCAAGGTAGAATCCTTGCGGCTCCTTTATTCAACATTAAATGCTGATGCATCTCGCAGACAGTCGTATCTGAAGACAAGAACCTCGAGAGCTTTCCGCCTCCATATGTCCTTCGACACTCTGCGACCGCAGCCACTGCCGTTCAGCCCCGATCTTCGAAGAAGCGTCGACGTGGCGATGCCGAGCCTATGCAGCCGACTTCAGAATCTGTCAAGGTATCCACTTATCGTCCACCTGCCAGTGGACCGTATCTTAGCGACGAGCCGAAACATAATAGTGTCCGCTTCACTCCGGCCCAGGTCAACGCGGTCACCTCAGGCACTCAACCAGGTCTGACCGTTATAGTGGGCCCACCAGGGACCGGCAAAACGGACGTAGCCACCCAAGTCATCAATAACATCTATCATGACTTTCCCTTCCAGAGAACCTTACTCATAGCACACAGTAATCAAGCACTCAACCAACTCTTTCAAAAGATAGTGAAGCTCGACATTGACGGACGGCATCTGCTTCGGCTAGGTCAAGGAGAAGGAGACTTGGAGACAGCAGAGAGCTTCAGCAAGTACGGTCGTGTAGAATCATTCCTCGACAACAGAGCCTACCTACTGCACGAAGTTGACCGGCTTGCCGCCAATTTTGGCGCACCGGGTGCTCATGGTAGTACCTGCGAAACTGCTGGTTACTTCAACACTGTTTACGTGCAGCCCGCTTGGGCAAAGTTCTGGGACACTGCCAATCATTCGGACTCAAGCGCCGGAGAAGTTATCTCGTCTTTCCCTTTCCATCATTACTTTCAAAATGCCCCCCAGCCACTTTTCCCCCTTGACCTAGCTAAGGATGAAGTCTTGGAAATAATCCGTGGATGCGAACATCATATTTCCAAAGTCTTCAAATCCCTCGAGGACATCCGCCCTTTCGAGATACTCCGCCACAACCGTGACAGAACCAATTATCTTATGGTAAAAGAAGCGCGTATTATCGCAATGACGACCACCCATGCCGCCATGCGCCGACAAGAAATAGCTGACCTAGGGTTCCACTACGATAATGTAGTCATGGAAGAAGCAGCTCAAATCACCGAGATCGAAAACTTCATCCCTCTTGCCCTCCAAAATTCCAAGGATGGCAAATTACCTCTACAACGAATTGTCCTCTGCGGCGACCATCTTCAAAACTCCCCAATAATTCAGAATCTGGCATTTCGGCAATTTGCCAACTTGGAACAATCGCTTTTTCTTCGCCTCGTACGTCTCGGCGTTCCTACCATAACTCTCGACCAACAAGGTCGCGCAAGACCTAGCATAGCGAAGCTCTACAAATGGCGGTACCCATCTCTGAACCATCTACCTAGCGTCCTCACGGAACCCGAATACCTCCGCGCTAACGCTGGCTTTAAGTATGAATACCAGTTCATCGATGTCCCAGACTACAAAGGCTCAGGCGAGTCACGGCCATCGCCTCATTTCTTCCAGAATTTGGGTGAGGCGGAGTATGCGGTGGCGATCTACCAGTATATGCGCTTGCTGGGATATGCAGCTAGCACGATATCAATTCTGACAACGTATGCAGGGCAAAAAGCCTTGATAAGGGACGTTCTGGTCCATAGGTGCAAGGGAAATAGGCTTTTTGGATTGCCGAGGATTGTGACCACGGTGGATAAGTATCAAGGAGAGCAGAACGACTGTAAGCGTTTCCTCCTTCGCTCTCTGGCTTCAGCAAGCACGGCTAATGATATTCGAGATATCATCCTCTCCTTGACTCGAACGCGTACTCCCGGCTACCTCCGCGACATTCGCCGCCTCACAGTTGCGCTCTCCCGCGCTCGACTGGGCCTCTACATACTCGGTCGGCGCAACATCTTCGAATCCTATTCTGAATTGTTGCAAGCATTCAAGCTACCGCTAGAACGCCCGGAGAAGTTGATGCTCATGACCGGTGAAATGTTTCCAGCAAGCAGATTATTAACGGATGAGGTGGAAGGTACAGAGATGGAGGGAGTTGAGCATTTGGGGCAGTACGTGTTCGAAATGACGCAAGCAAAATTGGGAATGTTTAATAGAGGGGAAAAGGATTTGCCAATTCAGGAGCCTGGAGTTGGAGCTGGAGCTTTGGGGAAAGACGAGACGGGTGAGGGCGAGGAACCTGACGACTCGGACTTGGACGAGATCACGTGAGCGGCAGCGCTAGTCCTAGCGCGTAAATAGTAAGGTGAAGTAAGGTCAGTTCAAGCATTATCTGATTTATCAATTGGTCAACTTCAAGACTATCTCATTTGCTTGAGGTAGTGCGAGTACGAGTACATACCATCTACTGGCGCGTATCATCCAAGTAAAGACGTCGCCACAGTCAAACACCCGTCTTGCTTGTCACAGCTTGTCAAAGAAACCAGCCGCATACTAAGCGCAGAAGCTGCAAAAGCTCACTCTATCACGAACACCTTCCCTCAAAATCTTGAATTTCCCCAACTCTATTAGCTCGTTAGTCCTTTACATTGAGCCTGCGTTACCATACCATTTACACAGAACTCAGCATGAAGCTCCGCAGCGAGTCCCCGAAGACACCAATCGCCTTTGTGCTTCCCGCTACTCATGCAATGTATATCCAAAGCAATTTTCACTCCTGCGGTCTATGTGAAGCTGACCACCATTGTACTCTAGCACTATCAGCAACGCTGACTCCCCTCTCCTTCGGCTACCTCAAGAGTTGAGAGACCGCATCTACCGTCTCGTGTACGGAGGTCTTCTCATTCGCGTTGCTGGATATTACCACCTCGACTCCCTGCGGATGCACTTACCCGACGATACTTATTGTCGTCGCCGATCCAGCGTTCCAATGGCGTCTTTGAGAACATGCCGCCAATTATACCACGACGCGAAGGACGCATTTTATTCTGCCAATGTGTTCCATGTTAATTATGATCCCAAGCCACTTGGTGTATTCCTAAGGCACCTTGACTGTGTCAGCCACCGCGCCCTTGTAGTGCGAAATCTGGATCTTAAAGTGTCAATCTCCAGTAGGCACGAAGAGCGCGAATGGGACAATGGATTTGTTGCGCTCGCCGAGACTTTGAAAAATGTCAGGCACATTTCCATTTCCATCTATGTAGACGAATGTTACAGATTCGGGCCAGAGAGTCTTGCTTACCGCACAGTGCCTTTCCTTCCGGGCCTACTCGAGTGGAAGAAGCTGCCGCTGAAACTTTTTACACTCCTCGTGTATGGGCAATTTGGAGAAAGCGGAGGGGGGACGAACAGAGACGTCTGGACCGCTGTCCAAAAGCGGGAGTGGGTGCAATACGTGAAGGGCGCAATTCTGGGCTTAGACTGAAGGACTTGGGTTGACCGGCCGGAAGATTGTGCAATGGTCAGGTTTCTGCCCACGACTGAACAGGACCTCGTCTCATGTAACAGGCCTAAGCCTAGCGTCCACTATCATTCCAGCCTCGAGGAATCCCATTCGATCCGTCCACCTAATGATTGGGGCTGGCATTCAAAAAACCTTCTCCATCATCACTCTCCCAGCTACCGTTCCGGAAACCGCATAATCAAAAGCTTCCCTGCTCATTTAGATTACGCTAAATTACAACTCCACAACCATGACTTCCCCCTCTTTTTGTCAGCTGTCCAACTAGTGTACAGTCCCAGATTTCCCTTTTCCGCTTACGCGAGCAGTCAAAGACTGAAACCCTCTCCCGGTGTCCTCGACTTGAATACCCCGAGCTCTCTCTCTCTCTCTCCATTTTTCTCCCTCCTCCCTCTTTTCCTTTCCCCTACCCTCCTGAAAGAAACATCCGCGCCACTCCCTCACATAAACGAATTCCTCTTCCCCGCCCGCCAAAAGGCTAAAAAGCAACACTGCACGCTTCCAAAGCAGAGGACTTGTTTCAAAAGAATGTAGCTACGAGTTCATAAATAAAACTCATGTGTGAAAAGTGCAGAAATGGTGCAGAGGTGTCCGATGTAAGAATTAGAACGATGGCGAGGTAGTCATGCAAAACACCCCAGACATACCATCGTCTGAGTTTTCGTTGATTCCACGTACGAATTCATGTTAACGTGATTGAAAAGCAGCCCGATTTTGGGCAAATGAATTCGAAGGAATTGAATTGGGTAGTGTATGCATGGCTTTTGCTACATTCTCTTAGCACTCTGATGCACATAGTATCCTAATAAAACGGATTGCTTCTTTATATATATGAGGTAAAGATTGCGTATATCTGCGATGCGATTCTGAGTAAATCAACAAAGCGAGTAACAACCGCCCAACAAATATCCATCTATCCCCATTTCTTATGCCAATCACGCAATGCAACAAATACAGATCGAATGCCCAAATCAATCAGTCCCCAAAGATAAAAGCATAGTCAAGCACTCATACCCCCTCTTCGGGCTGCATCTCCCTCCTCCCCGTCTCCGATCCGCTCTCATCCTCCACCTCCGCGCGCCGAGCAGCCATATCCGCAAGCGGGATAATACGAGACGTGGAGTCATCATCACGACGCAGGGATCCCGCGGAATCGAGCGTGACCAATGCCAGTGACGGTGGGAATTTGTATTCTGAGCCTTTGAACACACCGTCTGCAAACCCAAACCCCATTAATACTGTCAACTTATGAAGGTGGGAGGGAGACTTACTGATTTCTAGATTTAAGAGTTCGACGAGGCAGGGTGCCCAGACGACGATTGGCAGGATCTGCCCAAAGCTCCAGGTGTGGTTGGTGATTGATCCGCGGAGTATGATGGCGTAGAGCCAGAGTTGGTAGCTGAGTGATAGTGACCATGTGAGGAGGAAGAGTCCCTTGCTTAAATGACTGCCCAAGGCGCCCATGCGAAGACGAGGCTGGCAAAGAGACCCGAGTTTGGAGGACCCCGGCAGAAAGCGATCTGATGCACGGATTGTCTTGGAGAAGCAGTAAGCTAACCACAGTAAGCTGTGGGCCCACATCACCCAGATGACCTTGTTGATAGTTGTAGGGTTGTATCCAGAGAGAGTAAAAAACAGATTGTTCGATCCACACCATGCCGTTGCCATATCCGATGCGATAAAGTCTCCGCATACATCAAGGACGACGTATCGAGGTCAAAACCGGCGGCGTACCAGGCGTTGGATGATGCCGCTAGCGTGCCAGTCGATATAACGAAGACAATGGAGCACAGGAAGATAAGATACCATGATTGCCTTTCCGTACTGAATGGTTACTCTCAATGTCAGTACCGTTGATACAAAACCGTTTGTAGCTAGGGTAAAAAGCAGCCCCGCATCAAGCAGCTCAGGGGATGCAATCCATCGGATGAGCAGAAAGTCTTGTTTCGTAAAGACCAAGGCGGCAATTTGCATGGCTCCAGCGAAATAGCATTGGGCGATTTGGAAGTCTACCGTAGCCATCATCATTGCCTGCAAAAGGTTCTTCCCACGGTGACTGTTTGACATTGGCCATGTTACGAGGGCCAAAAGTATGATTGAAGTCACTATTGCAATGCTGGACTGAATGATGAGGGAGGCAAAACCCTGGATTGCGGTATTAGCGCGCAATAGCGGTACCGCAAGGTTCTCTGAAGCCCATCCCGGTCCCTCCAAGATCCGCGTCTAAGGTCCTTGGAGCACACATGTCCGCGAAGCATGGCTCCACCTGGCCTGGCTGCTGGAATAGAGCAGTGGCACTGCAAGCGTTTGGTGTGGATGTAATATTATTGGTAAGTGAGTGGGTCGCTGCATAGAAAGATGCAAAACATTCGACGAAACTCTCTTGGAGTGGAGCGTCGTAGATACTGAGACTGCCGTCACCAGTGCCCGTATTGTCTATTCCGGATATGTTCAAGCCCACAGCGTCAAATGGCGACGTGATAGGAATCTGGCCATTCTGCACCACATGAGCAGTCACAGAAGCCCAAGAGACCACACGTTACAAGATTAGAAAGATGTTGGGGATCAAACAAAAGATATGAGTATTCGCAGACTACCGAACAATTGACAGCTTGACCACCTATGCTGCCGCCATAGCATGGTTTAATTGGCGGTAATGCTGTTAGGGGATCAGTGACGGGGGCAGGCGCACGACTTATAGCACTGTCGTATTGGAACCAAGGCCGCAAAGAGGGGTTGGACAGCATTGCCAAGCTAGTAAAATGATGTTGGGATAGATTTGGGGGTAAACGATATTTGGAACGCTTGGGAGCTATGATATCTGCTTGGCGCCAATTGCTGAATTGAAAAGATGTCGCAACTGAGTGTATAGGTCTTTCGGGCAATTGTAGAGAAAGCTACCGTTGTTGAATGGGCTGCATCCTAGTAACGGAGATAGCTGACAGAAGGATTTCGGTTAAGCGGACCAAGGTTGATCTTTCCCCAAAGTCAGACACGCTTGCAGAGGCCTCGTAATGATAGATGCAGGCTCCATCCAGTAATTATCTGTAGCCGAGCACTCGTACTCTATTTGTAGTACGTCATGTGGATTCGAGCTGTTGTTCCTAGCCAAGCTTCCGGTATGCTCCTTTCCTGTGGTGAGTCATTTCCTTTGCTTAAGGACGCTTGATTTGTCGAGCTTTCTCTGTTGCACACTTCATATAAGGTCATATGATTGCTAAGATATTTGAGCGTCAACCAATATGATCATTCAATCAATAGTCATAGAACCCCTTTCCACACTTTTTTCCTACCCACCCCGCGTCTACCATCTTCCGTAACAACACTGCAGGTCTATACTTTCCGTCTCCTGTCTCTTCATGTAGCACCTTCATTATCGCTAAACACGTGTCAATGCCAATAAAATCAGCCAATTGTAGTGGTCCCATGGGCACGTTCGTCCCGTTCTTCATTATATTGTCAATATCTTCTTTTGTTCCCACACCTGTCTCTAGGCATATTATTGCTTCGTTGATATAGGGCATCAGTATACGATTAGCAAGGAAGCCCGGTGAGTCGGCAGATTGTGACGGGATCTTGCCCATGCGCTTGCAAAACTCGACAGCGGTTTCCAGGGTCTCAGGAGATGTTTGCAACCCACTTATTATTTCGACCCCTTTCTGTACAGGAACGGGATTCATAAAGTGTGTACTGATTACTCGAGACGCCGCCGCGAGATCTGTGGGATTATCTGGTGGTGTGGTCGCTGCGGCTATCTTTGTGATGGAGATGGAGGAAGTGTTGGTGGCGAGAATGGCATGTGGTGGGGCTATCTTGGCTAGTTGAGAGAAGATATCGATTTTCAACGAGGGCACTTCAGGCACAGCTTCGATCACGAAGTCGGCATTGGAAAGGTCTTCCATCTTGGTGGAAGGCGAAAGCAAGGAGCGGGCTGAGTCTGCTTGTGATTGGGAAATCCGCTCCTTGGACACATCCTTCTCCAAAAGCTTGTCTATAGCCATTGTCAGCGAGTATACGACTCTATGAATGATGACGCACCCGCAAATTTCATTCCCTTGTCCAGCGATGCTTGCGAGGTATCGATCAGTGTCACTGGCACTCCGGCTTTCTGGGCTGCCACAAGTGCGATACCTAGACCCTGATCTCCTTGGATTAGCCTCCGATGTTCATCTCTGAACCCAGTTTATATTTGTTCCACATACCATCTGCCCAGCTCCAATTACTCCCAGTCGTTTGACTTCCGCTGCTGCCGAGAGATTTGAGCTCTTACTGAAGGAGCGTCGACTCCCATTGCCGGCTAGATTAGCCAGCTGTCGACCGGCGAGGACGGAGGTAGACATTTTAAATACAAGGGGTATTTAGATGCTCATTAGAGGGAATTCGAGAGGGTTGAATGTTCGAGCGAGCAAGAACTCTTGAAGTGCAGAAGACTTTACTTTACTCGTATGCCTCGGCAAACGCGTCTTAGCGTCCGTCGCGTCCCCGGAGTCGCGTACTCGTACAACTAGGTGCTTGGGATCTCGACTTCGATTTTCTTTCTCTTGTGACCAAATACACCACAATGAAATGGAGGTCGAAGAGCCTACCCACAATACCGTGGACCCAGAAGTCCGAGCATATGTTTATAGTCTCGTCTCGGCCGTAAGTTGAGGTTTTGACAAATGCTTTTCAAGCTAACAGCAAAATAGCTTGGTGGGACCGGCGCAGAGGAAGACGGCCGCTATGTGCTCGGAGATGATGCATTGGCATGTCTCAGGGACCTTAAGAGATGGCTGAAGCTACACGATGAGAAGGCAAATCGGTTGGATGTGGCCCGGTGTCTTGCGGAAGCGAATCTGGTCAAAGGCGATTTGTTGGAGATCCTGGCAGCATGGCCTGAAGCGGCGACGGAAGACAAGATCAAGTCAAAGATTGCACTGGCGTGTTTGGAGCTCCTCGTACCATTGACATGGCCAATCGAAAAGAATGATACTCAGATGACGGTGAACCACCATCGCCATGTACCATACCTCTTACTAGCACAGACCTCCTACAAGCGCGCAATCCTCGAACATGAATCGGAGAACGTTTTACGAACAGCAGTCCGCATCGGTCTACCTTCGATCGCTCTTCCAATGGGCGAGCGAAGCTCTCGTGATGAAGGCATCATCAAACTACTCTTGTACTTCTTCAGGAATGTCACCATGATATCCCCACCACAGAACCTACCAAACGAAGGAAAGGAAGGTGAAGTATCGAGATCTGCTACCATCGACGCCCTCCACCGCCAAGATGTCCTTGCCTTGCTTCTCACAATCTCTTCGAACATGGGCGAAGACTTCAATACGCAAGATACGGTTATTATGGAGGTACTCTTCCATCTTTTGAAAGGTGTGGACGTGGACAAGCTATTTATGGACAAAAAACAGCTAAGAAATAAGAACGACGATGAGCTCAAGTCTTTGTTGGCACAAGAAGCTGGCATGCATAGAAGCTACGCAAAGAACGCTCCTACCAGACACAATCGTTTTGGGACCATGATATGGGTCAAGCGTGATGATGCAGGGAAAGTGTCCACGGTTTCGGGTCAGGACGTATTGAAAGATGGCCAGCAGACATTGACAAAGATGGACCAGACAAAGAAATGGAACAAGCCAAGGCAGCGAGTCAAGAACGAAGAGCCAGCGTACGACCGATTTGATATGCCAGTGTCATTGACGGAATCTGCAAGTGCCCATCTTCGCGCCTTTGTAGAAGAGTTCCTAGATTCTGGTTTCAATCCCCTATTTAACCACATTCGAAGGGCCATCGAACGAGAAGCTGAGCGAGTCCTTGAGGCCCATCAGCCGCAATTTTTCTACCTTGTCTCCTGGTTCCTCGAAGCTGAACGTATGCGACGAAGAAAGAAGAAAGAGGTAGAGAAGAGAAAAAGGGACAAGAGACTTGAAGAAACATTCGAGATCGACAGCTTCGCATTGATAGCTACGGTTTTGAATCAGGAGTCTTTCATCCTGTTGAATCGTTTCATGCAAGATCGCCTGGATCTGAAGTCGTGGCGAGAGGTTCAAGCAGGTATGCGGTGCTTTACCCAGATCCTCCTGATAGTCCAAGACATGGCCGAGTCCCCGCTAGACGAGGATCAGGAGATCGCAGAGAACATACAGAACCGCATATTCTACGAAGAGACAACGCATGACAGAACTATTGCCATGCTCCGAGGCTACAAAGACCAAGGATTTGGATACCTGGACTCTTGTACTGAGCTTTCGCATGTTTTCCTACGGATGCTCGAACGTTACTCTCGAGAAAACGTCGACCTGCAAGTGCGATCACGTCGAAGGGCGCGGAAATCTAAAAAGGCTGCCGTAAAGCAACGCGAAAAGCCAAATGAAGATGACGAAGATGAGGCTTCTGAGATGGAGGATGTCGCTGAAGCGGAGCGAGTGTCTCGAGAACGTAAATTTGATTTCACCCGCTTCGCTGCCAAATTCATGACTCAAGCCTGCGTCGATACTTTCGTCTCCTTTACCAAATACTTTAGCGATCTCGACACTGAGCAGCTGAAACGTGCTCATCGATTTTTCTACCGCGTCGCCTTCAAGCAGGATCTCAGCGTCATGCTCTTTCGACTCGATATTATTGCTCTGTTCAACAAGATGATCAAAGGACCTCAGGGTCTTGACTCAGCTAGTCCAATATTTAGGGAGTGGGATGAACTGGTAAGGCAATTAGTCAAGAAGTTGATCAAGAAACTCGAGCAGAGACCAGAGCTGGCAGTCGAGTTGCTATTTAGCAAGATAAAATCTACCACCTATTACCTTGAATACGGCTATGATAAGCAGACTACCTCTTCCAAACCAAGACCACCAGCTACACTAGAAGTGCGAGGGTCGATGACTATCGAAGAGCAAATTGGCGTTATAGTGGCAGTCCTCTACGACGAGAAACTTGAACAGGTCGATTGGGTATCCAAGACAATCTCATCGGCAGCGGAGGAGCGCCAGTCTTGGGAATCCGAAGCTTTAGCTCGGCAAGCTCGGTCCCAGTCTCAAGTCCAGTTAGAATCAGAAACACCAGCAGACCAACCTGATACCACGTCGAAAGCGCCTTCGATAATAGTCACACCAGACACCGACTCTTTACGCACCGCCATCTTCAAAGAAGCCAGACTCCGTCTCCTGATGACCCTGTCTGGCATGGAGCGTCTGGGTATCGAAGATGAGCCTAAAGCTACCTGGATCATTCCTTCCTCTCTCAGTTCTGCAGATCTCCAACATACGCACGAAGTAATAGAGCAGCACCGCAAGAACCCTATCTTCGACTACGGTGACGACGACCCTTTGTCAGCGGAAGCAATGCTCCGCCGTAAGCCTACCAAGAAGGCAGAGAGAGCAGAGTACGACGATGACTCCGAGGGTGATGGTATCGGAAGCGACGTTGACGCAGAGAATGACTTTCTCTTCCCGTTCAGCGGTCCTGTCGACAGACCCAATGCTCATCACAAGGCGCTCGACGCGCTCAAAGCGAAACGCCGAAAACGCCGCAACTCTAACCCTATCGAGCTTGACGACGAGACACTAGAAGCAAGACGCAAAGCGAGGCACAAAGCGGACCTGGAGAAGGCGAAGATGGTCAAAAGTGCCGAGTTTATCAGAGATAGCGATGACGAGAGCGATGAAGAGCGCGATCGAGCGTTCTTTGCGAGAGAGGAGATGCGGAGAAAAGGGCAAGGAGAAAAGATCAGGGAGGCATTTGCTGCTGGGAGGGTCAAGAAGAAGATTGAGGGTGAGCCTGTAAAACCTACAGCAGGAAGCTCGAAAACGAGCAGAAAGCGGAAGAGCGCTCATGGCGAGGGAGCAAGTGGTAGGAAGAGGAAAAAGACGGGTAGCAGCTCGAGCAACGACGGAAGTGAGGATGATGCGGATATGGTTACGGATAATAGTTCTTCATCACCACCTCGTCGAGCACAATCCATCTCTAGTGCCGAGAGCGAAGATGAGATCACGCCCTTGTCATCGCCTCCGCTCGTTGGCCCATCTTTGTCATCGAAAGCCGCCAGTGATCCAGCACAGCTTGAACCTTCTTCCTCGCAAGAGGGCGCCGCGAAGGTTCCTGAAAGATCTTTAGATGCGATGGATGGGGAGGAGGACGATGAAGACGATATCTGGGTATCCAAAGCTCGGAGAAGGGGAAGAGTCGCCGTGCTGGTGGATAGTGATGATGATTGAGGTGGGTTATGATCCGTTTGGTCACTTTCATAAGGCATGTTTAGCGGTCAGTCGCGTTTCTAGTAGGGCGCGTGTTACCATAGTCAGAGAGGGTTGCAGAAGTTTTGGATTGACCGTCGGAAGGCTGCATCTAGTGATGGGACTTCCGGTACATTGCCAGAAACCGGTCTATTGTATCACACAGACTTCCTCAGATCTCATCAATTTACTGATAAGGATCTCCGACCTTTACAAAACTTCAGAAAATGCAGGACCGTTAGTTACTGCCTCTGGTGAATGAATTCTGAATTTTCTCTTGGCTTGGCGTACTGGATTTGGAAAGAGGTAATTCCTTCCTAGAATTTCATACTCCTTAGGAAATCTCCCATATATAGAGAAACCTGTTTCTTCTCTTTGATTTTGTTCCTAAATTATTGCAAAAGCTGATATCCGTGGTCGTTCACCAGAAAAAAAAGGGTACGTTCCAATAAATAAGTCTATGCCTATCCAAAACCATCGCTAAGACTCAAAAGATCCAAAGATGTCAACCGACACAACGCCCTCCCAGATCACAGACCAGCATGCCGAAGAGATGCCACCTATAGCCAATCCACGCTTAGTCCGAACCTCCCCCTTCCCAACCCCTCAGAACCCTCCAAGCTGACACCCTCCACCAGATCCACACCTCCCACCCCCCAACATGGTGGCTAGGCCGCTACACCGCCCTCTCCGACCGCTTCCGCACCTGCGCCCTCCCCTCCTCTCCCTCCTCCCCAGGACCCCACTCCCCCCCCACCAACGATTCTTCTCCGATCAGCGAGCCCTCCTCGAGCGGAGCGTCCGATGCAAAGCACCCCATGCATGACACGGAGCGGCGGAACCGGCGCGTTTATATCCACTTAAGGTCGCTTTGTACGACGGAGGAGGCGAGGGCTAGTTTGGATGAGTTTAGGGTGGGGTGGGAGAAGAGGGAGGGGGGTGCGGGGAGGGGGAAGGTGGTGAGGGAGAAGCAGGGGTGGTTGGAGGGGTTGATGGGGAAGGCGAGGAGGGGGGAGAAGTGAGGACTGCTTACCTGTAGAAGGAGCGGATAGATGTAAATCTTTTTGAGACTCCGTTCCCTCCAAGTGAGGGAAGCATGTGTTGAAGAAGTAAAGATACTCACAGTGTGACTGAGATCCAGCATTCACCATCTTATCCATTTACCACCGCATCTACTGTACATGTTGTTCTCCGCAAGCCTCATTTGCACGCGATTCGTTCTCCATGAAGTCAAGGATCCAGAGATGCCAGCCGGTTGCAGCGATGGCGCGAACTTTCAGGACACTGAATATTCGGCAGATCAAAGTGGGCTCAAGCACACCAAGCAAGAACCCAACACAGGCGCGTCAAGTCAGCATCAACGCGTTAAATACCCGTAGCGATAGTGTCATATGTGCTCGCAGGTGGTGTCCATATCATACATGTTCATCAGGGGTTTTCAAACGCATGATGAGGAAGCCGTGCTGTGAACCGCACAGCACGATGAGGTAGTCTCTGCCATACTTACTACACCTTTCTTGTAGATCATACATCCAGTTCAGAGTACTCGCACTTTCTCTATATTGTGCTGCATCCGTTCCACATGCTCCTGTTAGCGCCCTTCTGCTGTGGGATTACGGCATTACTCTTTCTGCTATGAGAACCCAACTTTTCCAGCGGTTTGTGACCAATGTCTTACCTGGCCAATCAGTCTCACGCCGTAGAGCCTGCGTCGAGGCAATTGTGTAACCATTCAGCTCGGTCTGTCTGAAGACTCATAAGTCCTTCCCGCGTCCAAATGCCTTGCGGCATCTTTATGAGTGCCGACTGCTGTGCAGACTTTTTTTCATTGCCATACTGTGCCTGTCTTCTCATCCTCCCTTCCCAGACTTATTTCTCAAATACGCAGCAACCTGCTCATGCCTGGTAACGAAGAACTTCCTTTGCCCGTCATGCTTCCAAACCAAAACACCAATCTCCTCAGCATACCGGCAGGGCGCTTCGAACTCCGCTTGAGTATTGAAGTCTTTGAATAGATATCCCACAGTCGCTTTCATTCTATCTCCTTCCAATTGCCATAGACGTATCTGATCGACTACCGTTGGCGGAAGGACAGGCTGATTCTTTGCCATCTGAGGATGCGCATGAGTAGTGAGATAGCTGATGATCTGATCGCTCGTGATACCCATACTGACTGCTCGGCGGACAGACTCGCGGGTCACTTTGCCGGCGACCATATTAGGATAGCGAGTTATGAGGCGAGCGAAAAGCTGCATGATCGCGATTTGGAGATTTGAGTTTGTGTAAGCATAGACGCGGTAGTTGGTTTCAATGACGATAAAGCCTCTGTCATTGTCTGCGGAAGAAGCAAAGGAGGAAGACCGAAGGCCACCGGCGTCAGAGGTGAGGGTGGTGGCAAGCCGAGTCGGATAGAAGTAGCTGGAGTCAGGAGAGGTTTGGTAGACGATGCCAAAATCACCAAGATCCTCCAGCATGTTGGCTTGAGTCTGCGAAAGGTTGGCTTTGCTGTACGGGAGGCCGAGTTCGAGGGAACCGAGCATGAAAAGGAAAGCAAGGACATCGACTTCATCCATGTTCAGCTAGATTAGATATTTCAGCGCCGTTCCTTGCAGAAGAAGAGGTCCGAGAGGATATGTCAACACCTACACTCTCCGCATTTTGCAAATAGAGTATGAGCATCGTCCAAACCTGAGCATTAACCTCCTGAAGAATAAAGGCAAATCCATCTTTTGTAATGGCTACCGTCTTGCCTCTAGCTTCAACTAGTCTACCAGATGCCAATAACACTTTGACGCCTTGACTTAGCGTGACCCCTTCACTTGCGATGTTCAAACCCGTGCTGCCAACCATATATCCAAGAACGCCTTCCCACTGCCTTCGAGCAAAATCGTCAAGGTCTGCTACAGACATAGCGGCTTCCTCCGAAATATTGTAGGGTACCCCAAATGAGTTATGGTCTCCGCCTCCTGTTAAGGCAAGCCGCAGAGATGTCGCAAATGGGTTCGTGAGGGTGTATGCTCGTGGGTTCCCTGGCTTGGTTGCAATTGCTAGGATGTGGAGCCTTTCAAGGAGATTGACTGCATTGTCTCGTTGTCTGTATACACGTCAGATTTGTTGTGAGATATGGCTTCCTGGCATACCGTCTGCCATCTGGGCGCACCCACGCCTCCAGACCTGTGACAGGCATGGGTTGGCTGATGTACAGCATAGCCATCACAAAGCTCTTGGCTAGTATTATCAGCACCGGCCAATGACTCTACATCTTATGTATAGCGTACCCAAGTGTGGTAGCATACGCCTGAAGATGGCGAGCGCAGTGGAGGGCTGCTTGTATAAGCGGTTGAATGTAGTACCTGGAAGACCTTCCAGGTACTCAAACGATCGGAGAGATGACGCCGACATGAGGTCTGAAGCGTACTTAATTGTCACATCAATGTTGCTACGTCATCTGTCTATCATAGCGGAGGCCTTGAAAAAACGCAGGTCTGTAGACAATTGGCGTGAGTCAATGCAAACCGCACCACCGCAAGAAAATTTCCCCGTTGCTACCCTGCGCTCGGACCAATCTCCGAACCTAAAGTACTATTTTAAGATACCGTCTATACCCTTATGAGTCTTTGTAGCATCAGCTGCTAGTACTGAGAGATGGCAGCTCTCAAATTCGTGAGATCGGTAAGGAGCAGGTTCTCTGCGGTCATGTAATCAATTTTTCCTTGGAGCTGACACAAGAAAGGTGTGGGAGGCCTTTAGGCAAAATTCTGGTCTGGAACCCCGGTAACACTATCTTAGTAGATGTTTTGGGGATTTGCTGATGCGACTCTTATTGTAGGCTGCTTGACGGGGTATGTTTCTTGTGGTCTGCTACTCACAAGTGGAATACTCATATACCTCTTTCTACTTTCTTCCCGATCCCTTTCTAGCTGCATCTTTCTCGATTCAATGATTCTTTGCAATGCTCTATCTGACTATCATCCAGCTCCGAGTCACAGCTGCTCAGCCAGGAACCGTTACCTTCGAGCTCGACATCCAGAAAGAACACACCGTACGATTTTCCCCAGCACAGACTTCCCCACTCGTCTACACCACACCTGCTGATCCCGTGCAAGAACCGACTTGGTATCCTCCACGGTGGCACAATTGCAAGCATGGGTACCTTCCCTTCTTGGATTACTTTCTACACTCTCCACTGAAAAGTATTTGTACCAGTCGACCTTGGAGGCTCATTAGCCGTCGCATCGAAAGGACTTTTCGCAACAGGTGTCTCTACAGACCTTAATGTCACGTACATAAGTTCTGGCGGCAGTATTGGAGATACTCTACGTGCAGAAGTCACGTACGTACCTTCCCACTTTGTATCTATACTCTTGGAACAGAGCTTGGGTTCCACATGCTCTCGAGTCACTCAAAATCTGTACTTTGCTACTACTTCGAATCAAACTCAAGAACTGAAACAGTCTCGAAATTCAGAACAGTGGCGACAGGTAATCTGGACCTAGTCCTCTGAGTGCAATACCTACGTGTGGCGAGAGATCATAAGATCGATGTTAACAATCCTGGTTGCTGAGAGGCGGTAACACTGCTCGAGGAATCGGAGCTCATGTCAACTACCATTGATTTTAAACAGGAAGACTCAGTTGCAAGACAGGTCTCCAAATTCAACGTGTGCTCTTATTAAGTCATTACTGACTCTGGAACCATGGTCTAGTTGCGATAAGTTCGGCAAGACGCTGGCGTACACAAGTGTCAGATTTCTTAATGGGAAAAATGAGCTGGTTGCGAGGGGAAGTCACACAAAGTATGTATCGAAATGGTGCTTCTGAAGAGGATCATGCTAATACATCTATGAATGAATAGGTACGTGGTAATGGCATGGAAGGATAAGAATAACATTGTAGAGGAGTTGTCACCTCAGGGTAAATGATCGCGAAGTCGTTTGAGTTATTTATTCCAGCTACTCCTGAAGATGTGTCTCAGAATACCTATAGCAAACGCGCCATCTCCTCTTAGCCTCGTCTTAAGGTGGCTGGAACCCCGAATAGCCTTACACACTGAAAGCAACCATGTGCTGGCCATCTTTCTTGAAAGCCCTTCGGATATTGCGCTTTTGCGTTAGGTCCTCGCTTGGTCCAGGTTTTGACCTCCACTAGAGTTCCATTCTCAATAGTTCGACTAAAGAATTAATTTTTCAAGATCGCGTACCCACTTTCTTTTCTGGTCCAAAGAATAGCGCTCATGAGTCCATATATGTGTCATCCCTTGACGCATGCAATCCTGCTCGACCCCGTCGTCACTGATGACAATTGCCGCGGTCTTCAGCGACAGCCTTTTGAGTCCGCGAATGGTGGACACCAGGTCATTCCTACGGCTTTTCCCATCGCTTGTCGAGTCTCCGTAGAATGGAAGTGAACGATAATTTCGAAATCCAATGCTGATGCTGACCTTTTGCAGTGCTTTGAGCTTCCTCGCACAAGTGCTAATTGCTTCTTTCCACAAGAAGTAGTGATAATGTTCAGTATACACCATATCAAGACATAGGCTACGGATTGCCAAGTGGTTGCTTTTGGTCCCCTGTGCAATCGAAAGAACGAAATCCTGAAGTATTCTCGGGTCCGTACACGAGAAGGTGTTCGTCGAGTACGGGATGAAGTGTGCCTCATTATATACCTGACGGCAAGATCGCAGTAGACGTAGGTCTACGACTTTTGTATTTGGTCTTGCACTCGTTGCGCTTCTCGGCAACAGACAACAGTCGTGGCGGCCTTCGTTTGCAGGAGCATTCCAATGGTCGGTATTTTCGCAGTCGAAGTTCTCCTTAGCCTATGCAGACTGCCGAGTCAGAAAGGTGTACGTGGAGGGAGTCGGAACTACACAATGACTTTCGTACGACTCAAGCCTACCCCGAAAAGGCTTCAACACAGACGTACCTTTTCCTCAGAAAGTAAAGCGCAACAGACGGTGCTCTTAAATTTAACCCCATCTCTACCACGGTTCTCAGTGATGTGGATGAGATGTCCCTCAAGAACATATTCGTAAATGAGGGTTTTGACCTCCAAGGGTAACATCAAGAGCGGCGTTGAGGCATTATGCTGGGCACTGTCAAAATTTCAGCCTCACCCTCACATCTGAGTTGTAGCTCGATGAGTTTACATTGATAATGTGGCAGTTGGATTGATATCGAGGATACCGTCGACTAGAGTGCCGTTGCGCAACTTCATTTTGCGTAATCAGAAGAGACTTCTGATGCCGTTACTGGGGAGTTGTGCGACAAGAAGATATGTATTTGGCGTTTGTTGTTAGTGTTTATATTTTGCGGCTGGGTTTAATGGTCGGTGTTTGTGATTAGTGTTGGTGGGCAGTAGATTTTCCGTGTATTGAGGCTATTAAGTGCTGGTGTGAAGGGAACCATGTTTCTTCCTTTTCAGAATTTTAGTTGACGGTCTGCTTAGTCAATTTCTGAAGTCGTTTTCTTTTCCCTTTCCCTTTCTCTTCTCTTTCCCTCCTCTCCTTTCTCATATCCTGACTCTCCACGACAGCTCATCCCCCCTCAACACGCTTATCCGCCCTGTCATGTCCGGTTGCACCAACGCAGTGACTGCGATAAACCAACCACACCCCTTCCTTTCTCACCTATGAACTCATCATCTTCCCCCCAAAAGGCCAGTTTACTCCCACTACAATCACGCTCTACAGCATAGTGTTCATTATAAGTTTAGAAGAAATAATTAAGCTATGTACTTTAGTAACTTGATCCGATATTAGTACAAATGATTGTAACACATGATAACTCAGAGTCTTGACTCGACCACCACGAGATACACAATACGCAAATGACATCTTCAACGCTACCCTCATCGTTTTGCCGCTTTCCCCCTTCACTTCCCCTTCTCAGCGTCCCCCGGTGCAAGCAAGACATCTCTCACATCCCTCGAGAAATCCTGCTTCTGCTCCAGCGTCCAGCGATACGACAGCTCGATCTCATCCAGAAAACTCGGCGGGTGATGGAACTTGTGCTCCTGCAGAAACTCTCGGTCGTCCACGAGCATAGTCACCTTCCTGAGCGGCAGCTTGCCGAGTTCTTTAAACATTTCGAATTGAAGGTTCGTCATTTCGGAGTCTTCATAGCCCGTGATATCGATCGTGCAGGCGCAGTAGAGCTGCGTCAGGTTGAGATTCAGATGGCGCACGGATGTTAGACGCTTGAGCAGGGCTTTGTTGATGCTGTCGGACCAGGCGTCGATGCTGCTGCTGTGCGAGATGCAGATGTCGAGGTACAGGCTTCGAATGGCGAGGTTCTGTTTGTTCTGGAAGCGGGCGCGGACGAAGCGCTCGAGGGTGTCGTTGCAGGTGATGCCGAAGGTGTTGTGTGTGTAGGGGACCTTGTTGGCCTCCAGGTAGATTTGCCGGCAGGAGCGGAGGAGTGTCAGGCTGAGCTGGTTGGGGTCAGGACCGCTTCCTTGCGTTGTTAGAGCTTGATGACAGTTTAGATGTCGGTCTTCAACTGGAGAGATGTTCCCTGCACGAGGTTTTGTCAGTGTTACTTTCCCATGGTAGGAAAGCAGAGTAGTGAAATAGATCTTCGAATCAGGGGGTGATTTTGCTCCTGAATGAGCGGCTCAGGTTTTGGTGTAAACTTGGAAAAACAAGGTCTGAAGTGTACGTACAGAATCCAGTATCCGGGTCTGCGGAATCGAAATACTCTTGGGTCTGCTCTTCGGACTCGGGCTCAATGCAAAGGGTGTGAGAAAGTTTCGCGTCGGCTTTGCCGTGGGCGTGGTTGTGGTTGCAGTCGAGTTGCAAGATGTGCACCATGTGGCCCCCACAGACATAATAGTAGATCCGATTTTTGAGCTCTTGTGGTAGCATCAGCAAGGGGGAGGACGCGTTGCGCCGGGCGCTGTGGAGGTCAGAAAGTCCATCAACGCGTGGGAAGAGGGTTGAGCCTACATTTTTTGGAAAGGGATAGGATTTGGCACGATACTGCTTGGGGCAGCCTGTGCGATCTGAGCTCCACTACGTAACTTCATGGTTCGATGATGTTGGTTGGATGTGGGTTGAAAGGAAAGGAAAGGAAGAAGTCTAAAGCGGTTTTTGATGGTGTTGGAAGAAAATTTATCAAGGCACCAGAGAAATTGCATTAACAGATCATTAGTGTTCAGAGTCTCTTACAAAAGTGTTGAGCCTCAAACTTTCTCAGGACATGGATTCATCGAAACAAAATCATCGAGCATGGTGTCCACTTTACCCCCAAAAACCCATCTCACTTGAATCTCTTCGTTGAGGGTCTTTGAGGCGGTGATGGTGTATAGCCATTTCGCCACGACGTTCAAATTTAATAATATAATAGTCACAGGACTGCTCTGCACTTACGTGCATTGACATGGTAGAAAGGGATACCAAGCTCCAGATGACTTGGTCGATGCGAGTAACTTGCTTACCGGAGGTATCGAATTTTAGACATAGCAAAAGTAACTTAGACACTGGACAAGGTACGGGTCTAGAGACATGGGGTATAAGATCCGTATTCGCCTCTAACTTTAGGAGATTGCTTGCTTTAAGTAATGCTGGTATTACACTGACTCTCCTTCCATCCTTCGTTCCTTTTGCCATCGATGTATTACCATCAAGACCCATACTTCACCTCTTTGAAGGGGTATTTGAGCGTATCGTCCTTTCTCAAGTACAACTTCTTACGCTTCTTTGTCACCTGGTTCTCCGTAAAAACTTCCTTGACATGCTGTGCCATAAACTTCCGAGTGAATCTTGGATCCCACAACTCGCTCGCAATACCAAGATCCTTGCAGCAGCGTCTAAGAGCTGTAGACTTGCATCCTTCGACTGCTGTCGAGATACCCTCGGGCGTGAAGTAGTCTTGTTCGCCACGGGCGACGGATACGAGCCTATAGACAACACTGTCAGTGGCATTCTTAAACACAGAAAGAGAGCAATGTGACATTACAGCATACCTTCCAAGTGCAACGAGAGCGTACTCTCTTGTGACGGCCTTCGCTGTCACAATGGTCTCTCCTCTCGGCGCCAAGCCCCATCCTCCTGGCCCAAATGCCTGATTTAATATTCTTCTATATTTGATCTCTGGAAGGTATAAGATACCATCAGGCTTGACCTCAATGTCATCTGGTTCTAAGGGCGCAAGCAATGCCTTCGCGGCTTCTGGCGAGAAGGCTTCGGTGGAGAGACCATGGAATGAGCGAGTCCAGTCAACTTGGTCTGAACCTTCGTCTAGAACGATGTTTTGATCGTTGAGGCCAGAGGTTAAATTGGGGACGTCGGGCGACAATGATTCTGGAGACTGATATGGCTGGGCGTCGAGGGAGGTAGATTTTGAGGCCGGCGAAGCTGCTTGTTGTTGCGCACGGTAAAATCTCGTTGATGTAAAAGCTCGTCGAGTTTCAGCGTGTCGTGTAGACCGTCGTGCAGCGTCATCTCTGCTGGGGTGGACACTATGCGAGCTTTGGCGTAGGTGGCTGGAGGAATCTTGCGGCAGGTGACGAGGTTTGCCGTTGCGCGGGATTGATGTTGTAAAGCTAACGGCGAAAGTACGAGAGGTCCTTGATATCTGAAGACACCAGGAAGCCCTCTGAAGGGTGAGAGTAGCCATGAGTTGGGTTGTTGGCGTGTTCAGGATAGTTGGAGGTTGGAGGAAGTCAAGACCCTGTGAGCCTCTCCCTGTCGCTCGGTCTTGGCATATTGTGCGCCAAGCCTTTCTAGTTCTAGTGCGGGGTGGCAAAGAGTCAACACCTGATCACATGATGCATGATCGAAGGCCAGTACACATAGTGCAAATACTTGGATAGGACAATCCATCTGCTACTTAGGAGGGGAGAGTCTAAGTAATCTTTATATCCATTTTCATGCATAGACGACAAGCTTTCCGGCCAGATATCGCCCATCCTGGTACGCCGAAATCCCTAGACGGTGAAGCCAGACTTACGCATCCTTCGTCTCTGTCCTTTGATCGTTCCCTTGCCTTTTCCAGCATTCTTTGAAAGCTTCCATCTGTCCAAATAGAAGTCATATTAGCAAAATCCTTCAAGGGACCCTCGTTGGCTAGGTTGTTCGAATTGCCACAAGAGAGGCTATTGGAGCGGCACGTTCTTACTTCCTTCCCACATGTCCTCCAGTCCTTCTTATCGAAGTAGCAGTCATTCATCTTTCTTTGTTCAGCTTGTTTAAGTAAGCAGCCGTGCTCAGTGGACATTGACTAGAAAGTCTGATATACTTGAGCAGCCTGTGCTGAATATTCTCTTGTCCCTGACCGCTATATCAGTTCTGGAGCTTAGGATCTCTATCATTGGACTGCTGGACTTTGATATACTTACCACTCATCTGGCTCGTCGTCCTCGTTCACGTTCTGCGTCCATTTGGTCTTATCGGAGCTTGACATCGGGTTCCTCGACAAAGTTGTTGTGGTCGTGATTCTGAGTTTCGCGATTGGGCGAAAATCTTGGCTTAGAGTTTTTCGAACTATGGCAACCAAACGTATGAACGTACTCGTCTACTCAGGTAAGGATCTGAGTTGTTCAGCATATTTTTTCATCCCATACTACTAAGCTTATGAATTTCCAAGGCGCTGGATGCACCGTCGAAGCCGTAAGACATTGTGTCTATAGTCTTCGGCGTCTACTCTCGCCTTACTACGCTGTCATATCGATTGATGGACATGCTGTAATCCAGGAACCTTGGACGGCGTCATGTGCTCTGCTAGTTTTCCCGGGAGGTGCAGACCTAGGCTACTGTCGCACATTGAACGGAGAAGGCAATCGTAGAATTAGCCAATATGTCGAGAGAGGCGGCTCGTACTTGGGGTTTTGCGCTGGCGCCTACTATGGGAGCCAAAGGTGCGAGTTTGAAGAAGGCAACAAACAGCTCGAGGTCGTGGGTAACCGCGAGCTTGCATTCTATCCGGGAAGCTGTCGAGGACTTGCATTTCCCGGCTTTGTCTACCACAGCGAGATAGGTGCCAAAGCAGTTGAGCTTAAAGTATCCAAGACTAGCTTGACGAAGGGGTCGTTGCCCGATGTCTTCAGATCGTACTACAATGGAGGTGGTGTCTTCGTTGATGCACCCAAGTTCCATGGAAAAGGTGTCGAGATCCTGGCTAGTTACACTCAGCAGCTGAAGGTCGATTCTGGTGAAGGCACTGCGGCTGTGGTGTACTGTAAGGTCGGAGATGGAGCTGCACTACTCTCATGTCCTCATCCAGAGTAAGTTCCTGACGTTGCCAACTCATTCCTCCGGCTTACTTCTTGCAAGGTTTGCTGCCATCAACCTTGATCATGAGTCGGACATAGGCCACTATGCTGAGGTCGTGAAAGATTTGGCGGAAGACGATAAACAAAGGACAGATTTCTTGAAAGCTTGCTTGCTGAAGCTTGGTTTGAAAATCAGCCAAGACACCACTGCGGTACCTTCCCTTTCCCGCCTTCATTTGTCTTCATTGCTTCCAAATGGGACTTCAAACATAATGGCAGGTTTGAAAGAGATTATTTCCATTGAAGATGGCGAAGAATATATCAAAGATGACAATGATACATTCCATTTGGAGAAGCCCTCTGCGTGGTCACTTGGCTCCCTGACCAAGGCTCTGACTGGTGAAGAAAGTGAGAAGACTAACGATGGTGATGATGACGAGGACAGACTCATCGACTATAACGCCGTCGTCAAGCGTTTAGTCGTACACGGAAGAGAGCCTCCACCAAGCAAAGAGACCCCATACTTCAATCACGATGCTTTTTACGCAAACTTGAAATACTATGAAAGCAAAATCCCAGAAGCAAAGAACGGATTTGGAAAAAACTTATTATATGGGGAAGTAGTCACAAGTACCAACACGATGCTCGAGAAGTACATCGCTTCTACCTGGCAGTCAACGGGGATATGAGCTAAGCAAAATAGAAACACCGAAATACTCCGGCGGCTTCCCGCTGGATTCACAGCGACCGCTACCGTCCAGGTGGCTGGACGTGGTCGTGGCTCCAATGTATGGGTCTCTCCTGCTGGGTCACTCATGTTCTCCACCGTCGTTCGCCATCCAGTCTCCTTGACTTCTCACGCCCCTATCGTTTTCCTACAATATCTTGCGGCATTGGCAATAGTGGAGGGCGTGAAGACATATGAGACTGGTTACAAGGACATGGAGGTCAAATTGAAGTGGCCCAATGATATCTGTAATTTTTTTGTTCCTTTTTCGGGCAATTACTTATACTAACCTACTCAGATGCGGTTGATCCCTCATCCGGTGACCTTGTCAAAATAGGCGGGATTTTGGTAAATTCTCACTATGACTCCTCCGAGTTCCTCTCCGTCATAGGCATTGGCCTTAATACTACCAACGCCGCTCCCACCACCTCGCTCAACGCTCTCAAGCCTCTGTCGCCCTTCACGGTCGAAAAGCTCCTCGCCCGCATCCTTACCACTTTCTCGACGCTGTACAGCAAGTTCACTCAGACCGGCTTTGACAAATTTTTCGAGCAGATGTACTACAAACATTGGCTGCACACAGACCAGATCGTAACGCTCGAGGCCGAAGGAGGTGTCAGAGCTCGAATCAAGGGAATAACGAGGGACTGGGGTTTACTACTTGCGGAAGAGCTAGGCTGGGAGGATCGAGCTACGGGGAAAGTATGGACGTTGCAAAGTGATAGTAATAGCTTTGACTTCTTCAAAGGGCTGGTAAAGCGAAAGACGTAGAAGCTCAGTTTCCATAAAGACGGGAGTTATAAAGTACCTCCTCAGGTAAGGACTTGTATTGTTCTGCTCAACGCCTAAACTTCGGAAGTCATAAATTCGAACACACAAGTAAAATCTCGTACCTTACTTTGCTCGTGGCTACCTGCGGACGGAGTAAAGACTCTATGTACTCGTACCATTTGATGAAGAAATGCTTTTCGTTAATCATTAGAGTAATTCCTAGCATAAGAGAGCTAAATTTTCAGAGGAAGGGATCACAAAAGAGTACTTTCTGGAACATCGCCCTAAGTACTTTACATTCTACTGGTCTAAATTTTAGCCCCACTCAACTATCCCGCCAATTCTTCGACACTTCGTCAACAACAGATCAACCCAAACCCTCAGCGATCCGTCCTATTGCCACGCCCAATGGTCTTGACACGCTCAGGTCGCTCGACTACATTCGCAGGAAATGATACTACCGTCAAGCCCGTCGCAGTGTCAAACACGTTAAAACACTCAAGTCGTTCAAAATCTAGCCAGCATCTCAAACGCAAGATGGAGCTACGTAGCGGTCGAAAGCTTCAAGACACAGGATCGAGTTTAAAGGAATTGACAGCCATGTAATGCTAGCTATCATCCTTCTAGCCGACCACACAGTCACACTAACGAATAACAGTAACTCAGCCCGCTCTCCACTTCTGAGGCTTCCGCAGGAAATCAAGGACCGCATCTACCAGCTTGTTCTTGGTGGTAATCTGCTGCACATATGGCGACAACAAATCAAGTCTGAACGTAGTAACATTCGCTCGACCAAAGGAGCCATTAGAGAACAGTGTTTCAATCATCAGATCTGCAGCTCCAAAGTCTCTGAGGACGAGGCTTATCATTATTTCGAGATCGAAGATAGCAATAACTTCTACGTCAAGTATACTGAGTTGCGCCACTTACACTGCTGCCCCTATATGAGTTGGAGACCTGATATTGTCAGAATGGACGTCAGCCTGCTTCACGTTTGCCGGCAAATCTACAACGAAGCGCGGTATATACTCTATTCAAATAACACTTTCTCTTTCAATACGCCCCGCAACCTTAGAGCTTTCATCCACTTCCTCGTTCAACGAGGCAGTGATATCAACGAAGCAGTCAGGAGCCTACATCTAGACCTAGTCCACCCCTACAACGACACCAATGGCTGGACTCAAGCGTTCAACGCTGTCACCCAGCACATGACACGGCTCAAGACGCTCTACATCAATGTGGATCAGCGACCCTTTTGGTCTACAAGCTCCGATGCCATAGAGAAGGAAAGATCGATGAGGCCGGTAATGAACAACCTTGCGATCCTGGGGAAGGCGCCGGCTAAATCCACAATGATCATCTTGAGCGACCGATTCCTGGCAAGACATCCACAGACCTCAATTTCATCTACACAGGGTTGGACTATGGATGAAAAACGGCTATGGGTCCAGGAGGTCAAGCTGGCAATTCAAGATGTGCAGGATTTCGGTCACTAGGAAGGCAGTGACGGCGAAGGGACGGGTTGAATCAGACTATGTTTGGAATCATTCAGTATCCACTGACCGAATACTTGCGTGCTGCAACACAGGGAGCGTGATATTACGAGACATTTCATAGCTAAGAGATGTGGAGGAACAAGTATTCTACTTCCAACGACGAGAATCACTTCACGTCAGAAAAGGTAGCGAAATTCACGCATAGAAGGTCCAGAAATCATAGCAAAATCGTTGAGGATCAAAGAATGCTTGATCATCGATCCGCAAAGAGAATAATATGCATAGACGAAATTCATTTGCTCGATAAGGTACCTCTTTTGTACATGTACACAATGACAGAAAAGGGCAAGGGTTGCAAAATTCTTTCCACTCGATGCATGACTTTTGCTCGGATACTTCCCATACTCGCAATCCTATATATAGCCAATTCTGGTCCATCAAAAGGAACTACAAGTGCCCTAAGTAAGAGCGTGAGAATTGTTCTGTCTAAAACGAGGTACTTCAGTACAATTATTTTAAAGTAGATTCCCCGACCAGCTCGGATATAGGTGTAGCACCTGGGTAAGAGTGACCAATTTTCATTCCGTCGCACAGCCAGTATCTAACCATTCCACAATATTTCCCACCAACCGAGAATCAGAATCAGATGACATCAACTCAGAGGCGATTTGTCCTAGACCACATACTTTCTTCATTAGTGCCTCGGTCTTGAATTCCCTGCCAGAAAGGCATCTCACTGTTGGCGTCTACAATGGAGAAACCACTGGGCCAGGAAGCCAAGCAAAGCACTGAAACAATGTCAGTCCTAATGCCATCCTTGCCCAAGATATTCTCAAGCTCACCGATCACAGCATTATGAAGAACACTCAATCACTGCTTCTCAGGATTCCACAGGAGATCAAGGACCGCATTTACGTGCTTGTTTGTGGCGGCAATCTACTACACATCAAAATTATTTCGGGCTTGCCAGACCCAGATGTCAAATTCGGTCATAGCAAGTGCTTGTCGACAAAAACAGAGAAAGATGCTCAAAAGAGCTTCGACGCCTCGACGTCACCATGGTTCGATGAAGCCAATTTCAACCGCCACGGCGAATGTGCGCGCGGGTTCTTGGGTGACGTCTCAGGGCCCATTTCTCGAAGGCGCACCCTGGACTTACGCTTCTTGCGTACCTGCCGACAAATCTACGACGAAGCGAAAAACTTCTGCTACACCGCAAACACCTTCTCTTTCGACGGTTGGGATGTTTTCGGGGTTTTTGTGCACACGGTAAATTGGACGTCACATATACGCAGTGTTCGTCTTTTTTACCACAGCGGAACCAGCGCTCATGTACCTTTCAATCATGAAATATTGCAGACTGTCTCAAAGAAGCTGACAGGCTTGCAAGACTTTATATTCGACTGGATACAAACTGCATTTTCCGACTCACCCAAATACGACCAACGAGCCGAAGAAGCCAGCCAGCTCACCAAACAGCTCTTCTGCTTCACGAGCCCAGCCTTGAAGTCCGTCGTGGTTGTCATTTCGGATAGAGGCTTTGATTTCACACTAGGGATCACGCAGTCTTCTCAAGATGATTTTTTGTCGCAGCGGCTCAATAGGTGGACTATGAAGCAGAAGCAAGAATACTCTCGATTTCTTCGGCACGCTATGATCCAGCACCGAGGGAAAGATAATGATGTCAAAGGGGAGACAGGTGAATCGAGTTTACCAGAATTCTGATGGGATGAAGTGGTCATTCGATAGACACACAACGGGGAAAGCGTGATCTGACTGCGTGCCGGCTGTCCACTTGGGAGCATATCTCCAAATTTGAGAGCCACATCATGCATCAAATGAATGCATAACGATGACTTTGCTGTGGCTAATCCGGCCCAGGAGATGGGATTTCGCTTCGCTGTAGACCTGAGATGGGCGCTTCAAAAAACGTGGTAGATTTCGCGGACAGGGATTCCTAGTCGAAGTCGAGAAGGAGTCGGTAATAGTTGCCCTGCCACTTAGCAGACTAAATATAGCTATCAACTCGCAAAGATGATGGTTCAATGACAACATGAATCCCACAACGCATGGCGCTGGCTAAAAGAATTCTACGTACTTTAAGAAAGGGGCATTTTGTTTGTAAAGATGATTAATAATTTATAGTGACATGATTGGTTTAGAATCAAAAGCCGGCCCTGGCTGCGGAAGCTACTTGTAGCAGTGCTCGGAGCTCGGACGCGTACAAGCACGCGGGCTTACAAAATACGAGAATCATTATTACAAAGCACAAGATACCGACACTTACAACATATTAGATCGCTTTGTCCTTAATGATGAAGGTTCAACTAAGCTCCACACTACTATCGCTCTTGTAAGTGCGAGTGTTTGACCTTCTCCATAATCTTATCCGCAGCTCGACACTTCTCTTCTCTGCCCATCACGCACCACCAGCCAACATGTCCAATACCCACAATATTGTCATCTTGGGCGGCTCATACTCAGGATTAGGCGTCGCCCATGGCCTCCTCAAAGCCCTCCCAGGCCTCAAGAGCCAGACCGGCAAATCCTATAAAGTCACTATGATCGCCAATTCCACCCACTTCTGGTACTCGGTTGGCGCCCCTCGTGCCATGTTCATTCCTTATCCGAATGATATCATGGACTCCTTCATTCCTATCGAGAAGGGCTTCAAGCAATACTCCTCAGACCTCTTCGAATTCGTACATGCAGAGATCACAAGCCTAGAGACGGAGAAGAAGGCGGTCCTCTACAAGTTGATGAATGAGAAACAGGAGATAGCACCTGACACCAATACCCTCTCCTTTGACACTCTTGTTATCGCTACTGGCTCGCAAGGTACAAGCCCACTGTACAGCTATCAGGGTTCGCACGTTCCTACGCTCGATGCCTATAAAGACATTCAATCCCGCCTTCCCTCTGCCAAGAGCATAATGATAGTTGGTGGAGGTGCATCCGGAACTGAGACGGCTGGAGAAGTCGGCCATCTTCACGGCAAAAAGACCTCATCCCCCAAGGACATTACCATTCTTTCCGGTTCTGATCGTCTCCTTACAGCCCTCCGTCCGTCCATTGGGAAGCGCGCGCAAGAATTCCTCCACGGCATGGGCGTCAAAGTCGAGCACAACTTGAAGCTCACAGATAGCACTGATCTCGGAAACGGCACCACCAATGTTACTCTGAGTGATGGTTCAGTCCGTACAGTTGACATCCTCATCAACGCTGTTGGCCGCAAGCCTGCCTCCTCATATCTTCCTTCTTCCCTGCTCGACGATCGAGGTCTGGTGCTGGCCGACGCCTACACGCGCGTTCCTTCGCTCAAGGGCGCATGGGTGACTGGAGATCTTGCACAAGGGTCTCCAGGCGGCCTTATGTATGTCACGTTCACCGTACCGACTACCGTTGCCAACATCGTTGTTGAACTTGGTGGGAAGGGGAAGCTAAAAGAGTGGAAGCTCCTGTCAACGAAAGAGTCACAATTCGTTCCGATAGGACCGAACTATGGGGTCGGAGCAATGTTCGGGTGGTGGCTTCCTAGTGCGGCGGTGAGGATGATTAAGTCAAGGAACATGATGTGGCCGAGCGCTATGAAGGTACGTCATCTCGAAATTTCAATTTTCTGCTTTTTTGGATGCAAGTCCAGCATAATGTCGTGTCTCGATTGTTCCTTTACAGCGAAATTTCAACGCTCACAAAACCTCTTGAGATGACGATGCTGACGTCCAATTTCACATCCAGACTGTCATGGGCACTGCCTATTGACCGCAGTGGCAGAGTCTTCGAGGCACCGTGTCTCCTTCAGCGTTACTGCATAACTATCAAGTGCATTTGGTGGGACGCGATTCGGTGGAGGTGTTGCGGTTTCGGCTATTCAAGTCATTCTGGAGCATTTACATGCGCGGTCGCTGTCAATACCCTTGTTATAGTATTTAATCATTTCAAGCTCTCTTTAGGAGTAGCGGCTTTCTGAGAGAAGTATCTTCGGTCTATACGCCCAGCATCTTGACTTGACGCTCATATTCCGCGGAAACCCGCTCCTATTTTGATTCCCTGCAGTGATGGAGTGCCAGAATTCCTCCAACACCCTTGGTCGAACACCAATGCAGTGACTTCGCATTTCAAGTGGCGAGATGGATGATATGTTCTTCACGATCCGTCCGAGATGTACTTTGACGTCGGAAGATGAGCATAGACCTGTCGACAATTTCGTCATCCACGCCAGCACCACTAGAGCTACTTGCGCAAGTCGATAATCTAGGGCCTACTCCCCGATTTGCCGATGTGCGCTCCGTGTGAACAGATAAAGTAACTTATCTACTTATTCATAGAAAATATTGATAAGAATAGTATATTCTGCTGGATCTCGAAGCAATTACCTACATACTTACGCTATGTGTACCAAAAGAACAAGGGTAATGCTACGTTGACACCCACTTTTACTGCATTCCATATTTCGGCCATGCTCTAAATCCCTACCGAGGTACCTTCTGCTTGGTGTATCTACCATAGAAATATGTACCTTTCCAGGGAAGCATGGCTTTGGGAGCATTGCAAGCATGGATTCAGGAGGCCTAAAAGCCTGGAAATATGCTCCATTCCATGCTCCATTAGTGCTTCGTTCACCACATCCGGACCATGCGAATTGCATGCAAATGATCAAATGCTTATAGGAGGTAGCTGCAACAGTGGTTGGCCTGTCTCATTGCCATAGGTAGGCCGAACAGTGACCCCTGGAGGTATATTCAGGCCTTGCCACAGCACTAAGAAGACTCCCATATCTATTCGATATAGACCTGGAGTAGATAGATATGTACATATACAGGCAGGGATGGGTGGGCGAAAAAAGACTGCAATGCAATGAAGGAGACTCTGAAAGAGATGAATCGACTAAAGAGCCATTGCCAGTGCAAATCAGCCTATTTATGTACTCCTGAAAGGACATAGTCTCCTGATTCTCTTGCCATGGCCATTCCACCGAATCCATGCACCGAAACAATACCGAAACGAGTCATACCATATCCGAAATCACTAAAGTCTCGTCAAAGAAGCTACCGTGGCGTAGCCTTCTTTAAGGGCGTATGCTTAGATCAATGAGATGAGATCGTCATAATTGGAAGCAGGGACGTTTCGCCTATAGATTCGGTGCACATTGTGTTACTTTGTTAGTGGCAAGAGGTATAATCATGTTATTGGCCTTTTTCTACCTAGTGGGAGGGGGGGGTGTCAATGTAGTAAAAGTGGGTGTCAACGTAGCAGGACTCAAGAACAAGCGCACAAAATAAAATAAAAAAAATTCCACAGCCACTCAGCTACACGCTAGGCTCCATCGGGGCGGATCACTCTTGACCAAGATGTATATATATTCTCCAGTCCTCCAATCCACAACATGACCGCCGACTCAAGCCTAAGCATCCGCACGACGATCCATCGGCCTCGGTCAGAATTGCCCATCTAGATCGAAAGCGAAAGTGAAAGTGAAAGCGAAGTGAAGAGCTTGGACCGATTCAAAGCGCTGACTCAGGTCGAAACATTTGTCCGTCTGCGCTCCCGGACTCAGGAGAGACTTCTCCGGAGGCAAGTGCGAACCTTGCCTGCGAATCCCGTTGCTTGGAGGGCAGTTTTCTCCTTTCTCTCTCTCTCTCAAGTACATATTTCCTCTCGCTTTCGCGTTTAACGCGAGGAATAAGGACGTTGTCGCTCTTTAGGTTCGTGAGTTTGGAGATGGAGTAGGAGGATTGTTGCGTATTGGCTGTATTCTCAGTGACGTGTGTTGGTCAAATAATCACAAGATCCCTTTCTTCGTATGTGTCCAAACTCAGAGCTTCCCCATGCATCAATCCGTGAAAGTAACCGTCTCCCACCAGTCTGTATACCAACTCCTGTTCATTTCCTGACTCGAATCTTCTAAGTATGAACGGAACGTTCCCCCATTCAAAACCGCCACTTCATCTCCAACCTCTACTTTGCCTGGCACAAGCCCAAAGAAACCTTTCTCGGTAGTGCAGAAACAGCGTTGGTTTGCGGGGCGGGCTCCTGCCTTGAATAGTCCGATCATCTTTTGCTTTTCTTCGTTAGCTCGTATCAGAATCGTCTCGCGATCAGCTTCCTTCTCCTCCTTCTTCTCGGATAGATCTAAGCCTATTTGGACAAACGAGAAGAAAGCCCGGACTCCCTCATGTATTGAAATCATCTGTTTTTGGGAAATTTCTGAGGGTGGTCCTCGGAGAAAAGTTCGCAGAGCTACATCAAGACTTCCCTCATGGGTAGGGTAGCCATCAAGCTCTTGTGCAAGGGCGATGCCTGATACAAAAAACCTCACAATTGGGATAAGCCCTAACGCCGGGTTTCCAGCGATTTCTGGAACATCATACTCCCTTGATAAATGGTCCGGAGAACCTAATGTATGAGTCTTCTTTGCTATCCTGTCGACAGTGGAGCCCCGAACAAGGAGGCTATCTTCGTCGTGACGGACATGAACGGAGGAGTCGCAGGACGATGAAGCAGCAAACGTCGGGTGTTCGAATGGTGTTGCTATCGGGCCGAGAGACCTATCCACTCTTTGCCAGTCCTGAAGGAATTTTAGCCTTGAACTTAGCATCTTCACCTCAGGTATTAATAAACTGTCGAACTTTGCTACTGAACAGTGCGACTTTACAGATTTGCAAAGTATACACGATAAGCGATCACGAAACATCAGCAGGGGAGGGACTCACAGGCACCCAAGACGGCAGTTTAAGCCAATCCGAGCATGTGCCAGCCTGATAGAGTAACCTCATACCATGGCCACGCTCAATAAACATTTTTGCAAAATTCTTAAACACCGCTTCATACTTCCAATCCGGTGAGTAAGTTACGCCATCTATGTAATATTTTCCGTCTGAAGCAAGCCCCAACAACGCGTAAATCCTATCTCTCGGGTCAGTGGACATGTGATGCATGCTGGATTCCAGTTTTGTAATCAGCCAGCCAGTCGCGTCCGCTTCCGAAAGCCGTTCTTTGATGCTGTTCTTCTCGTTCACCAAAGTGCAAAAGCCTTGGTAGCCCAAGATTCCGAAACGTTTTGCCTCGTCCTTGTCCTTGAATCTCGAAAAGTATGTAATGGCGGGCCAGTTGCCAAAACGGCAAAGAAGATCCATGGCATCCATGAGCTTCGACGCGTTGATCTGCAGATCCCCATAAAGAATTGCTATTTTTGGAGCCAGTGCGAATTCTTGTAGCACCCATATGCGCCGCCAGTAAGGAGACGCAAAAAATTGCCGAATAGCCGTCCAGCCTTTGTCTTGACTTGAAAAAGGGCCATGATGGTCAAGTTTGGGTGGCACTGTCTCACTCTTCACTTCGTCCAAAGCTTGGCGTCTGAAGCTGAATTTCCCTCCCCCGGTTACTTCAACTATGTCGTTCATTAAAGCGCCAAGGGACGCTATCTGCGCCGGATCATTGTAAGATGAGCCTGCTAAAGACATTTCAATTGCCTCACAAGTATGGCCTGCTTCGATTATGTTCTCCAGCAGTGGAGGTATCAGTTCTTTGCCCTCGGACTTCTCACCAACGTCGGCCACGATAGCTGTAGCCTGCCGGTATATTCGGGACATTAGTTTTACTTGGGCTTCTCGTTCGTGCTGATTGTTCTGATCAATACTGTGCAAATTATGCCGTCAGTGCTACCATGTCAAGAAAAATTCAAGCGTCGAGACTTTAGAAGAAAACATTTATCTTCCGAGTCTTCCCTCGCACCTTACGTGAGATAGGTACCAAAATAAGTGGAAAATGAACGAACCATATAGCATCAACCCACAGACACTGCATATCCTTCGAGAGATTTCTCAGTCGGGAAAGCAAAGAGAAGAGGTTGTACGTCACCCGAAAAGGTTGCCAGTTCACAAAAACCAGACGCTTGTCATTTTGGTCACCCCAAACATAGGACAAAGCAATATAAGTCCTCAAAAGTCCGATTGTATTGTCAGCGGTCTCTTCAGGTGTGTCAAGCGAATCCAAATTCATAGGCTCTAATAGAATGCACTCAATCGGGTCGTCCGGTTTTCCGGGCCGTAACACCAAAAGCCGAATATCAGACGGGTTCTGGAAAGGGGTATGGATTCCTTTTGGAGCCGACATATTGCTCAAAGGAGTTTGATATCGATAAATAGCCGGGTCTGGCGCGGAAGAGGCTGCAGAGACTTCTTGTCATCGACCCTCGTCACACATCAGTCCTCCTTTGATGTTCCAGGGCATACACGATTTCAATAGAGCCTGATGAGAAGAAAACGAAGCTTGCTAGCAATGTAGCGGGCGGGTTTGTTCTAATATCTACAGCTTCTGAATAAAGAGATAAGAGCGGTGAGTAATGTACCTTACGGAAAGGCTACAAAATGATTGAACCGTAAAGAATAGGCCAGATTTCCTCCACAGTGTTCCCAATTAGGCTTAGCGCGTCTTGGCGCCTTGGCACTGCCGCCATGGGGAGGATTCTTCCTGTAGATTTTTACCACCAAACCCACACCATATGATACCACTCATATCGTTTCCATAACACCAGGTTTATCCGTACATCCTCTTCGCCTACGCGTACACCTCCTAAAACCCCTAGGCGTAAGGAGGAAAATCCTGCCACAAAGCCCTAAGCCTATCTTCGGAAGACGGCCCCAGTTTTGGGTGCAGAGCATTATCCGAAGAGTCTTGGCATGTTGCAGGACTTTTGGTGCAGACCTCAGTATAGCACTACTCCGTATTATAGAATATTAATAGCTAAGTACTGTACAGCCTACAGGGGAGTCGCGTCTCGCATATTAGACGCAATCTCCGCCACTAATAAATGATTACCATAGCGCAAATATCAACAGCCAGAAGACCTCTCCCAAATCACAGCCGACGATCGTCTCAACGAAAAGGTTTGCCGTGGCTGCAAGACACCTGCCCACCTTATCTAGGTGAACTGGTTCCAAGCTTTCGTCTGATGTCATGTCTTCACAGACCGCGAATCAATGGTGCGCCTATCGTGCGGGGTCATCGTGCTCGTTAAAATTCAAATTTACGCACAATGCACGCAGCCCGAATGTGGTCTAGTCCGAGATCACCGTACAAAGATAGTTGGACGGCAAACGTGGAAGTACCCAAGGTACCTTACCACACGGTCGGTACTTTATCTTGCCTGTTTCGCTCGGCCGACGTCACTCGGCCGAAGTGCCGGAGCCACAGCAAGACCAGGCACAATTCACGCGTCCCTCAGTCTACTCTTCATGACTGGTTCCGTGTGTTCCTGTCAAATTACAGCACGGAGCATTTGCCACCGGCACCGGCATCACGATCCGCTCGGCCTGTGTCCACGATGATGACATCATGCTACAGCTATGTTCGAATCCGCACAAATCACGCGTGAAGGAGAAGGTCGATAGAAGAGGGGCAGGCAGGTCAGTGGAACTAGTATAAGTATAGAAGGACCATGGAGCCGGCAGACAAAGAGCACTGTCCTTCTTCCCTTCTTCCATCTGGGACTCCATTCGAATTCTCAAGCACCCGGAACAATGGAATGCTTCTTGTGCATCCTGATTCTCCTTCTCTGCTGCTGGAATGCGCGGCCAGCGGGGGCAGCGACTCGCCACTATACTCTGACCCTCCATGAAACATCCCAGGCTCCCGGTGAGTTTTCCCTTGGTGTCGGAATGTTCGGCTGTCCGGTCCCATGAAGTGTTAAGAGTCTGGCAGACGGCTTCGAACGCAAAGTCTATCTCGTCAACGGCCAGCATCTGGGGCCACTGATCGAAGCAGATCAAGGAGATACCCTCATTGTGAGGGTCTACAACAACTTGACCGTCGAGAACACGATTCACTGGCATGGTATATGCTCCTGCTTCCCCTTTGGCGCCTCTCTATCCATGTGCGAACGACTAAATGGGAGTCCAACAGGCTTGTTCCAGTCCGGCACTCCACAAATGGATGGCGCACCGTCGGTGTCCCAGGTCAGGCCCGAAGCGACCCCTTTCTTCTCGAATGGTAGTCATTGATCGGCTTCTGTAGTATCCTATCCCGGCCGGAGGTAACTTTACCTATACTATGCATTTGACAGACCAATACGGCTTCTACTGGTATCATTCGCACATGAGGGCATATTACAACGATGGGATACGTGGACCTCTTCTGATCCACCCTCCTCCTTCCCTTCGTCGCTCCTACGAGGATCTGGCTCGGAACGAGGAAGAAAACGCCATTCTCCGTGAGGTGGAGAAGGAGGCTTCCCCCGTACTCCTGGCAGACTGGTACCACGATCTTTCAGACGTCGTCCTTCAGCGGTACTTCACGACCGGGGTATATCCGCTCTGCGTCAATAGCTTACTGGCCAATGGTCAGGGCAAAGTTCGATGTCTGCCCGCCAGTGACTTGACAAGAGGCCCAAACCTCGGCTTGGACCAATACCCGCAACGGGTCGATCAAGCAACGGCGATGACGACTCCTGTAGCCATGCGTCATCCTTCCGCTAGTTCCACCCCCATGCCCAAATGGAGACGAAAGAGGTCTATGAACAGCGACTCGGGAGGCATGCACGTCGACAGCGATATGACCACGTTGAATGCGCTCGGGTGCGAGCCTCCATCTACGTTCAATCCAGGCTATAACATCTCCTCGCTTCCACCAGTTACTTGCGACGGGACTTCATCATCTTTATTGACCATACCCGGAGACTGCTCCAAAGGCTGGCTCACACTCCACTTCGTCAATGCCGCGGCGGCGACAAAAATGCATATTTCGCTTGACGCCCATTCCATGTGGGTTTTTGCTGCCGATGGACTAGATGTGAAGCTGCAGAACGTCAAGGTTGTTTGGTATTCGTCTCCGTATAGCTCACGTCATGGATTGACCCTATATATACAGGTTCTTCCTATCGCTATTGGGGAAAGGTATTCGGTCATGATCAAACTCGACCAGAAGCCTGGGCAATACCTCCTCAGGTACGCGTCCTATCCAACTGGGGACATGCAGCAAGTGGTGGAAGATCTGGCAGTCATCACTTATCAGGTAAGTTCATGTGACTCGATCACTTTACGCGAAAATGGCTTCTCATCCGACACTCAGGGGGCTTGCTCGGAGTCAATGGTCGACCATGATTCACGATCGATATGGATGCTTCTCAACGGCACCGCCAAAGCAAACGTATCACAGTTAGATAGCAGCCTGTTGGCGCCCTTTGTTCCAAAGCCACCGCCCCAGTCTCCGGCAGCCGTGACCAAAGATCTGGTCATCAATCAGTCGGAACCGACCGTATGGCTCATGAATAAGGTCCCTTACCAAGCGTCTAAAGTACCGATCATCTATGGAAACCAATCCGACGGCTGGACCGCCCCAACCACTTTACACATGCCCTTCAATTCCACCATCGATTTCGTGTTGAGCATCTCCAACGATTCAATGGACATGGTGAGTGTAGTATTCTTTCTTTCTATCCTCCCTCACCTCCGGCCCTGCTCCCATTCCCTGCCTTCAGGAAAAGAGCGTTCTGCCTACTCGCCCAATTTCAAGAACTTCGTCCACGAAAAATGATCGCTAAGAAACCTTCTTCTCCGGGAGAAATAGATGGGCCATCCGATGCACATGCATGGCCATAAATTCTGGATCCTGGGCAGCGGCCACGGCTCGTTCCCGTATGACTCTGTCCTCCAAGCCCCTTCGTCCATGATCAACTTGAAAGACCCGCCGTATCGGGATTTGGTCGAGTTGCCCCGGTCCGGGTGGGCCGTCATAAGGTAAATAGGCTTTCACGGATTCTTATTATTTTTTTTTTATATGGAAGAAAATAATAACACTTTTGATGTGGACAACCGGACCCATCTGACGTGTGTGACGCAAAACAGGTACATTTCCGACAACCCAGGGGCATGGTTTTTCCACTGCCACATCCAATGGCATATTCTGGTAGGCTCCCTTTGCTCTTCTCCCTTTTCTTCCTCTCCAATATTCAAAATTCCCCAGCACCCCCAGGGCGCTATAAATAGGCTGATCACAGTGGCCGTGCCTTCTCGGCCCAAAATTTTATAGAGCGGCATGGCGGTCGTCTTGGTCGAAGGCGAAAAGGAGCTCACAGAGATTATGAGTTTGTCGTCCGTCGGCGATTAATCCACGTTCCACTGTACCACTGTTACTACAACGAGGGGGGAACGCTACCTCGAGCGCGGTTGGCGTACGAGCGACTTCGGGAAATTCGTGGCGGTGGTGAGCGTCGTGCCGGATGTGGTTACGACGGTGGTGTATCATGGTGTGGTGATGTCGTCTGTCAGTCCCGGGACCGGATGACCAACAGCGCATGAGAGTCTCAGGTTTACCGCACTGAAAAGTTAGTCTACCCTCGCTTCTTCACAATATGCGAAATAGGAGCTCGTCCAGATAACTTCTCGCTTTTGCGACGATCCCTGAACTTTGTAAGATAGGAATACTAGATAGTGATGTATTCCGACTATTAGATGGTTATGAGCCAATTAAGGGTGAAATACTGGATGCATCCAATAAAAGAATTAGACCGTCCTACCAGTGTCTGGAATCCGCGCTGCCTCGAATCTCCGACGAAACACTCGCAGACGAGGTGGCCGTAGGAGAATGCACGAGTAAATTCCGTGAAAGCTCTTACTCATTTGCCAGTGGGCCGAGAGCCAATATTTCTACTCTAATGAATAGAAATTTAAATTATTTATATATTCGTAGATAAGGCCGTGAACGAGACGCGGACCTGGTTTCATTCCGAAGTTGGGTATCGCAATGCTAGTTTCAGAAGGCCCCGTCTGCGAGATAGAGACTTCTCTAGGCCTAGGTATGCAAAACCCACGTTGAAAGTGTGGAGCAGACGATTCGTGGTCCTCTCCAGAGTAGCATATTCGCTGTGTATATTTCGCTCTTTCAACGTCTAGCGGGTATTTAATGAAATAGGGTCATTCCGTGACGATTAGAAAGCTTCTTTGACTTGAATCTGGGATGGCCATCTCAGATATGCGAACAGGCCGGTCGTCTCCTTTCACTCTGTGGAAAACGACTCGGAATCGGTCGTACAACTGAATATGGGTTAGGGAAAATCCTTCCGTCGTAGTTCCCCATGGTGGCCGCAGCTTTGGCAGATGGAGAGAGAGTTCGTCCGAAGAATCGTGTTCGAGCTTCGAGAAACTGTGCGAAGAGTGTAGGCGATATTGGTGGGAGTATTGCTCGTTAAGCCAGAGTACACATTTGTCGTTGGAGCTGAGGGGCTTTGAACGGTTTCTGTCTTGTGAGTGAGGTTTGGGGGATCTGTTTATCAAGACACAATGTTGGATAGAGAATAACTCACACTTTCTCGATAAAAGCGATAAGATTCTGAATGTTCGGTTCGAGCTTAGGTACATTGTATGTTGGTTGTTTTCCTTGTTGTTGTTTGGGTGTTTTGGGAGGGTGCTGAGAGTCCGGGCGGAGATGGGTTGGGGATTCTGATGGAAGATGTTCTTCGAATATTATCTTGCTACCTGCAGAGCTCGGAAAGGGGATCGTTCCTGGTTTGATGATTGTTATGTATGTAGAGGTATGGTATCGTAAAGAGATAGGGGGACGGAGAAGTAGCTTGTCTTTTTTACTATTTTATGTGGTGTCAAATAACCTCACTCTTAGTTACCTCTGCTGGGCCCAGATCACAGAACCAGCTCATCTTCGCCCGCTCCTCCATGACCCCAGCCTTGAGCACCGCCGTTCCAGCCCCAGTAACAGTCTTGAACACCCTTCTCTCCTCGTCGTCCCCCTTTTCGTCCCCAGCCTTGAGCACCGCCGTTCCAGCCCCAGTAACAGTCTTGAACACCCTTCTCTCCTCGTCGTCCCCATTTTCGTCCGCCTTCTCCTTACCCTCCCCCTTCTCTTCCCCACCATCAACACCAACTCTCCGCATCAACATCCTCTCGCGGCCATATGCCAGTTCCAAATCTTCCACATACCGGATTTCAAACCTGATTCCGCCACCGCGTTCAGGATCATAGTCCCCTAGCCCCGCAATACTCTGCAAGTCGCCATCGAGACTCCTATAGCGGATCAGGTCGAGTTCCTCGCCGGGACCCAGGTCCTCAAATTTCCCGCCATAGGGTCGGACTAATTTGGAGAGGGAGGATATCTCCGCTTTTCGCGCGGCGGCTAGCGGTGTCCAGTTGTTGAAGGGCGTTGCTGGAAGATAGATTACCAAGGGAGGTGTGGAGGTTAAGTGGGCTGAGTTAGAGGAGGAAGAACGGGATCCGATTATTAGGGTAACGTTTGGGCGGTCGGGGCCGAGTGGAGGGAAGAATTGTACGCTGCGGTCTTTGGCGGAGAAGGGGAGGAGAAGGGGCTCGAGGAGTACGGAAACGTATGATTGGTCTGATTGGTCTTTTGCGTCGACGCTTGCATCAAAGGTGTCTAGAGTAACTTTTCGTTGGCGAAGAAGAGGCATCTTGCCAAGATCGTTTCTAGCGTGGGGTCGAAGTAAGACCTTGTAGACCTTCAGTTCGCTATCGCTGACTGTTATATGGGCCTCCTCTGACTGCCAGGTTACCGTGAACGGTAGCTTGATGAATGAGAATTGGGTAAGGGGACCGAGGCTAAACCGCACTGAAAGGATAGGGGGAGGTAGGATTTCCTGTATATTGTGGTCTGATAGTCTGTATGTAATCAAATGTACTGAGAGTTGGAATCCTCCTTCGTGTTTTTGGCTTGTATTTTGCGGCTTTTTTGTGTTCCCTTGTTTTTGAATAGGGGTCTCGAATGAGATGATGTGCAGGTAGCGCCCACAGGGCGATATCTGCATGCTAGCTGAAATTCTTTGCGCTAGGCAAGGCGTCAGTAATGCGCATACTTGGACTTTGTGTGTAGCTGTAGCCTACTTTTGGACCCTGGTGAAGGGATTCTGTGTATGCACTCAGAATGGGCCTCAAAATTTCCAAATAGAAGCTGGTCACGGCTCATCAGCCATACAACCAAAGGGGCGGTAGGATGGAATATGGGTGGCGAGTCGAACATCAGGACTTCAGACTTCCGCGAAAAGCGGTATAAAAGTCGAGCTTCTGCTAGATGGGTGTCAAAAACCCTGAGCTCTTGCACAAGAGCAAGATCACTGCAAGAAACCATTTCTCCACCTTGCTGACCTAAGTATGTCTTCTTAGTCAGTAAATGTTGAGTATCTGGACACCACTTCCCAGTGTCAAAGCAACATTCGCATATATCGTAATTGGTGCAGAGATGGCACTTGTAGTGGACCAGTAATTTCGTCCGACATAGATTACAATAAGCATGTGGCTCTATCTCATATTCGAAAGGATCTTGCTGTGATATGTCACTGCTGTCTGAGCCAAAATCAATCCCAGGCGGCCCGGCATCCGAGGTGCGGCCGGCAGGATCATTGTCGTTACCATCATCATCCGAGAAATTAAGATCGCAATCCAAAACTTTAGAAATCTCTGAATCGGATGAATAATCGAGTCCGCTTTCCATTGCAAAATCTTCTTGGTCAGACGTTGAGATAAAGGCGACTGTTTGTCTCCGATCTTTGCTAGGAGAGCTCGCCAAAAAGAGGCTCCGCACCTCCGTATTCATTGGACCACTGTCTTGTGACTGGACATGAAAATTTTTGCCCAGGTCGTCTATAGGCTTAGGTTCAGGATGATCGTCCTCAAAGTCCAGGATCTTGCGGCCACCAATGTACTCACTTTCCTGTCTTGGCGCCCTTCGTCGGGCGAATACGACTAAAGAACGTCGGCTTGCTATCTCTTCCCAATAAGGGATCATTTGGTCAGCACCAGTCTCCAAGGCTTTGAAGTGCGTAGATAATTCGGCTGAAATATTTGATAACAGCGACGCACCCACGCGCACGTGATGAAGATCACTTGAGATTGCTATCGCTGCTGGTCGGTATTTGGAGAAAGTCTCTGGCATGAGAGCAAACCTATGAGGATCAGGTACCGAGTAATGATACATTGGCACTTCCAAAGGAACTTGTGAAAGTTCATGCTTTTGTTCCATGAAAGCCCCATTGCTACCGTCGAGGTCCCATCGCTCAAACCTGATAATTAATGTGTCTGTGACTCCTTCGTCCGCTTGCCTATGGCTATAATTAGCAAAGCTGTAGCCAATAGCATTACAGCACACAATTTAAAAGCGGGGACTTAATCGACACATAAGTTTCTCGGAAATTATAAGTCCCTTGGCGGAGCGTGTGAACGGGCACATCGAGACCTAGAGATAAGAAAGGACTTGTCTCACCTAGTGGTCTCTAGCGCAGCTAGCATCAGTTGTCTTCCGTCAGGAGAAACCGCATGAAAATATTGAGCGTTGCACCGCTCAATGGAGCCAGTCTCCTCCATAAATATGGAACTCCGGTATCGCTCAAACTCCTTGGCTTTTGATAGGCAATTAGTTGGCCCTAGTGCTCCCCAAAAACAGCGATCTATCTCGCCGTTGGCGTTCCACAGAACGCCCTGCCTCAACAGGTGACCCCATTCGCTCACTAATTCCTGATAGCCACGTTCTACCGCATACCCAGTGCGTGTATGTGCGAACCACGTGGGCAAAATGCGTCTAGCTTCGGGTCTGAGATCGTGACTTGAGGCGCGCTGGGTCCAATCCATCAGGTAAAGGCTTTGTATCTGGATCCACGTGTAGAAGTTGAGCGATCTCAGGAACATGTCCAACATAGTGTAGTCATTCTCCATGGGTTCTACATCCTCATAATGGTGGGACCAGACGTCTGCAGCATACAGAAGTAAGTGGTGACCTTCTAGGTCATACACAGAGCTGACATCGAACGTTGAGCGAGCCTTTTTCTTCAACAGATGTGAGTACTTGCGCTGGAGAAGATACCTCAAACAGCTGTCTGCAACTATTCTGCTGTTCACGTAATATTCAATTTTTGGCGAGTTCAGACTGGCGCTGAAAGTCGGAGCATCGTACTGTGGCGGATCCGCATGCTTTCTGAGGAAGTCCCTGACTATGGAGTGCGAGAGTTGAACCTGGCCACTTTCTGCATCAGGAGAGGAATCAATACACTCTATCAATGGTGAACAGTACTCGATGATTTTGCTTTTCAAAGGCAAAGCACCGCCACTCAGATTGTCACCTAGATTTATTCGGTGTATCGCGATAGCTTCTCTGAGCTCAGATACTCGAAGCGATCTTGTCGCGAAGGCAACAATTGACAGAACGATTCTTAGTGTCACTATGTTAATTTATGGCCACCTGACGCCACTCGAGACTACTGACCTGACAAGACTCCAACCCGAGTTGTCCCTCCTACACAGTCTCTCGATAAGTCCTGCATAATATTGATCCATGGAGCGAGGAAGCCGATCCAAAACGAGTGTATTTCTCTCATCCTCACTAACAGCGGTGGCTAGAGCCTCAATCATGTTGCTAGCCCAAAGAAAGCATCCTTTGGCGTCGTCAAGGACGATATTCTGAAACTTGGATATGAAATCCATATCTCCTTCAGTGACAAGTTGTGGGACTTTCTTCGAGAGGTAGAGCTCAATATCGTCCTGCGTGTCTGCTGCTGTAACCACTAATTCGTGATACTTTCCAAGCGCCCTTTTAATCTCCAGAGTGTATTGACTGCTACACCAAAGCCTGAGCTTATAGGTAGATACCATGCCAACGAGGGATTTCAGGATATCCTGGATGTCACCCTCGACTTCGTTGAGGCCATCAAGGAAAATGTACACCGGAGTAAGCTGCTCAACGAGTTGCTCAAACAATCTCTTAACGTTAGCGTAATCGTCTCTATCAGTACGTAGCACAGCATAGAATAACTCGGGTATATCTTGATCGAGCTGTTGCCGCTGGAGGAATTGATGTAGAAACTGCCGACTCAAACTCCGTAATAACTGAATAGGCTCAGCTTTTTGGTTCAATCTTAGGAAGAGAAATGCTGCTGCCAAATCAGATGGTGATCGTTTCGCCTCCTCGATAGCAGCAGAACAAAGGACGGACTTTCCCGCTCCCGGCTGCCCCTGCACCCATAAAATCGAGGATTGTGCTCGACCTGCCCACCACGAAGCGAATGACTCATGATGAAACAGCCATTGGCAGCTTCCAGGGTACCGTTTCTCCCTGAGATGATCATACTGCCGGAAGTTGGGTTCGTGGGTACCACCAAGCCAATCTTTGAGCACTTCTTGTAGTGTCACACCCTTGAGGACATAATCATGATGCCGGTGCTTTGTTGCCTCGAGAGCCTCATTTCCCTGTCTTATTCTTGCTTCGTGAGTCAATTCCAATTCAGCGCTATGAGATATTTTCTCGAGTCGCTCCGCGTCATCGTTGAGCTGTTCCAAAGCCTTTTCAATCTTTATGGTGGAGGTGGGAGCCTTCAACGCTTTCCTGTAACGACGTAATGCCCGTCCACGGCACCATTTGCTAGCCTGATACCAGAACTCCAGAATACTGACATAGGATCGACCAAGAGCGTTTTGGACACCAGGGTAATCGTAATAGTATCTTTCGTACAGTGTGAGCCGCCTAATCGTGATTCTCAAATCTTCCATTTGCTCTTGGAGCTTTTCACAAAGATCCAATTTGATGGACACAAGCTCGACGAAGATTCTGAAGCTGCCCCATATCAATGCCGCAGGCATAGGGTGAGCGGACACGAATACGTCGACAATGCTGGAGTAAGTCTTTATAGTGTTGATGAGGGGCACCAGTATATTCTTCGTTTTCGTCCATACTTGTTCTTGCTCGCACTTGGTTTGGAGTTTCTGGATGGAACTTTCAACGCCTTCCATTCTTTTGGTCTGAAGCCTGCAAATCATATATGAAATCCAGCTTCTTGCTCTTCTGCTTCTTCCGTAGTCCAGCAATGTAGGTATCAAACGCGTCGTCGAAAGCGGAATGTTTCCGGAAGCCTGTCTCTCGGGTATTTCCGAAGTCAACCATACCTTACCTTACTTTGTGTCCAGAAAAAGAAAAGGAAAAGCGGAAGTATGAGATGGAATATATGGAAAATTTACAGTGTGTCAGAAGAAATAAGGAGGGCGAAGAAGCTGCTGATCAGGAGATCTTCAGCATGCCAATGTTCACAATTCTTAACCAGTGCGCCGACACGCAGAGCCAATTGATATCGCACTTAGGCTCCGGAATTATGGTGCGATGTTAGTGTCTCTCAATGGACCTAATCTGAGACGAGGCTACGAATGAAAGATGGGCAGATTCTGCACGTAGCCTCACCGCAATATGCAAACGGCCAAGATACTGCACAGGAATTGGGCGTTTGTGCTATGCAGGAAGGTAATAGATACATGACGAAAACAGATTGTCGGTACCAAATGGTCCTGGCGTCCAGGATCTCGAGGAACGCCCCGCCTGAATGTTTTCCTGGACACTAGGAGTACGTTTAAGTCTATCTCAGAATCAGGTACCTTGGATACGCTTGAACATTGTTGCTGGGAGAGGAAACAATATATACGGACATCTGTACGACTCAGACCCCTGATCCTAGCGTGGGTCAATATCCGAAGAAGTCTTCTAGTCTGATAACACATACCTTCAAGCTTGTCTCCCTCTGAAGTTTCGAGCCGAGGCTGATCTGGCGCGGAGAAGAAATGCGCCGAAGCTAACTACAGCCTCATGCAGGGCTTTTTGCCTTCGCAAAGTCCTGGGGCTTCTACCACCCTTCTCACACCTTCGGTGAAAGAAATTTGAAAGAGAAAAAAGAAACGCCGGCTCCAACATCTTTCTCTTTGGAGTTTTGTCTAAGCGCAGAGACCTCAGCAGCTAGGTGAAGACCGTGAGGGCACCAATACAGTATGGGTGTGGAGTCTGAATCGGAGGGCGCTGCCAGTGTTTCGAGAGTTCCCATAATTCGAGTCGATGAAGTGGTAAGAACCCTGTCCTAAACGAGGACCTCAAGGCTCACATTGAGTAGTATAGCAAGTTCGTAATGAAACTCAAGCCCTCCGGAATACCTTGGTAGCCTAACTTGAGCATAGAAAGCAAAGAAAGGTCGTCTATGTCCAGTCAGCAGATAGGTCCAACGCAAAAATATCAAGTAAATATGTGCTAGTTGTCCGACGGATAGTATCTCGGGTGCTACCTTTCCCAACAATGGTTGATATTAGGGGTAAATCGTTGCTCAAGGTGCTCATGGACTTCTTCAAAGACGCTGCAGGCATGCGATTGAGTGAAAACCCACCGACGATCGAACCAAATACCTTATACCATGCTAGAGCAGAACTCGGGCTTCGGAAAAGAGCAGAAGAAGCGGTTCTGCCCAGAGAAAAGCAGGACAGCACCTTGATTCTTGAGCTCGACGCAGCTTTAACGTTCATCAGCGAAGAATTTGCACTGGAAACACCACGGATTGAAGCACTCAAACAAAACGAGGAAATAACATTTGACTCCTTGTGGGCCATTCTGCCGCCCAATGAATTGCTCTTTGCGGTCGACCAGCTCTCCGAACCTTGTGTCTACCGTTCACTTTATCACCAAGTCATACATGAAAAAAATACGAATGAAGTGTTCTTACAGATCACTTGCAACTGCGTGGACTATGACGGGGTGGGTTTCGGGACTACATATCCAATACGCCTGAAAATAATGCAATTCCCGGGATCAAAGAAAATAGCAGAGCTGGGTGTGTTCCCATTACAATTCCATCCCGAACGAGAAGAGACTCGCCAAAGCCTGATCGAGAGGGGTCAAAAGAGAATCTACATACAGAACAGACGTTTCAACAACTATAAGGGACATGGATTGATAGAGAAGGAGTCGCTCACTGTCTCGGACAGCTGGGTAAAGGAGAAGGTCAACTTCCACGGCCGCGTAATCATTGATCACGCGGTCTACAATCAGATTGTTCCAAAGAATCATATGGTCTCTCAGTTAGCTGCCGCTATTCCAAAAGAAGCGCTAACAGAAGACCAAATTCTTACGCTTCCCTCGATGCTGTACGGGTTCAGTCTTGGAGACAAGACCTGGGGTGGCTTTGCGGTTTCTCGCCTTTCCAACGTTCAATGGGATGACACCGTTTGGGATTCTCTTGTTTTACCGGCGACGAAAAAGAAGTTGATCCGCACACTGGTCAAATCACACGTCAACAACAACAGTGACTTCGACGATTTTGTAAGAAAGAAAGGCAAAGGTCTAATCGGATTGCTTACTGGGCCTCCGGGTGTTGGAAAGACGCTTACAGCTGAGGCAGTCGCGGAAGTCGCCCGAAGGCCTCTGTACATGCTTAGCTCGGGGGAGCTAGGCGACGAGCCAATTGCTATGGACACGAAGCTGAAGCAGATTCTAGAGCTCACTGAAACATGGGGTGCCGTTCTGTTGATAGATGAGGCAGATGTTTTCCTATCCAAAAGAGACAACACCAGCATGACGCGCAATGCGATAGTGTCTATTTTTCTACGGCAGCTTGAGTACTACCAGGGAATTCTATTTCTAACTACCAATCGCAAAGAACATGTCGATGAGGCATTCAAAAGCCGTGTTCACTTCTGTCACCACTATGACAACCTTGACACTAATGCACGAAAGAAGATATGGCAGGGATTTTTGCATAAAGCTCGAGCGAATCAAAATATCTCAATATCCATCGATAAGAATGGCTATGCCGACCTCTTCTCCATGCCATTAAACGGACGTCAGATCAAGAATGCTATGAAAATGGCTCAGTTTATGGCTGCCGAGGAGCAGACTCCCATCACAATTCAGAGTATCAGATTGGTTGCGGAATCCTTGCAAGACTTTGGCTTCTAGTAGCAGACTGCAACTACACTTTCCTCGATCAGATGCGATCTCTTCGTCAGACCCCCATCATCATCTCTCGATCTGCCTTACCAGAAGGAGCTCACCTAGACATGAAGCGAGGCAAGGACCAGTCAACGTCGTCAAATTAGCGCTCGAACCTAGTGATTGCTACTGTGGAGAGAGTGAAACACTCCAGTCAATCTTCCCGTCACCATAGCCATAGGACAGGATTATCACTTTCTTTACTTCACTGCCATTGCTGGATTGGTTATGGTTCTATTCTAAATATTACTACATTCATGACTCATCCTGACCGACTTCGTCAACTCAACAGCATTTTGCGTGAAGAGAATGGCAGATAAGCCCGAGCGACACGTGAAAGTATGCATGAAGCTGCTCGTCCCACAGATCAACGTTGTAGGGGATGTCGTCATTGGTGTACTTCCACTCTTAGAGCACGAATCCTGGCCTGGTCGGCCTGGATCAGCGATGACTCTGCTTTGTCGGATTGCCGCTCTTGTCTTTTGACATCCTCAAACCTCGCACGGAGCGAGGTCTCTCGTCTATCAAGTTCGTTTTTCCTAGTAGAAGCTGCTTCTACCGCTGCTTCTCCCCTACCCCTCGTACCCCCCTCGACGTACCTTCTTCTGGATATGATCGTAAAACGACGCTTTAGAGGCGAGCTTCTTTGTCGTTCGTTTCTTCTCTTTGAAGTTCGGCGCAATTATCTCCATGCACGGGTGTCATGTGCGTGACTACATTCCGCACACAGTGTCCCCATTCACCAACTGTCCTAACAAAAAAAGCAACAAAGAAAGACTGACGAAATTATAGCGTTCTGAAGTTGTGGCCGCTTCAAAACAGATTTCCTATTATATATAGTAAATGGTAAATGCACCCTCTCATACCTAATCATGGCCTAGATCCCGGATCCAATTAGTTGTATAGAATAAACCCTCTTCTAGTCCTTCAGCGACTTGCGCCCCTAATCAAAGAAAACCCCTCCTCAGAGAAATTGTAGATGTCTGGGGGAATAGATAATAATACAGATAGCAAGGAAATTCTCTGCTTCAAAACTCCATCCATGGATCAACATTGCACTCCTAAACCTTTGCACCCCAGCGATTACTCGCTCCGCTCACGCTCACGCATAAGCGCTAACAGCACTACCAATCTGCCCCATCGCGCTTCCCGTCGCGTCGTCTATGTTTTCCTTGTCCGCTTGGTCCATGGTGATGTCTTGGAGGGCGAGGGAGTAGTTCTATATATTTGGGATGGGAAATCCGTGTTAGTGTTGTGATGGATGGATGGGATTAGGGAAAGGGAGGGTGGAGGGGGAATACGCGTGATGAGTGGGGAAGGAGGGCGCTTACACCGAAGTTGTCTTGCAGCATGGTTAGGTTGCCGTACATTAAATCCTTTTGGCCGAACATGGCGAGGAGGGCCTCGTGGGATTTTAGGTCGTTCATTAATTTTGTGAGGGCGGTGGAGAACTGGGTTGGAGAGGGGGCGTGGGTTAGTTGGGGGGATGTTGTTGTTTTTTTGGTGGGGGAGGGGGGGGGATGCGTACGCTGGAGAAGGAACTTGTGGCGCTGCTCTCGTAGCCGCCGTCTGGGGTGGGGATTACTTGTTGGGCGTTGGCGATGACGGTGGCGAGGGCGGAGTTTAGGCCTGCGAGGTCTTGGGTTACTGTCTTTGAGGGGTTGTTAGAGTTTGGTTGGCGAGGATGGTGGAACCTTTTTTGTAACTTACTTGAGAGGCGGTTAATCCGTTCAGGACGTCGACGTTGTTGACGTCGTTGTCGGCGTTGGTGGATTGTTCTGCGAGATCTTCGTTGCTGGCGACTATTTGGGCGAGGTTGACGGCGGCGGAGACGAGGGCGAGGTAGAGGAAGAGGGTGGTGATGATGGAGGTTTTGGGTTGCATGGTTGTGGTGGGGGTAATGACAGACTGGGGAGCGGGTGGAGGGTGTACGTTTGAGTGATTATGTCAGGAATGCTTTTTAAGGAGAGTGGAGAATGGGATGGGTGTGAAAGATGTGGGGCCTTCAGGCTGTTTATAAGTTTTTCGTACTGAAGTTAGAGACATGAAAGAAATGGCAGAGCCAAACATCTCTATTGGGAGACCAGCCAAGGGCAGTCTGGTTCGATGGGTTGCTTTTGAGGTTCATATCTCTCAGGGCCTTTTGAATTGCTGCATGTCTTTCAATGCCCATGAGCATCGCATCTGATCGCCGCACATATTGAATTTGGAGCGAGGTTGGCCAGTCCACGACGAGTGCGAAATTATGTAGCGCAATTCGCACCAAGCTGCAAATTATGGACAACCAGATTGAGATGGCTACACGCTGTCAGAGTCCACATTCGGCCATGACCTGATAGTCTCATTTGCGAAGATTCCAGGAACGGCGCCAGAGTTTCCCTTTCTATGAGGTCTATAAGGACCGAGAGTGTGGGAACAATGCATAAATAAAGGGGCAGGCTCGAAAGAGACGCGGGGTGCAGATCTGATCCTAAAGCGTCACGGTTCATGCAGCGTGCATGCATGCCCGGGAGTACCCGGAGTTCTGCTGAAGTCCCCGAAAGTATCCCTAGTGAGCGCTACAGGCGCGTCCGTAGCGCATCCACACAGACCACTTTACATAACCTCCGGTGTCCTGCATCCGAAAAGGAATGTACATGCTCATGTCAATTTCGCAGCTGTACTTGATTCTTGGCCTAGCTTACAACGACCCTGATCAACGTTAGCCCTTTCACCTTCCGCGTCTCTGCTTTCCATGTCAGACCTGGTTTCTTGGCCAAAAAGGTTGTTGGTCGACTACGGATCCTGGGTTGAAGTACACTTGTTTTACCTCTCGGTACGCCAAGAAATTTTAAGATGAGCGCCCTGCAACACTTTAGCGGTCGTGGTGTCCGGATAGAATTCCCTGAAAGAATGAAAACCCCCTTTTCTCGAGTTCCATCAATTCGAGCCGTCGACAGGATCGTATGATGTTCTAATCCCTAGAAGCGACTATTGTCCTCGACATGTCGAAGCATGCAGACTCTGAAAGGTTTTCATGTTGTATGAAGCACAAAGACGCCACTGTATAGTTATCACGTCAACTCCTATGTATGAGTGTACGACGGAGAAATTATACCAAATCTTATCTCACTTAAGAATATTTCACTTTCACGAGTCTCCATTTGAGATCAACGTCCTCCCGTTATGGCATCAAGTCTGAATGCTAGACTCCGCCAGCAAGATCAATCATTCTCAGTACTTTTGCGTAGTTGTGCGCATCCCAAACTGTTTGACGAAATTACAGCGTCTCACTGACTATCATCAGCTCCGAAAACACGTTGGTAGGTTCCGTGAATATTCGATTGTAATTGTATCTCACTCCGACCCTCACCTAATCAATCCATCTTCAAGATCACACTCCGAGTCTTCTTCCAAGGTACTCGCTTACATGCCTTCGATTGCGGTGGCTGGACTTGAGTAAATACTTAGAAACAGACTTGTCTCTCCTCAGCATATACACAGCCTCTAAGTAGTCTTTAGTCTGGAAGTCCATGGGTCCGTACGAACATCCCTTACAGGGCATATTCATCCAGGCAAGACATAGTCCCAAAAGTATGAACGTCTAGCGTACGGAACACTGAGAGCCGATTCCTGCTAGTTCTAGTAATGCTTGAGACGAAGTTCTCCCACATCTAGTTGAGGCTGACTTGTCCCTTCACTTCCAGACAACACCACGATCTATACCTTACCTATTTGCATCTAGCGCATCTTGGCGGCACTTGCTACCTTACAATTGAAATACCTTACCTTAGCCATCCTCTTCCTTCTTGTATATTCTCTACACCTGTTATCCTACCTACACCACACCCGTATGAGCATGTTGGTCCAGAAAAGTACCAGGTTTCTACTTCAAGCTTTTTTAGTCCCTTAAATGTTGACTTGCCTATGCTAACCATCTTCCAGAACTGAGTCCAATCTCGCCCCATAACAACATACCCTCTTCACATCTCAGTGATGATGTTTCATGAGCATTCAATCACGCTGGGGTCATAAATGGAATAATACGTTGCTTATCTCGAGCGGGTATGTCGAACCGCCCTTGGGTCCCATCCCCAAGCTTGGGGTCATTGTCACGGACCTTGACACGTCAGCCTGTTTCGAGTGAGCTGTTGACCTGCCTTGGGTTTGCAATATCGGTGTTATTGAACTCGAGCTATGGATTACACTTAGAGTGGAACCGACAAAACACGCCATCCCTCTTCATGTCTCTCACCTGTCTCTCAACTGTTGTCGCACCTGTCGCTCATCGAAACCTTTTCTTCTTCTTTTCCCCCTCATCCTATCAATCCATTAATATCTCACCACTGAGGGCATACAACTCTTTTACACCAAAGAGGGCCAGCATGCAACAGCTGTTTAAACTATTTGTAAGACTACGATCATCACGAATTGACTGGGAGCATTCAGAGAGTACAAGTCCGCGACAAAAGATTCTCGCTCTAGAGGCTTTCTCTGCCTCTAAGGGCGGATCTTTGAGCTTCGCGGAGAGAGATTTTTGCCTTCCGGTTGCTGGCATCTCACTCACACTACGAGGTGTTCGCGCCTTAAAGGAGGCATACATATCAATGCTGTAGCCATTTAAAGAAGGCCTTGGCCCCACGAATGACATAAATCCAGTAGCACATCTTGGAACTTAGCAGTACGATATGATCTAATCATGAGGATGTTCAACACAGCCAGCTTCTAGGACAGTGGGCGGCAAGGAGGTCTACGCCTCTCTCCATTCGCTCTTCTCAATGAAAGTTGTCTCGGTCCTTTGGCTCGCATTCTAGACAGGTTATCTAATGTAAGAGTAGCAGGGGACTTTCGAGAGGGATTGATAACACCGTACTATTAGGAGATGTCACTCTTAGATAGATGCGGTAGCTCTCCAGACCAAATTCAAATTGGCGGCTCCACTTGCAACCTCCTCCATTACGTGCGCGAGATTCTCTAGCGAGATTCTCATTTACTGATTCTGTTGCCTCACGGCGGTCAACTCCTGCTGCAATATCCTCACCTGCTTCTCGCCCTCCTTCCGTAGGCCGTCGGCTCTGTCCTTAGCAAACAAAGGCTGTTCGACCTCTGCGTGAGCAGCTTCCAGGCGCTTGTTCATATCCCGTAAGTACTTCGTTTGCCACATCTCGGACTCTTTTATTGTCCAATGCTAGCACAAACTCTTAACCTCACGTCCGGATAAAGATCCAGCGGTTTTGCCTCTATTTCAGCACTGACTGACGGAACGACAGACTGATCCTTTGATATCGCGCCGCCTTCCGTCCTCCATAAAATCTATCATCCGGCTTTCTCAAGCCAGATCAGCCGTATCACAACTCATGGGAATATTCTATGCTTCCATCAGTATCTAGAGCACAGACGGTTCCTGGAGCTGGTAGGTCAGAACTCAGCAGGGAAGGAGTCAGTGAGATGAGGAAGCTTGGATGCTTCTTGAGGGGCAATCTACGGAGCCTCAGACTCAGACAGGGCCACTACAGTAATAGCGGGCGCAAGTCAATTCAGCCCCCAAATTACTTGCAAGAAAGCGATGGCTGTCCCCTGCGTCTTTATGTTAGGAGGTTTTCCGGTCCTTTTCGTATATTCTGATACGTGGCCCCGAAGCCCTTCTACGGAGAGGACTGAGACAAGATCCAACTTCTCTAGTAGACTTATAGACGTCTGGAATCGTCATGCGCGATTCCAAGGTCAAATTCTGCGGTGCCTTGGACGTAAATCCAGTGATCAGCTCGACCTCGGTAGCTTGTTCTTACTTCTCAGAAGCGCTCTCAATCATGTGCATTCCTGTGTCCATCTACCAGGTCCGAAAAGGTCCTAAATGAACTTGATTTTTTCGGTCTTTACGCGCTCGCTGCAGATGGTCAAATACAATTCCAAAGTCTATCTATAAACATTACCATATCGAAGAGAGAGAGATGCGTTTTGTAAGGGTTATGGTAGAGGTAGAGAAGGCTTACCTAGACGTTAAAGGCACTCTGCGGATAGAGACATACATAACTCTATGACATAATTTGACAGCTTTGCGATTGTTGAATGTGCTACTTCGAGGCTCATTTCAACTACTTTAGTACCCTACTTTCAAGATATTGGGAGCAGTAGTGTGGCATCTGTGGTTGACGGCGTTGAACCGGACCTACAACCAACTTATTTCACTCATTTCTTTTGCCAGTTCGATTCCTTGGGAGGTCCTATTTTCCTTTCCTCTTCCTTCCCCCCTCCTCCCTAAAGACCTGAGACCGCCACAACTAACGTCATCATCAAGTCACTCCCGTTCCCAATCATTCATTCATGGCCATTTGATAAGGAGTTCACTCACTCGGAGGCAGTTGCGCAAATCGTGGCGGGTCTTCGGGAACCGAATCACCGCGCGTTTGATGCTTAGGTGACGAATCGTTCTGTCGAGGGACTACTTCAAGTTCATATCTGGCCAAACAATCAGTGAAATTTTCCAAAATCTACGAGTATAGGCAGATGAATTGGCGCTAGTTATCAAACATACAGCTTTAAGAATGAATGCCAAGTTGCATATGTCCAAAGGGGTATCACAAAACAGAGTTCTGATCTCGTTTTGCACTTCTGGGACACGACCGGATCCATTTCCACATCAGAGCACCACCAATTATAATAATCGGCCAGGAAAATGAAGGTTAAGGTGTCGATAAGAAAGAACCAGCCGAAAGAGTATATCGCGAGCCAAAGTAACCGTGTCATGGAGGCAGCGGAGTTCGTAAGAGATATAGTAGCGCTATAGGATGAATGAGAGATGAGGGGAAATCTAAGGAAATGGAAAGCTAAGGAAGGTGAAAGCTGAGGAAGAATGGAGTTTTAGTAAAGTGGCTGTTTGAAACTGGTTATGGGTTGTAGGATTGATAAAATGTTTATGGAGAAAGAGTTACTCACATAGATTGTGAAGCTGCCAAGACCGTCATCAGGTATGTGTTACTCGAGTGTTGAGAGATCATACTCACACACAAGTGCTCGTGTGAAGGGGAATTCACCCCACATAGTGACCGGCACTCTTTCAACACGGTGAAAAGCTTCACACGCAATCTTGTAAGTGAATCATCGGTCATCCCCTTCTCTTCCTCCTTCTTCCTTACCATTCTTCTTCAATTATCAAGACATACACTTTTGGATTTACTTCTTCTATATCCATATATATATATATATATAGTATCTGATTACTTTTACCTCTGTGCCAACATGTCAGAGACTGCTTTGGTAATTCCCAACTGGAACAAAGACCAACTAACGCGTGGCCAAACACTGTATGGATTCACCGAAGCTTTTCTCCACAGAAATCGCAGTCGGCGGCTCCCCCCGACTCGAACTGAGGTGAATATATACTGGGCCCTGAAAGTTATGGAAGCCTTTCCAAATAGTGACAACCGCACACGTATCAATTTGCTCGAACAGGTATGTCTCCCTGACTCTGATGGACTTCTTAGTAGAGAAATTACAATCTGACAGTTCATGGTATGATAGATCACGTGCCCGCTAATTGAGAACTTTTGGCAACAGCGGGCTGGCGAGAAGGCTCACGTACAGACAGACCAGGAGACAGCCAAGTCTAAGCCATATGTATCTGATCGGGAGCAATCGAAACCCGAGAAGAAAAGGCATCCAAATGCTGTTATCATATGTCATCCCGTGCTCGGAGAGATCTTCGTTCTGAGTATTCAGCTTATACCCTTACATCAGCTTTCATACCTCAAAATCGTCCCCAAAATCATTGAAGCGAACCCCACCAAAGAGTTCAGTCTCTTCGTGCTCTGGGAGGCGATTCTCGCAAACGTCTATGCCTACGAATACACATGGCGAGAAAAAAAGAGGACAGAGGTAAGCTCTCTGTGTACCACTCGATTCATAAAGGCATGCCGCTCACACTAGCCACAGTACTCTGAGTCCGATGATCAAGTCATCCAGAATATGATCGAATCGAAGGGACAAAAGCGGTCAGTGGAAGAAGAGCACTCGGATGATTCAGATGCCCCATTAGCCAAGAGAAAGGTATAATGCCTTGATCATGATAAGACACCGTGCTTACTCAGGACTCAGCGGGTCAAAATTTCAGCGACAGCCCTAGAAGCTCCCTCCAACTCAGACGTTACCCCAAGCTCGGCATCAGAGCATAGGACGCAAATTACTCGCCAACTTCCACCCCCGACGCAACCAAAAAAATCCGGCACGCAGCACATCTACAGCAACTCAAGCTCAATCCTCTTCTCGTCCGCAAGCCGACGATATTTACCCTGTCGCTCCCGCTCATGCCTCGGATCCGTACAAATTGAGCGACGAGGAAGCAGAGATGGTGGGCAGAGGCGAGGCTCCGTGGCCCTACGATCCAAGGACGGGTAAGAAGACGAACTATGTTGGGGAGTTTGCAATAAGCACGCGCGAATTGCATATGGACATGATGGGAATTCCTCCTTGGCCGGAGTAAAAACGAAGATCAATACTGGGTATCGCCGCCGTGATGTGAGCCAGTATGGCATGATGGGAGTAAAGAGATGAGGCAGGTCTGGGGAGTCTGGGTTTGAAGACAGAGAGATGGAGTTTTTGAGGTGGACATGGTTTCCAATTTACGTTTGTTTGTGGGCGCCATTCAACCCACCCCAAAAACCCCGCCAACGACATCGCCAAATCCCACAACAGTCCTGACAGAGCTACAATAGGACTTTGTCGCCTTGATGGGGATTACCGAGTGCCTGGACTCGACAGTAATGACCCAAGCAGATGCGCTATCCGACGCCAGAGCCCTCCTAAAGGCAATCATTCCAGTCCTGGAGGCCACTGCAGCGAAGGACAATGAGTCTTTCACCAACCTCAAGCCCACATTTGTGGCTGACATCGAAGGCTACAGAGCACGCGTGTCGGCGCTCCGTGAGTCCTACAATGTAATAATGAAACGCCTTAAGGGAGCAAAGGACACCATCGACAACATCCATACCGAGGCTTACATTTGAGTATTTGATCATCAAGGGCCCGACCACGACCCCCTTCTTGCACTACAAGCCTTCTAGACCCCAACAGATGACCCCCTTATGTGGCAGCGTGATTCTTAGGAGGGCAAAAAGACAGTGGAGGAGTTGCAGGAGGGTTTGCAAGTAGAGGAGTTGCGCGAGGAACAGGTAGAGCTGGAATTGTCAGTATGATACATCGTCGGCCTCGGTGGGGGCTCATCATGGCCTTATGGGGGCGGAGGAGGAATTGTCAGTGTTGCTCGTCATCTGTCTCATGGGGACCATAAGACACGGAGGGGAGGACCGTGAACGCTGTGTACTGTGGCTCGATGATTCGGCAAGTGCTGTGGCTCCATGGCTCGGCAAGTGCCATGAGGCCCATAAGGGCATAAATAGTTCCTTCGCACCATTTGAGATAGATCAATAATCAAACATTGCAGTCAATAGCACGTCTCTAGGCAAGCAAGAAATCAGTCCACTGTTTACATTGATTCTTCCGTTCGTTAAAAGACCAATGCCTTACGGCTGTATATATTGCGCTGTCATCAGAGATCTTTTGATCACGGTCCCCTACGAGTATAACAATCTGGAATTACCTAGCTTGTAATCAGTATACTACCGATAGGGATGCAATGGGCAAAAGAAAAGAAAAGACACTGATACTACTGTCTTATGGCTGTGAGATTCTAGAACTACATAGAAGGACATATCGGCGACTGAGCACACTATGACCGGGCATGTTAGCTAATTCACGTTGATTTTACCGAGTACCTTCTATATCGGTTATGTTTTGAAGATTTGAATATATGGATTTGATTTTACCTAAGTCACCGAAATAACTGCTTCTATCTTGGCACCAACCAGAATGGATCGCCTTGGACACTATCATCTAAGCACGTTGTGTAAGCGTCGATAGCTGGTGTGGCCAAGGCGACTAAATGTCCTCACTATTTGCCTCAATCAACAGTTCAGGCCCATGACCACTCACCCCTGCGTCCGTAACTCCTAACTAGCAATAAAAATTTGTGTTGCTTGCGGTCGGTGCCACTTGCGAGCGGCGGCCAGGATCGCCTCTATCTGGAGTGAAATGGGAACGTGTCAGCTAAAGATTATTGCTAGACCAGATTGGCTCGTTTGATCAATTGGCGCAGTCCCTGAATATCGAGGTCTTCTCGACTTGAGATCAAACCTATCAAAGGTACTTTGACCTTACTGTCTCGATTTTTCACTACTACCATGCCCGTGTCCATGGCTTGTTGGACTTTCGTAGGAACCGATTGGCTCCACTGGAATTCGTTATATATATAGTTCGAGTTTCGAAGGTGGAACGTCTTGAGTGATTTCCGTGTTTCCAATGATCGCTTCATTAGTGGGCAATCGAGCTATTACGTATCAGCGACCAATGTTAAGGTAGGGTTCAATGACAGGGAAGTAGTACTTAGCTGAGCACCTTCTCTGCCATGGGATGACCGAAGTCATACAAGTCAAGGACCTGGCTTGTAAACAAGTGGTTCACCATCATTTGGGTCAGGATGGTGGTATTTCTGTCATTTTCGACGGTGACTAGCTCAGAGAACTCAACCATGCTGCATCCGGCCTCTTCAAAGCATTATTTTTCAAGCTTCAGTGTCGTAATTCTGTTGCTGTGATGATGGATCGAATCGAATTCCGCACCGTAGAGTGGACAGTCAGCGGCTTCCTCGGTCTGGGGACTGTCTGGAGGCGTGGCTGGCGGCTTTGAGAGCTCTCACATACTGTATAAGACATAGTCACCGGATCCCAGTAGTTGTTTTGATCCTACCAGACTCAGTCCCTGCGACTTGGCGTAGTTCGCCAGTGGCTCCCATAGGTAGTCTGTCTCTGTTTGCGAAGCTTCGGAGTTAAATGCGGTGTTCATCGGGGCTGTCAAGGGGTATGCAACGTCTATCGGAATACCGGCGGCGGCGAGAGCCACATCTTGGATTGTTTTGATCTCTCGAGTGCCGTTGTTCGATAATTGAGACTTGTCAATCCAATAATGAGTCGCTTCTATCACTTGGCAGGCGTGACAGATTTCGTTATTACCTGTGTTCTGTCGCATTCTGGGGTAACAGAGACCTGGTAATTGCTGGTCACACCCCCTACAGTCTTCTTGCCTAGCTAAGGCTCTTGATCTATTGTCCAAGCGGCTACCGTTGTATTGATCCAGTAGTCGGCGATCCGCAGCAGGGTCATCTCCATCGTTGCGTACCACAAATTTGTACCAGTCGTCGGCGTTAGATGATGTTGCGTAATAGACAGACTTTCGGAAGCCTTCGTTGTGTAGAAGGTTTTCATGTAGAAGTGGTACCTGATTCAATCTCCAAAAGTATAACGATGACAGTACGGCGCCCCGAGTGTCCTTGCCTCTGAGTACGTCGAGATCTGGTTGCTTGTATACGTAAGTAAGCTTGAAATTCTTGTGAGCACGCTTCGCATTCTGCATCGAAGTCGCATCAACAAAGATTCCCACTTTACCCCAGGTGTCTATCGCCTGGTCATCGGCCTCTCTGTGCTGGGTCGGTAGGGTTGGGGGACGTATCACTATCCCAGGTATGCTGCTCGGACGCGGGGTCGTGAGACGACTTCCGTGTCTTGAGACCTCCGATAGGCCTCCGAGCCCCGGATAATTCGCATCAGGAAGAGAAGCACTGTCGTCTTCCCTTATATATATAATGGTGAGCTGTTTTGCTATCTTGGGTTTCTTCTGTCGTTTTTCGCAGTTCGCCTCCGCTGTACATCCTGGGCGGTGGTATGTGAGTTGAGGAGGTTCGGATGTAGAAAGACTTTCGTTGATCGACACCACGGAGCCCACACTGGGCGGTATCCTCTGATCATGCCAGCCTTCTCATCAATCTTGTGGTCAATTCTGAGCGCGGAACATATCGCGAGGCCAAGCTGGATGGCAGAGATCTCGGGTCGGATCAAGAGCAAGGCGTGTCGAGACCCATTGTTCTGGAGGAGGATAACCCAAAGCAAGATTGGTACCCTAATCAATCGCAAGTGTTAGTTGGCGACTACTTTCGAAATTACCAGCAACATGCGAAGTGAGGAACTGGGGGTTTGTTCGGGTTACCTTTAGATATTGGTGACGTCCAATTCCACCGTCGCGCCTATTGCGGGGCCTTTGAGCTTATGAACCGATAGGTAACGGGACACTGAGATTACGTCGGTTGGAACGTCCCTTGTCGCCCGAGTTCAATTCGACAGACTTCCCTTTACTTCTCACCTCCGTTTTAAGCTGTTCATCTCTGTAGTGAGAAACGTAACATGGCCGCGGTACCGACATCGGAATCTCTCGCTAATGGCATGCGATGCTCGTGCAAAGGTGAGCAGCGCGAGTCTTTGATATAGCCATGGCTGAAGCAGATTTTCTTGTGTTATGGGGTGCCGGGGAGACAATGTGTATATTCGGTGCTTGTGTTGCCAGGTACTGACGCTGTTGGGATTCTCCGATGCTAGGGCATTGGTAATTGAGTCCGGGTCTCGCAACGACTGGAGCCCCTTTATTGTCTCTCTTTTCACCTTCGCTTGCATGCTTGGGCGAACAAGGATTGCCGATATCTTGGACCGTGGTTGCGGTTGATTTGGTCTGTAGATCTCCGTGTTCTCCCCTGTTTCTGGTCATGGAATAAGGTGATAGGACTGGAGACACACAACCAGTTGAATTGTCGTGGTGACAATGGTAGATGAGTCGGTCAACGTCTACATGACCACTTGGATGTCGGCAATGCAAAAGAAATGAGTGTCTATCTGCCGGAGTATTGAAGGGTTGGGTATATATATATATATGTTTCAAGAAGTTTGTGGTAAAGAAGAGAATCAATAGACATGGTAGAGAGAAAATAAATAAGAAGGGGTTTAAATATCCTCTGGTGACAGGAGAACTCACAGAAACCTATTGTTGTGGGGAAGTGAATCAAAACTTATTCATTACAAAGCCCATGTGAAGGTACAAGCAGTGAATTTTGGGGGAGCGTCATATGACCATCATTGAACCCGACAGTGAATACGCAAAGTGACCCAAAATGAGGGGTGTTGAACGAGAGAGAATATCAGCCCAGTGTGACAAGCCAACGCTGACGGACTGTAATGACATCTGAAGGAGAAAAAAGGGTCACCTGAAACTCTTGGACCAGACAGTCGGCAATTCCTTGCCGAATCTGGGTTCTAGCTCCTGAAGATGTACCGTAATGCAAGCTTCTTCCCCAGATTTCTACTCATTAGCGGGAATCCTCTATATTTGGACGTCAAAGTTGTCTCTGGAATTCTGAGCTTGAAAGCTCTGGCATAATAGAAAATGTACACCTAGCTAGGGCGTAGAGTGACGACCGTCAATTGTAGATGTTGTAATGGCTTCATCTGACGCTAATCATCAACCAAGCCGTCTAGACCGTTCGGAGGCCACCCGATCATCTTTCCCATCCTCCTATTCGCGTCCCTAACCATTAGCCTCACGCTCCCCGCTGCCATTGACCTTGTCAACGTGAAATCTTCCTCTCCCACTCCACCCAGTCTACCCTCCAGGTGCGAGGCTTCTCATGCCAGCGACGTGACGAAAACGGTCACTCAATCTTTACCTACCAGCGATCTTCCCACCACCTCATCTTCAGCTTCACGAATTTCTCTCGCTGCGAGCAGCAACGCAGTGGATATTCTAGCCTCGTTTGCCGGTACAATAAACAACCTACCTGATTGCAAACGGCGTCATCGTTAAAACGCTGTTGCAAGATTGAATACACTTGGGAAAGAAGACAAGCAATCTTGGAGATTTAGAAGGTCTTCTGCAGGAAGAATTGGCCGCTTGGCCTAACGTGTTCTTCCATGGAAAGTCGGAAACGGAAGCGTCTGTATCATTTAAAAGATATTGTAAGAGACCTACTCGTTCATCGAGTATTTTGATATGGATTGTAATATCGGACTAGAAGCCTGAGGAGTTTCAGCATGACACTTGATGAAGCCCAAAGCCAAAGCCCTTTGTGGCTCACGTGGGATTGCAGTTGAGGAGAGGGCAGAGTGTATGGACATTGGTCTTGTTTAGAAGGAAGAAGACAATTTATAGAGACACATTGAGGATAACAATGGATTTTTGCTTGAACTTGACATAGCCAAGGCATGTCGTCGAATGGCTAGGAGGCATGCGGCAGCCATTGCCAAGGCCCTCTTTTGCCAAGATTCCGCCAAGAGTTTAAGCGGCTCCCCGATCCGAGGCATCGATCTACCTTACATAAATTATGTACTCCATACCTACCTTACCTTGTGAAAAACCCGTTACCCAAGCAGCAAGCAGACAAACTAAGACAATCATGGGTCCTAGCCACATATAATAGGCTTTGTGGTAGCTGGAAACGCCCCTATCGCTGCACAATTCTCGAATTGAGCAAGCGCTTACGCCTGCTTTGCATCAAAGCTAAGCTTGATGAGGAAGCTATGCAAGAGATCTCGGAAGCCTCCACGTAGCGCCAAGTACGTCGTGACCGCTACACAATATCCTCCTGCTCCTACTGGCAAGACACGAGATCAATAGTCCCGAAATGAATGGTTTTCGTCCCAGCCCTTGCAGCAAGCTAAGCGGGAAGGCCCACATCATGTGGAGTACGCTCTGCTTTGGTCAGACGGACCTTCCTCATCTGTTTCTGCCAGCTGCTGCATAAAAGGCAGCAGGTATGTACCTCTTTCCTTCTTTCCCGAAGCTGCATACAAAGTATTCAATATGCTGATGCATTTTACTTCAGTCTCTTTCGCCCTTCTGGCTACCTCAGCCCCTATCTTTGCTTCTCCTCTACGCTCTCGTACCGAATACGCTGTCAAGGACACCCACAGTGTACCAAGCAAATGGTATCAAGTTGGCCCAGCGCCTGCAAATAAGGTGCTGCACCTACATATCAGTCTGAAGCAAAGCCAATTCGATGAACTTGAAAGACATCTCTACGAAGGTATATTAAACCTATTTATTCTCATACGATGATATTACCCAAGAGTGCTTTCCGTTGCTAATGCGTAATTGTGAATGCATAGTCTCGACGCCCTCCCACTCTCGCTATGGTCAGCACCTGACCAACTCAGAGGTCGATGAACTAGTCAAGCCGTCTGATGATACCCTAAGCCTGGTTCACGACTGGCTTTTCGACAGCGGCATTGACCGAGCCCAGCTCAGCTACAATCGAGCCAAAGATTTCATAAAAGTTTCGCTACCCGTCGGTGAGATCGAGCGCCTTCTCGATACCAAGTACTCGATCTATGAGCACCAAGATGGTGACCGTATCGTTCGAGCTCCGGAGTGGTCGCTGCCAAAACACTTGCACGACCATATCGATACGATCCAGCCTACAAACTCGTTCTTCCGACCTGCCGGCCGTCGCAAGACGCTAAAGACAATCAAGCCTTTCGAGGAGGTTGAAGACGCTCCTACTCCAGACTTCAGTGCTGAGATTGCAATTGCTGCCACGCCTGATTCGGATGCAGCTGTACCAAAGGTATGCAACACAAGTTTTGTGACGTCACTCTGCCTACGCACCTTCTATGGGACCAAAGGATACAAGCCGCAAGTGCCAGGCAAGAATCAAGTTGGTTTGACAGACTTTCTGGCTGAGGCCAATAATCGTTCTGACGTCTCAATATTCCTCAATATGTTCCGCAAGGGTGCTGCATCAGAGGCCGAGACCTTCACTGTTGATGTCATCAACGGAGGCGACAATCAGCAAACCCCGGATACTCCAGCGCAATTGGCTGCTGGAAAGGATTTGGAAGGGAACCTTGATGCTGAGGTCAGCTGAACCATTACCCATCCCGTCGCATCTTTCGTCCACCCTTCTCTTGGAGATCGCACTAACAGCCTCTCAAGACTATCATTGGTATTGATTACCCAACTCCGCTCACTGCATTCACCACTGGTGGGATGCCTCCGTTCAACCCGGATGATCTGACTCGTAAGTCAACGACCATGCTGAGCTCTATCCTAAAATTACTGACGTATATATAGCTACTGACGTAAGTCGATAAACATGCTGAGCTCTTCCTTGCAGGCACTGACGTATGGATAGACCAATGAGCCTTACCTCCAATTTCTCAATGCAGTCTTGGATATTGACACTCTTCCTCAAATCATCAGCTCTTCTTATGGCGATGACGAGCAGACTGTTCCCGAGGCCTACGCCAAAAAGGTCTGCAACCTGTTTGCTCAACTAGGAGCCAAGGGTACATCCTTCCTTACTGCAAGTGGCGACAATGGTGTTGGGCCTACTGCCGACTGCTTCACCAATGATGGCAACAATACTGCGACATTTCTCCCTTCCTTTCCAGACGGTTGCCCCTATGTGACCAGTGTTGGAGCCACTAAGAATTTCAATCCAGAAGTTGTGGCGTTTGACGCAGCCAACGGATTTGCAAGCGGTGGCGGCTTCAGCAACTACTTCGCTCGCCCTGCGTATCAAAATGACAATAACGTCGTCAAGAATTATATTTCGAGTCTAGGAGGCGAGTTTAATGGTCTCTATAACAAAGCTGGCCGAGGGTATCCAGACATTGCTGCCCAGGGGCAACGGTTTGCTACCATCTGGAACGGGACCATCGCCATCCTTGATGGCACAAGTGCTTCCACGCCTACTGCGTCCGCTATCTTGGCTCTGGTCAATGATGCTCTGCTCGCCGCTGGCAAGCCCGCTCTTGGATTCCTGAATCCGTGGCTTTATGAGACCGGCTACTCTTCGTTTTCGGATATCACGAGTGGTTCGGCTATTGGTTGTGGAGGAAGCGGATTTCCAGCGTTCGCCGGCTGGGATGCCGTCTCTGGTTTTGGAACGCCGGTAAGCAAATCTAGAGTCGGTTTGCGCGAAGACGTTGCTGATATATGTTCGCTTAGCACTTCCCCAGCGTTATGGCACTGGCTCTGAGCTCGAACGCTAAGGAGCGAGTTTAGGAGGGACGATATCGGATGGCCTTTGAAGCAGCGCAAGCTTGCCCCCTGCATTGGAAATCCAACCTCTTGAATCGATTATCATTCCATTAGCATTAGCAAGTAGGTCTTTGTAGCAATGCCTTGTTATGCGACATGCAGTTATCGGGGCTCAAGTCCTTTCTTGAAACCTTTAAGTCGCTAATTCAAACACTTCGCTGGTGCCACTTGCCATGAATTTTGATGTTGGAAAATCAAGTTTTGACATTTGATCCAAATTTATCTATGGCGTGTATATCTGACTTTCAGGCATCAATACCTGCAGCTAATAAATTCAAAAGGTCCAGCACACCACCATTTCCTCATTTCTCACACTACGATGCACAGGCGTCCCCTCCCTGGCGCCCCCCCGTGCCACTTCCTTTATCCATCCATCCATCCATCCATCCACCACTTCTTTCCTTTTCTTTTCTTTTCTTTTCCTTCCTCACGCACACACAAGCCATCATGGCCGGGTACCCTTGAAGACTAAAGTTCAAGATAGATAGGATATCTACGGGTAATGAGTTCGTTGTCGTTGTGTCGTGTCGTGTTTGTGGTTGGTGGTGTGTATGGGGATGGGGAGGGGGGGGGGTTTTGAGGATTGAGGAATGGTGAGTGAGAAGTCTATCTGGGTCGGTGGGTGAGTGGAGGAGCGTTTGTGCGCTTGGGTTAGTTGGTGGGTGGAGAGGTGGAGGGATGGGCTGTTTGGGTGAGTGGGGAGTGGGGAGTGGGGAGTGTATCTATCTGTGTAGGGAGGGGAGTATAGAAGTCATACTCCCTACTTCCTTTACCTACCTCTCTTACCATCCACCATCGTCCTCCTACCTCCCTAGATATCTTGCCCATCGAAGTCAGGCCCTTCCTTTCTTTCGCAGGGACCCACTCGTCTTGTCCTTCGGCGGGTATATCAAAGACCCCTTGCGAGAATCGGTGCCTGGAAGATGGGTGATCTGAGATTGCATGTTTCCTTGAAGAAAGGAGTGTCTTCTCCCGTCCGTCCCAATCTCTTTTTCCGCGTTCTGGGTGAAAGGTTTTCGCAGGCTGGGCTTAAGTATTGTGCTCAGCCTCTCTCTCTCTCTCTCTCTCTCTCTGATCCAATCCGTGCAGTAAATGGGGAGACGATTCCAAGTGCAGATGAGCAGAAGGGTATTAGACGGGGGATGGAGGGGGAGAAGTATTCTTGGGATGAGGTATGGTACTCGTACACATGACTTGCTATATAGCGAACGCTGCATGCGTGTATATGACGCTGAGTTCTGGTTTTTGGGGTGAAGGACCGAAATTTCCTTGGGATAGGGAGTGGTGGGAGGAATGTTGCCCTAGGCAAAATGGGCAGATAGAGCTGTGCGAGGGCCGAGGAGGGAAGTCCTTGCAGGCAACGTGCGTGCGTCTGGGTGGCGGAATGCTTTAGTGGTGTCCGCTGCGTTTGGTTGTGACTTGGGGATTGCGCTAGGTGAGAGCTCGTGGTGGCCTGGGAGCATTGTGGAAGTTTCGAGGGCCAGAGGGATTGGAGATGTTGGGTGCGGAGTCGGGGCTTGAGGTTTGAGGTGCTATAGACTGTGTGAGCAGGACTTGGATTGCGGGAAGGCTTGAATTATTGGGGGATGTGGAGATGGTGGCCGAGATATCATTGCAGTAAAGGTAATCTTTAGTATCGACGTCACAGATGTTTGGAAGGGGACAGATACATTCTTGGGAAATCTATGATCTTGATGCTAAGCATACACTAGGCTAAGTAGCAATTAGTGAACATGATTTGTGCAGTAGCCATAAGCAACATAGGATTGTTAATTCTGCTACTTTTCTCCAGCATGGTCTCCTCAACGATCTTGATGACTCAATTCTTCTATCATAGTATGTGGAGGGAATAATGCAGTGTGATTCAAGCACAAGCCAAGCCGGAGATCTTCTATCGGGCGATTGGTAATAAAAGTGTACTGCAATTTGGATGAAGTGGTGTTTTAGTGAGCTCAGGGAGGTAATGGATGTCATGAGAACTATTCGCAGAATTAGCTAAGTGCATGTAGTCAACAACGAGGCAACGTACACCTTTCTGATCGCGGACATTGTGAAGCGAGACCGTGGATTCTATGTTTCCGACAGGTCTTGGTCATCGGAAAAGTGAGATAACTCTTGAGATAGCTCGGGCTCAAAATGATCTCGAGGGGAAAAGCCAGGTACGTCCTTGCGAGCGGCGATGATTCTGTCGTATCGTTCCTCGAGAGTTAGAAAGATTCCATAAGCCAAAGTCTCGAACTTCGCTTCGTCGATAGCTTGCGCGGCCTCGCGAGCTTGCTCGAGACGAATCTTGACTGGGGCCGCATCGGGGTTTAGCGACATTGCGTACTGCTTGAGCTGGTTGTACTGGTTAAGCAGAGCCTGCCTTGCCCGTTCCTTTGCTGCTGTGGCGGCATCACGTTCGGGCGTCCGGGATCTGAAACCGAGACGAGTGGATTCGGGTGTTACGATAATCTTTGTTTGATGCTTGATCTAGTAGAGTGAGATTTTTGCAGCATGACATTCAAGCGAAAGCTTCACTAACCTTGCTATTGCCTTTCTTGGCTTTCTTAGCTTTTTTGGCCGGTTTTGTTGACATTTCATTGCTGTCGGTGTTTGCTGTCCGCTTCATCTTGGATTTCCCGGGTTTCTTGGGGCGAGTATAGTTCTTGATCAATGCTTCTCTCATGGTCTCTTGTGTGTCCTTCTTCTCATTCTCCGGAATGCTGGCAGGGGTGAGAATCAGATCGAAAGTCTTGAGATTTTTCAAAACCTTCAAACGATTGGTAAAGCAAACATGCTCAGACACTACTTCCAAAGGAAATCTTCCTTTTACCGTCATTCCGAGATGAGTAATAGACATCTTTGATAGCTCTCTGAGTAGAAGGGTCCAACTTGAGTTGGAGGACTCGCCGATGTAGAACTCAACATGCAACCCTGTCACAAGATCGAGCTGGGTTGAAGCGATCTGAAAGCCCAGAAAGTCAAGGGCATAGAGTGGAGAATTGAAGCAGAGCCGATTTCTTGTCAGTGGTAGGTTGCGTGCTTCATTGTTGATCAGACGGCAAGTGCCTAGTAGTGCAGTATGGATAGTACCGCGATGATTGGCGCATTTTCGTTGTTTGCCATCTTGCAAGAATGCGAAATCGTAAACCTTTTCTCGGATCTCTCCAGGTAGTTTGAGGAACGGGAAGACGCCTTTGCGGAGGTACGGCAGGCCATGCTTCTCTTCATCCTTGAGTACACCAGCTTCAACCCTCATGCCAAGGTCGTTGAACATCTCGTGGTGGCACTGGCAGATGCACGAGTCCTCCAGACATCCATCGACAGCCCCCTCAAAAAATTCTTCTTCGTCGAATAAGACCGGATCATTGGCGGGGACCCAACAAGATGGACAAACATCCGGGTCATCGCAGGCACCAAAGCAAGCCTCTCCGCAGTAGCTGCAGAGGGGTTCGTGCTGTTCTCCGCACTCTGAGCACATAGCGGATAGGATTTCCCTTTTCGAACACTCAGCGGTTGAGACGCTATGGACGTGGTAGGTAGTGGGAGGAGCTGGACGAAATTAAAAGGGCTAAGTGATAATACCCTGATTGGAGTATAACGAAGGAGTTGTTTTGAGGAAAGGAAAAGGGAAAAGAACAGCAAGAGGAGAGGAAGATGGAAGATGCTGGGTGTTGATCGTTAGTTCCCGTTTCGATGAGAGTCTTGGCGCGAGATCGGTTTCCATCCTCAGAACAAAACTGATCAGAATCTACATGTCTTACATGCAATCTCATGGACCCATTGTTATGTACAATTATTATGATATAGGTCGGAGCTTCGGGCGTGCATTTTGTATATCATAAATCATGATAAGACCTCTGAGCAATACCAGCACAACGACTTGGAACCTGTATGCTCCTGTCTCTCTGCTACCGGCGAACAGCCCCCGAGAAGACTTTTGCGAGCCACGAACTTCCATTTTCGTTGTACTCCTCCCTGGTCACCTGGACTCCTTTCAATGCAGCAGGGTTTGCGGCAAGATAAGCACCACCCAGCCAAGTTGACTTGATAGGACTTCAGAGCGTTAGCATACTCCTCCGTGCCCCAAGTCAGAATCGACTTACTCAGGAGCTCTGGAGATACGAACCACGCACTCAGAAGGCGCAAGCTGCCGGATCTCCGTCTCGCTATCCACTGGATCAGCGATTGTAAAAGGCACAAGGTACGGAGGTACTTACAGCCTTGGAATAAATCCCTCGATTCTCGAGTTGCCGCCCACAACGAGGATATTTGCTAGCATAGCTGGCCACAACCCCGGCGGTAAACCAGACAGACTCTGCAAGACTGTAGCTGGTAGCCCCTCCTGCCTCATACCCACGTCTCCGGGGTTGAACAACAGCTCTGGCACCATAAACCTCTCATTTCCAAGGGTCATGTAATCTTCGACGACATCTCCGGCTCCAGCCATGGATCCCATCCTCCTGATCTTCGCTGTCACCGAAGGATCATGGGGACGCATGAAGCCATGTTTGTGAGAGTTATAATCTGGAAGCACATAGTCAACGACAATCTCACGCCCATCACTCAGCGCTTTCTTCCGGCTGGCAGAGGCCCCCTTCCAAGTTCGCTCAAGATCGCGTTTGAAGTTGTCGCTGATGTAGCAGACTGCCTCCTTGATCTCATTCATTACATAGCTTTCGTCAAGCATGTTGTAATGGCGGATCGAGATGAGCTCCTTAAGGTAATTTGTCAGGAATTTCCCTCCTATCTCGAGACGTCGGATTGCTTGCTGTATAGGCCGGCCTTTGAAGAGTGGAGTTACAGTAGAATGAGAGTAGCCAGAGTCGATGACGAGTAGACACTCGGCTGGGAGGGCAGCAACATCATGTCCCCGATGTGGCGCCCCAAAAATATTCTGAATGTCATGATAGGCGTTCAGAGAAGGACCTACCTCAACGTCAATCAGACGCTTGTATACCACTACTTATTGTTGATGCTACGAACCAAGGCATCTACTATACGATGCGAACTCATACTCTTCGAAGACAATCTGATCACAATTGGTTTGGAGAGACACTGGCGTATTTGGCGCTTCTGTGAGGATAAGATTTGTGGTTTGGGGGTCACACTTGCGCCACTCAGCGTCTTATACCAGCATCAACAGTAGCGAACACTTACCGATAACTTAGACTTCTTCTCAATGAAGGTACCATCCCAAATCGCTTTCTCAGCTTCCCAATTGACAATGAAACCTTTATCGACTGGTCTACGGAACGCAATCTCGCCGAAGTCATTACATTTCTCTAACTGTGCTCCAATCCAGACATGTTTCCCTCGATCTCTTGCTAGGCAATTCGGAATGACCTGGCAGTCCTCCAAGTTTGGGGCAGATGTAGCGAAGCCAGCTTTCATTGTATCTGCTCCGTTGTCGTTAATCAGGGTTTGGGTTGGTAGTACACGCTCTACTGGCTTGGCTTGACGTGGAGCCATGATATCGATCGTGAAACTTCCGTAATTTTTCCTGTATGCTCGTCTTGTTTGATCAATTACTTGTAAATTTTCGGAAGAGCAGCTCGAGGTAGCGCATCAAAGTTTTCCCCGCCAACGCTAGTACTAATCTATCAGCTTCTACCAACCTATTTTGACTAATCCTACGCGACTACAGACCTTAGACTAGGGCCTTCAGTGCTATTGAAGCGATGGCACCATTCAAAGAAATGGATGCACTCTTGGCCTTACGAGTTGCGATCTCGAATCTTAGGACGCTCCTCCACAGCTTCCTATCAGCTCTCCAATCCCCAAGCCTCCCCCATTCATCCATCGAAGACTCACCCAATCCTCTCTCTCTCCTCTTGGACGCCTCTCAGATCTTCAAAGCGCAGATTACCAAATTGTCGCTTCTTCTTCTCAATAAGCCCTTTACGCCCTCCGCAATAGTCTTCATACTGAACTCTCTGTCCAACAGCTGCATTCCGGCCATGATGAGCGCCCTACAACTGTGCCCAGCAGAGAAATACACGGAACTTCTACACCATTACATACAGACATCGCTGTCAAGGGTGATGATGCAATTGCTGGATCTCTTGGCATCGATACCACAGAATGAGCATGGCATTGAAAACACTGGAGGTAGAGATACCTTGGCCTCTACGGGCGTATTGTGGGCAGAGTGTGATAAGATGGTGGCCTTAGGCTCAGGGGGTCTTACGCAAGTTGCGGTGGAAAGAGTTGAGGAATACCACGGCTTGCTGAAGGACGCTGTTGCAGAGCTAGAGGAATGGGACCCAAACGACGAGTCGGAATCAGATAGCGATTCTCTAACCTCCAATAAGGGGACCATACCAAGCACTCTGGTAGTCGATAATTCTCTCGAAAAATCGCTTCAAAGCCTCTCTCTATCGCCTATTGCTGCACTGCGGACACGAACCCTTTCTATGCTTCGCCTGATCCGCATCCTCTATCCTGCGCTTCTGAAGCGCCGGATCTTGACATTTCCTAACATCAACACCACTACGACCGTGGAGAGCCTTCCCACACCCTTGCAAGTACGGACTCTAGATCAATTAATCGAAAACACAAGACAATTCACTGAAGAGACTGACGAAGTTGCCGGAGATTTGTACGCTGGTGATGAGAAGGAAGTGGATGATAGGTTGATGGAACTTGCTAATATGGCAAAATTATGTGTGGAAAGGGCACGCATCGATTGGAGTGGGAAAGAAGACGAGTTTACAGGTTGGGCAGATAAGTGGATAGTCCGATTGGGGGAAGTAAGAGCTGGATAAATAAAGAGCCCCGATATTAGCTTCTCGTTTCCTGGACTTGGTACCCTGTTTTCATGGTACCCCATTCGACAAGCGACAAGCACCAGGACCGGGGTAAGCAGCGTTTGAGCATAGGCCGAAGGGTATCGCACATATCTAGTGTATGCACAATCCCTAAGACAAATGACAAATGACCGAGCACGAGAGATAAGAAATGGGCGTCGAATTCCATGTTTGAAGAGTTGGGTTACTACCTGGCACTATGTACATTCCACAGAAGGAGTTGAGGAATGGTCGGTCACATCCAACCTATGAGCTACCCTGGATCCACCTAGTAGATAAAAGGAAATAGCCTGTAAGGTACACGCTTCTTGATATCCGTCCACCGGTCACCGTACTATAGCATTCGTATTAGCCGCTGGAAGAACATTGAAGCGCGGGGATATACCTTGTCGGTGCAATACTTATCCAGTGATGGTATAGCCCTGGAAGTAAAGTCATAGAAAAAGAAACCCCCAACGAGAGCTCCCCATGGCAGCCCGGCTGCGCACACTGCATAGCCAGCCCTCCAGAGCGTATATCCGCCGTAGTTGATGTTCGTGGCCCAAGACCAAAGTCCACCACCGTACGGTTTTCCTTTATTTTCAGGCTTTGACTTGAACCGCTGCCGATCCACCTCAGACGCAAACTCCGTGACGAGACCAACAGTGAACAATCCCAGCCCCAGGATCAATGTAGGACTCGACGTAATCACATCCGTAATCGAAGCCGACTGGGTGGCCATCTGTGGTGCCGCACTGGTGATGGTCCAGATCGAGAACATCGTATTTAGCGTATTGAATACCGTATTAAAGGTCCCAATCATGCATGCAGCTGGAACGGTCATCTCTTGCTCCGATATACCTAGAATCCAAGCTACATGCTTCGTGCTAGCTCCGAGTGCCAATGCGGAGAGTATTGCTGGATAAGGACCCAGGCCAAAGTAGGCGAGAGCAGAATCACGGGGCGTAGCGAAGGGAACGACGCTGCCGCCTAGGGTTTGGATCAGTTGAGAGCCCCATCCGCGCTGCAGAATGCTGTATTGCAGGACCGTGTCTGCCGCGCGAAGACCGACGAAGATGGAGGTCCCGAGAGGAGAGGGTTTCTTTTCGCGGGACTGGAACTCCCAATCTTTCGGTTCGCGATTCATGACAGGCAGGCTGTTATCTAGCGAACTAAAGTAAGGTATCTTTAAGTAAGGTAGTTGGCGGAGGAGACCCGAATGGTTAAGGTAATGTTGTAGGGCTGACCCAGCCCTACCTAGGTAGATGCGGAGATGTACCCGCTGCTGGGTCCCCTTGGTCTATGGAGGATCTGCACTGGGGGGTCCCTAGCATTGCATTCTCTCTGCATGAATTATTCTAGGATTTGTACCACCTAAATTTGACATGTTGAGACTTTGGCCGTGTTGTTGGTGCCCGCTAATATGATTCATCTGCTGACCAGCTCAGCTCCGCAAAGGCCAAAGTGTAACGCTCCCCAAGAATGGATTCATCTCCATCTAAGCGGCGAAGAACGTCGCCTTCGACCTCGATCGCAGTGACCGTGGAAAACACGAATCTTGAAACGTTGCCTCAAGATGGTGCTAGCTCAAACAGAAGACAGCCTTCTTTCATGTCGCCGACGAAAGCTAGCCTCGCGCGCTTCCATCCAAGCCTTCTGCCTCGTGCTAAATCAGCCGAAGCCCCCCTGCCCGTCAGCGTCGAAATACATGGTTCTATTGAGCAAGATTCAGCTCCGTCAGGCAGAACGAACGGAGCAGGAGTGGTCGTTGCAGGCACAGCCTCGGAACAATTCGAATCAGGGGTTAATGGTGTAGCGAAGAGTCTTGGACTGCTGGTGACACCGAAGCGAAAGTCACCATCTCCCGGAGAAGGCAGTGCCCGGGCGAAGCGGGATCTATCTGTGACGAGCCCAGTCCCGCGCGCTTCAACGCCTGAAGAAGCAAGAACAAAAGGAACGAAAGATGATGGTACGAACGGCGGACAGCAGCAGCCTGTCGCAGATATAGCAGACATTGGAAACTCTGGCATTACTTTTATTCCAGATAGTCAAAATTCCCAACTCCTGTCCACCCCAAAGCAACGTGAGCCACATGTTCCGACATCTGGGATGGGTGTTGGAGAAGACGGAGAGCCTAGTTTGCCGTCGACGCCTTCTCAGTTGGGGCTCGAACCTCTTTGGGAGAAGTCTCAAGCCCTTCTCTTCAGTAGTCCAATCAGGAGGTCAAGGAGAAAAGGAAGGTCCAGCGCAAAGTCTTCACCGTTGAAATCCCTCGATCCTCTTTCAAAAACCTCAAATCAAAAACAGAAGTCCTCGATCGCCGACCTTGGACCTCGACGCTATATAGACAATACGCCAACCCCGCCCCCCCCAAAGGAACAAGTTCTCTTAATGGAATTACAGAACAGGCTACATAATTTGGAAAGCCAGCTTCAGGACATCGAGGTCAACCTTCTGCAGCAAATACTGGCATCCTCGTGGCAAGAACATGGAGGCAAGGAAGGAGAATACAAAGCGCAGCAAAGAAAGAAAGTGGTACAGCAAAGCACAAGGATTGTTCAGCTACGGGATGAGGTTCGGCAAATAAAGACTGCCCAGAGCATCGAGGCGATACCAGTAGCTGCTACGAAGCCATCCAACCTTACGCAACGTCTTGCGAAATTTCTCCCATTCGCTACAGTGTCTCATTCACCAGAGCCAAAGTCTCCTCCACCCAAGACTAATGGCGTGAACCACACTCTAGATTTGGACACAATGCAAATCGCCGTGACACCTTCTATCAAGATCTCGAACGCATCACTACTTCCCACCACAGCTGACAATGATCTCCTACAGCGACAAGATGTGTTCCTGTCAACACAGCAACAATCGCTGAAATGCGATCTGCAAATCACTACCAATATCAACGCCCACCAAATAACGAAATTAGAAGCACAAGCACTGAGCTCGTGGGCAGAACCAGAGTTGGGCTCGTGGCTGCGGGGACCTCGTGAGAAAATGGAGGTAGCGGCTTTAGGAAGAGCCTTTGGATGTTATTGGGAGGTTGCGAAACTTCGAGCCAAATGCTGGATTAGCTACAAGCAGGAATACACAAATCTTGTTACAAATGCCCCCGAATCCAACAGTCCGCTCTTGTATCTCGGCATGCAGGATCTTATCTTCGCTCGCAGTAATGTTCAGCTCAAATTGACGTGGCGTATTGCGCTAAGTGACCAAGGCGAAGTGGAGAGCCACAGCTCTGCGTACCCTAGGTTCCCGGCTACCTGGCAGCAAGAGGCAAACAGTGAGCTCACAAAAATAGGGGACGCTTTTATGATGTTGGTCGAGGACAGAGGGATACCTGAAGCGATTGGGACGATCTGCAAGGTAGTCTTCCCTACATGAGGCGGAAATTTATCGATTCTTACGTTCCAGAGGGGAGCAATATTAGGGCCAAATATTCTGAAATGACTTGGGTTTTGGCCTCATTATCATCTACATTGTCGTCTGTGCAGCACTGACCTCGAAAATCAGGGCTTCTCGCTCAACGACGAGCTCAACCGCCCTTCGATATCAGTCAGAGACCTGTGATCAACTGTATCCCCCAATCTCTAAGTAGTGGCGTTCCAGCCCATAAATCATGTATTTCGGAATGTGAAGCTTGGTCCTGTATTTGAAAATTCGAGGGCGGCAGAAACGCTTTTGTTCTCGAAAAAATCAAAATCTGCTCCTTAAGCAACCAAATGGTGCTGAAATAACACTCTACGTTTTCTCTTGTCTTGTAATATCCTGAGATCTACTGTGCCTCTGTAAGTATGCTGCTTTTTTGCCACAATCACGGCTCACGGCTGATGTGAACCAATCGGGATGCTGCTCTCTTTGGTCTTCGCAATGTTACAATAAATTGATTTAACACATTTGGTATTGTTAAGAGTCTCTAGGTCAGAGCGCTGGAAAAGTCCCTCAACATGTTGGAAGGAAGCAAGTGTTAAGCTGTATCACTGACATATATAGCCTGCCAACTTCCTTTCTCTGCTCCTCTGCTCCAAGTACTATTTAATTCTTACTTTATACACGTTCCATCGGTACCTAAGCCTTTTTTTGTCTCCCGACATCATGATATTTTACGGCGCCACCCTCAACGGCGCTTTCTTCCGAAAGCACGAGCTACAGACTGCAGCCGCGCTTTGGCTCTACTGCAAGAATGCCGACGGTACTTACGCTGACGCAGAACTAATTGGGGAGATCATCCTTGATATGCGTAAGATATTTGGACCTCCACCGCCATGCCAGGGCATTGAAACTTTTCTCCGAGACAGCAGCAACATTCTTCACCAGGAGGCTTGGCGCGAGGTTCAAGTGGATGACGCTAAGTGGAGGGGAAAGGCAGAAGCGGTTTATTGGAGCTGGAGAAATAATAAAACAGAGCTTGTCGAGCGGTGAATATAGAAGCGGTCTGCGATTCGGTGCCAGAGGCTGACGTACATTGCAGACTAATGAGAGAGGGTGCATTTGTTCGCTCGACTGCTGTGAACGGGTATGATCTGTGTCTGGAGGGAATTGGAGCCGGATCCAGTAAACGAGGAAGTCAAGGTAAGCATGGAAAGATGTTTGCCAACTACTTTGTGGGCGACTTGAACTTCCTTCCTAACAGCACGCAACTAGGGCCAGAATCATGAGGCTCTTGCTGACATTATTTTTCTTACCATATGAGTAATTGCTTGCATTGGCCAAATGGAGGGGACACATTCCTCGCGGGTACCTGTAATGACGGCTTACGGTTGTCCTTATCCTATGTGCTGGCCTTGGGTGCCAGAGTGGCAGTCCACAAGGGCTTGATTCGGAATGCAATGGGTGCTACGCACCAATCACACTCCCGTAGAGCCACAAATTGCGGATTGCAAAGATTATGTTCGCGATAGTAATGACCCATGTGACAAATCCTTCAGACCTGAACATATGCGTTGCTCGATATTGCCATTAGCATCCGAAGACTGCCGAATCCGATCTTGCTCTAATAGGCTCGGGTTGCTGTCCGGTCTGATCCTTTATATATCACATCTACTCCCTAGATGCCATGGTATTTTCAGGTCAGGACTCTCATAGACTGTAGTGAGATTAGGAACTTCCTGATGATCCTTAGGCGAAATATGAGGTTCTTCTTGGTACAACGGTACAAAGCTAGTGTGGAATTATGTGGTGCGCCTAAAGGGACATGGGAATCCCGGCGGAACAGCAGTGTGCCTGAGCAACGGTCAATACGGCCCGCATGAGGAAGAAGGAGATGCTGTGGAGCAAGTACAGGCTCCTAATAAGATGCATGATGGATGGATTTCCAACCAGATTCCCCACAGGGCTGAACTGGGTACAGCCGCGTGTTTTTTACGGAGATGGCTATGATTGGTGGAATACTCTCCTACCTGCATACGGCTATGAGGAGGACACGATTTCTGCAGCCTGAAAACCATCATCAGAATCCTATAGGGTCGAAGAGGATTCAGGATGCATGCATTGATCCCAATTTACCAATTTATCTTCACTGGATTCACCGACACTTTCTTGAATCGGCACAATGGAGGGAGGGCGTGGAGCGAGCAATGGGTCATTCCGGTTAGACCATTATGTACAAGCCACAATGGAGAGATTGCTTCGCTAATTTAACGAGGTCATCTGGTCATCTTCGTTCCTGAGCCGAGAAGATATAGGCCATTTAGATTTCAATGTTGGTCGCATCCACACCACAATCCTCGGAGCCTCAAGGATCTCACGGACATGAAGTCTCACCTCACTGTCGGATCGCGTATACGAGTTACCCTTGTCCGCCAGACGAGGAAAGATCAGGAACAGCTTTACACATGCTGACGCTCAACTCATGCATTCATAAGCAAACGACGTGACGAAGTCCTCTTTTATTTGACGTTTCTGTCCTTGAGAACCACTTTCAGCAACATCCAGGGCGTGTAAACATTTTGCCTATGCGTCTTCCTTCTCGCTTCCAGAACCATCTTCTCAGGCCACTCGCGAATCCAACCTTACTAACGCATACCATGGGCTACAGTGTCTATCGTATCGGCAGTTCTCGTCTTCGCCTCGTCCGTATGACACCAGCTCCGGCAACATCCTTTATCGCTTCTTTGACGGCAATTCCGCAATGCCATCATACTTCGAAAGAAGCCAATGCAGCCGCCATTTGGTCAAACCGAAAATGGCATATAAACGGCCCCCATTCCCACTCTATGGCAACCAAAGCAACGGCGGAAACATCTCAGAATCCCCTATTCAGCCTACAGAACAAGCTTGTCCTCATCCTCAGATTAGGAAACTCCGCTCGAGACCTTTACCTACACCAGCACCAGTACAATGGCCGATTTCCAACACCTGACCATCAACGGCGCCACCTTCTCCCGCTACGAATGCCAGATCTCCTGCGCCATCAAGCTCTGGATCAAGAACGCAAACAACGCCGCTCCTAGTGATGAGACCCTAGGCTATATTGTCAACTCTCTACGCGGAAAGGTCAGCGGGACAGGCCTACCTTGCCAAAACATCATGCCTCAGATCCAGCGCCATTCCCAGGAGGGGGTCAGGTCAATTTACATGAGTGTCTACGTCAACAAGTCGCACTGGGGTCGAGAAGCGAACAGGGTGTACTATGCGTGGTTGAAGCAGAACGACAACCTTGTGAAGAGGTTCGTGACCGTGCTCCATCATTCAAGTTTTGGACGGGGAACGGGTGGCTAACATGGGTTTTAGGCTGAAAGCTACGGGTGCCCTCGCGCCGTTCCTCAATCCCGATGGTACCCTGAAGACCCAAGCTGGTTGAAGCAAATGGACTGCGGCATCATTCTTGATGGCAATGTGTGCGTTGTTTCGACGTCTGGATCGAGATGTTTTCGTCGTCCCAATCTCATTTGTTGAAAATGCCATTGTAGTAGATATAATTCGTTCTTTAATTGTTGGCGGCGAGAACATTCCATATAGAGGACGCCGGTCGTCCTTAGCGAGATATCGGAAGCCTTTTCAACAATGCTTGTCGTATGCCATTGACTCCACATTTATATCTCTTGCTCTCTCAGAAGTGATGGACCGATTCTCGGGGCAAAATATACATCATTATCGTACAAGTATGATACTTCCCTTTTTAAACTCAAACATCTGGTCCCTGAGTTCAGGATGCGTTCCTGTCTGATCCTTCGTGTCGGGAAACGGCTGGTGTACTATATGCAACCTGGAGGTAGTCATGACACTGGTTCCACGTGGCTGTCTGAATCTCTGCAGCTACGCCAGAATCCTTCTACTAAGGCAGAAGGTACATTCACGTGCGATTCAGACAGTAAGAATAGTCTTTAGTCAGATCTCGCTTATGTTGTATGCAGTCTCACATTTATTGCTTATCTTACTTTTGTTGTACCTTACAACACAGGGGAAGGGGAAACTGGAAACTAGGGGCACACCCCCGTAAAAGCGGCTGATTAAGCGAGGTCAAAGTAAGATTTAGTGCGAAGTTAAGGACTCTGGTACCTAAATGTTTGGGGGCCGACCGCCTCCTGACCGAACCTCAAACGCGTCTCAAGATGAAAGAACCCCTCCCCGTCCGTATCAGAAATATATTCCTTCTTACCAAACTGCTTCAGTCTCTGCAGCACAGCAAATCATGCCGCGCCTGCCAGTCTCAAAGGAACATGACGACCAAGACTGCACTGCCTACCAAAAGATTACCCTCAGTCTCGACCGTCGTCTACCTCTTGCAATGTTCCCCCTGCACCGTCGTCATGCCCGGCCCTGGCCATGAGTATGCGACAAGTATTTTCATTCCCCTAGCTTCATCAAGATCTGTAGTGTTTCGCGTGCCTTTTGAAGTTGTTACACTTTTCTTGAGCGCTGTAATGATCTCTGCCACCTGGAACTCATCCAGACAGAGTTCTGCGTGCCTTCCCCGTACCTCCAGTCTTGACCCTCGCGCAAGCTCGGCAAGCACTGCCCGATGAAAAGGAATGGAGTCCCCATCCTCTTCTTCGTGACTCATAGTTCAAGACACCCTCATTCGACTTGTCTATCCAGACATCAGAGATGCCATCCCTACGTCCGAACTGCCTGATTCCCGATCATATCAATCCTCCTTCTTGTACTTTGCCATCACCACGAGACAGCTGTCCTCAAGCATAAATAGATGCCTGGACATATGTTCGATCCTGATCTCACGAGTCCTTCATTTGAAATCTCTTCTGAACATATTGTGCTTTTCGTACAAAAGGCCCATACCCTGCCCACAAACATCTAATCATGCCTCAACTATCCAGCCCCAGAACGAACTACCAAACCAACAGTCCAACCAACAGCAAAACCAATTGCAAGACCAACACTAAGATACCGTTGACCATGGAGCCTACACATATCTCCCTCAACGGCTGGAGCTTTTCCAGTTATGAATGCCAGATTGCAATGGCAATCAAGCTGTACATCCGCAATTCTAATAACGTAACCCCCAACGACGAGACCATTGGCGTCATCATCAACTCTCTCAGGGGCCAGGTGAATGGAGTCAGTTTCCCCCTCGATAACACACGCACTAACAAGTACCCGGGACTGACAGTACCAGGTCCCGGCGCCCCTGTATAATATCGTGGCAACGCTGCAATCTCACAGGCTGGAGAGCCATCGGTCTCTGTATCTGCAGGTCTACTGTGCCCGGCAATACTGGCAGCAAGAAGCGAACACGGTCTGGTACGCTTGGTTGAGACAAAATGATACTCTGGTGCAGCGGTATGTCGGGTGTTCGTACCTAAAGTTTACGGGATCTTTGGCGACTGATGAGTGTAATAGGCTCAAAGCTCAGGGATCGCTTGGGCCGTTCCTGAACGCGGACGGTACCCTGAGAACGTGTTGAGGTCATGATGATGATAATTGTGGTGATGCTTATCGAGCCTTTCCATCTCTGCATAGCGACTTTCAACAGGCTACATTCTGAGGTATGGGAAATGAAGGTATGGTGTATGAATGTGTAGGATACGAATATAGAAAGGAGAGGTACTCTGCTATAGAAAAGTGGATTTTCTTCTCGAAGTCGGGCGAGTCGCCTGACGCTTTCCGACTCTTGTTGCGCCCTGCGTGTAATTACGAATACGAACAAACATTGACGAACTCCACGACGGTTACTCCACTTTGGACGGGTAATGATGTTTCGAAGTGTCTTAGCACACTCAGTTCTTCCCTACACACCTCACCTCATACTTCTGTGGAAGCAAGAAAGAAGAGGTCTCCTTGAGCATCATCATCTTCTCTTGGCTCACTCCCCCGCGAGGACCAGGTCGCACCTGCTCAACGAAGTTACCAAACAGAGCTAACCCTGGCCAAGGCTATACTGCAGCTCTAAATAGGTAAGGATCTGAACTACAATGAAGAAGAAAATGAGACGTAGCAGCGCTCATCGTGGTAAATCCTTCGAACCATCTCACTGTGTTCCGCCAGTCAGCAACAAAATTCGTATTCAAGGTCCGTATCTTCAAATTTGCAGTCAGGAGCTGAGCATAGCCCTGGTGGATCTGTCATTCGACTTGGCTCTTTTGTTCTTTTTTTTCTTTTTTTTTCAATCGCTTCCTGAAACGAGCCGGACGGAGGACGTGATGCTAACGTGAGAAGTAAGTAATGACGCGCGGCGATGACTGGCCAGCAATGCTCGTCTGATGCTGTAAGTGCGTAACGAAACTCGCTTGGTCATCAAATCTGACCTAGTTGCAGGGATTCTTCCTTTGGGATCGATGGATGGTCTGAGATGGGTCGGCGGGAGCCTGTTCCGTCGGCCGGGCGGCAACCTTTACGGTGAGAAGATACTATTTCTAGAAGCCTCTGAAGAGATGATTACCGGGTTGCTGAGATCAAACGCCAAGACTTTGGTGTCAGAGTGTCATTCTGTCCCGGACGAGATTAAATGGGTGCCTTGTTTTACACGATCGGACCCGGGGGAGTGGTTTCGCCCTTTCATTGGGACCCGGGATCGTACCAACGGAGGGGGAAAGGGGGTGCCAGAAATCCAAGTGGCGGTTTCATGTCCTTCTAGAAGACACAAGAAAAGTTTAGAATTTAGGGTTTGAGGGGTGCAGCAATTGGGCAGCATTCTGGAAAAACGTTGACGAAATTAGGTTGGCTATATGGATAGGATGGGGAAGGAGATGCGAAAGGATTTAAGCTATGCCAAAACCGCCAGTCGGGTGCAGGCAAGAAGAATAGGTAAGTACCGACGTAATCTTACCTCTTGACCCGCTGACCCTACATCACCATTCGATATTGACTGCCCAGCAAATCTCGTCTCGTCTTCTTTGTTCTGTTCTATTCTATTCTACCGTACCGTCATAGCCGAATACGACCTTTTCCTTCTTCCCGTATTCTGTTTCAAAGCAATCCAGTCGTACGTCGTAATACTCATCTCTCATATCATCATTTTGCCACTAGTCGGGAACTTCGGCAAGCACGGGTTGGGTTGCAAAGTCATCCTTGGCATCATCTGGCAAACTCGCATCAATTTCCTTAAGGTACATGGTACTTGAATGACGCGTTAAGAAATTTGGAGGAATGACGGTCTTGCCTTGCAAGCCTGCATTTTAAATATTTATAATCTCCTACAATACTCATCTAGTCCGGCTGACAAAACTCGCAGTATAGTATAACTCCCTCTGAGGCAGGACGGACGATGGATCGTTTCTGCGATATGACCGAGAAGAGCCCGGTCTATGACTTTAACACCAATATAACATTTTCTCCACTCTGAAGCGGGGAAGGACTCGAGTGTAGGGTTTATTGATGGCCAAAGTTTTGCAGACGCCACCTTCTCCTTTATAACACAGTTTCAACACTATTGGACATGAAGGCGACGACCGGTGTGTTAAGCCTAGAGGTATAGGAGGAGTTTTCGGACCTTCCCCTCAATAACACAGTCTTAACACTTTTCAACATGAAGGCGACAACCAATGTGTTCAGCCTAGGAGCATATAAGAATTCTCCAGACCGAGATGCTTTACCATTCTCCATGTCCCTCATCCATTACCAGGTCTGATCCAGCAAGAAATAACATCTCAACCCCCTTTTTCAACGCCGCGAAACAGTCCGCAGCCACCGCATTACCAGGTCTGATCCAGCAAGAAATAACATCTCAACCCCCTTCTTCAACGCCGCGAAACAGTCCGCAGCCACCGCCTTTCTCAACCTAAACCCTACAAAAATATACAGACCGAAGAGAAAAAAAAAACAAAAAAAAAAATAACAGCATCAGCAGACCCTCCCCCTGACTCGACATGTGCTACTACCTCCTCAAAACCTTCCGCTGCGGCCACACCCGCAAAACCCCCATCCCCCCCTTCTGCGCCCTCCCCTCCTGCAACATCGACCACGACCTCGCCGAACTGACCGAAGACCTCGGCGAAACCCGCGCCGCCATCCGCATGCACAACCTCGGCCAGTCCCACCTCCCGGGCTACCGCCACCTCCTCGATAAACTGGTCCGCTACTACCCTTCTTTTTTTGGCCATGGGAGCGCGAATGGCGCGCGCACGCTGGATTCGTTGAGGCAGTTGGAGGAGTATTTGGAGGGGGAGATTGTGGGGATGGGAAGGGTGGGGAGGAGGGAGTTGGTGGGGAGTTATTGTTTGGATGAGTGCTGGGAGGCGGTGTGTGAGATTGGGAGGGAGGAGCAGTATCGGAGGGGGGGGGTTCTTTAGGGCGTATGATCGGTGAAGGGGGGGGGAGGGGGGGGGAGCGATGGTTTTTGGTTGAGGGTAGCTTGTTTGTTTCTTTTACTTGTACAAAATGGGAAGGGGAAATGGGAAAGAGTTGACTCAAACGATTGCTCTCTGGCTCTCTGTATATCTCTCTCTGTGTCCACGTCTCTGTAGCTCCCCCCCCCTCCCTCTCCTTCTCTTTCCGGAGTGGCGGGATGTAGTGGGTAGGGAATGGGTACGGTAGTGGGAATGAAAAAGGTAAGGGAATGAAAAAGGAGCAGGGAGGAACGCATCCCATATCCCCAGCACAACCCCCTCATACCCCCAAATACACCACTCACACACCCCACTTCTCTCCTCTCTTCTCCCATTCACCCTCCCTCCCTCCCTCTCTTCTTCCCTCCCCCCCTTCCCACTCACTCACCCACCCCCGCCCCTCCTCCCCCGATACCGCGCGTGCAAGTTCGTGAGGATAGGGTATGCGTGTGCGTGCGTGTTCTCTGCGATGAGATGAGATATTTGTACTGAATGTGATGTGGAGAGGGAGGAATATTATGGAATGGTATGTACTGGGGTTTTTGGCGAAGGGGGGGGGATGGAATGGGAAGGGAGGGAAGGAAAGGGAAGGGAGGGGAGGGGAGGGAGGGGAGGGGGGGGAGAGGTTTGGGATGGTGGTGGGTTTGGATGAGATGAGTGCGTGAGTGCCAGGAGGGAGGGGGTTGTGGTTTTGGGGTTTTGTGGGTTTTTGTGGGTTGGGGGGGGGGGACTTGTTTTTGGGGGGGAGGAAAGTTGTGGGTTTGAGGGTCTAGAGAAGATTGGATTTTTGGTGGAATGATGTGTGCCCTGCGGGGCATGAAGGGAGATAAAGGGACGTGGGAGCTTTTTCGGTGAGCGAGGCTGGTGCGGGATTTTTTTCTGTGCTAGGACTTCTAAGAGTTTGTGGAGAGGGTGTGTATCGTTATGTCTGGGCTCGAGGTGGATTTGTCTTTGGAGTAAGTCGATGGTTCCCATGGAGAGAGCAGAGCGTTAGTGCTGCTGTTCGGGATTCCTGTTGTTGAAGTGGCGATGGGAGTCTGTCTTTGTTTTGATTTGCTTTGGGCACTTCGATTGGTTGTAAATGTCAAGAATCGTTCGGCTACCTTTTGGACATGAGGTTCAAGCATTTAACCTCTGGTAAGGGAGCGGTGGTGCTTAGCTATCCATCATTAGCTAAATCCTAAGCAAGCGGCGAAGGGTATCTTCTCACCCAGGTTGAGAAGACAAGGATCAAGTACGAATACCAAATCCTCCCCACATCACACTTCGAAGCAAAAAAAGGAAAAGAAATTAATTCCAGACTATGTCTGTCCATGTTCTCACGAAAAAGAGACGAAAAATCGAACGCTGGAGCCTAAAACCAGGCTACAGAAATGGGGCTCTGCGGAGAAATAGATAATGTTTGAGAAGTGGGCAGCCAGATACGGGATCGATAATCAAATTTTGATTGAATTGAGCCTGAATCGGGATCTTGGGTCAGCCTTGTTTTCAGGCACGTATCCGATAGGCTAGTGCGACGAGCATGAGATATAGCACAGGTTTGAATATGAAAGCCTTAAATGGTGGAGTTTCAGTTCTTGCTAGGGCAGGGAGGAGGTGGTTCCGGTAAGGCATTCTGATTGTCAACAAATTAGCTTGAGGTCGCTTGGAAAAATATGACTTTTGGATGGTATGTATCAATAAATGGAAAAACTTTTTTTTGGGGAGGGACATGTGAAGATTGAGGTGGGATTGTTGATCAAGTGTCTGTGATGCGCAGCCCAGAATCGAAAACAAGAATGGTCTGCAAACTGTAGTCCAGGGAGATCGTTTTAGGTCCTGCTGAAGATTTTGGATTCCATATGCATCCTTCACTGGTACCGTGCCACTGTAGCATCCCATTCTTCCCAATCTTCCTCTTCCCATTCTTCCCGTTCATCCCGTTCTAGACTGATTTTCGATTAGCGGTTGATCAATCAACAAGACGATGGAAGAAGGAAATGACACACTCTCTCATCTCCCGCATTCTCATGTTCTGCCTTCTCATATCCTGCCTTCTCATATCCTGCCTTCTCATATCCTGCCTTCTCATATCCTGCCTTCTCATATCTTGCCTTCTTGAATCAACCCAGCGATCGAACACGTCATACGCCTGATACTTCCAATACCGAGGATTGTTCTCGACTTCCGTGTACCATCCACCATGAGACGGACTGGTTCTCAGACTTCTTACGAGACAGTAAGCGTCCAGATGGGCGTACGGGGACATGGAATTGCACGGAAGGCGCATCCGCTGCGCGTCATACCATAACGAGCTTCGTAAAAATTGAAGTATATCATTGAGCATTCTTAGCGTTGGTGGCTGAGTATGATCGGCCTGATCTCGATTGCCACGACGGTGCCTCCTCGTTCGAACGTGCTCGACGAGGGCGCAAGCGATCTGGCATTCCAACTTGGTGAACAGGCTACCAGTCAGCTGGTTCCTGAAATGAGTGCTGTTCATGCTGGGCAGGGATAATTGGAAGAGGTTTGCCGAGGATTGCGGTGCTGTGTATGGCAGTGACTTTGTCAACAAAACGTAAGGAAGCTGCCAGGTGGGAAAGGAGGAGAAAGAGCAGATCCTGAATATGTAGCCCTAGTTGTTTCCATGACACGCACGAAGCACCACTTGTTTCCAGCAATTGAACATACAATCAGAGGGCATATGAGCCTTGCTGCAGGCGTAATCAAAATCTTACGCCTGACTCCGAGGTCCATATTTTGGCCTGTCAGGTAGGCTCAGATGTAGGGTCGACACAAATATTACTGGTTTATGAATGAAACGTAGCAATGCGGAAGGCCATAGGCATCGTTAGAGCAGGCAGCAGCGTTGATGCTCCGCAGTTTGCAGGCAAATGATTGCATGTTTCACACTTTTGCTCATGATGTCGTAAGAGCTTAGGCAAACAGAGGAGAAGATTGTATGTCGGGTTTGGGAGGGAATTCGCAGTCTTCTTCCGAGCCGGACCCAATCCGATTGCTTACCATTCCAATTAGAGATGACTCCAAGCCGCATTCGATTATAGATTGTCATTGTTGCGCCTGTAATTTGGGGAAGAATTCGAAGATGCGAGAGGACTGGGACGCCAATTCGCACCGTGTCCTTTTCTGGAGAAAGTCGGCGAAGAGACCATTGCAGATAAGAATACGACATACGAGAGCAAGTGAAAGCGATGGGAAATCGAGAATACGCTGCTGGCCTTGCGCAGCCCAACAAGGCGATCATCGCTGTTGACAAACTCCTCCCGTCAATCTCAACCTCATTGTTTCCATTGAACATTAGCAATTAGCCTTAGCCAGATTGAAACTCACATGGCATACTCAAACTCCGGTCTGTGATTGGACTGAGCAACCAGAACGAATACCTGAGGATTGATTGCATGGTAACTGAGCTCAAACGTCTTTTGTATAAGTTGCGTAGATGAGCTACAAAAAGACTGCAAAATGCTTAGCTAGAATCCCGCCAGAAAGATATTTTCGCCACATCTAAGGACAAAAAGAATATCAGTTCTTTAGGCATCCATATCAGGGTGGGATGGGGCAAAAGTAGCAGCAGGAGCTATCCAAGAGGCAGACATGCCTCTACCTTGTCAGACACACAGATCGATTTGATGTCCAAAACTTCAACAGCGCGTTCGAAACTATCATGGGAAAGCCGAGTTGAACTGTAAAGCTCGAAGGGCGGACAAAGTTCACATTCGGTGAGACCACTTCAGCATTCAAGGCAAAATTTTCCGTACGACACTATTGATTCCTGGATACTATTGGTTGCAGTGAAGCTGTTTGTGCATGAGACCACGGAAAAGTAGAAGTCGTAGAATGATCGAGGGTATCCTAGCTTCTATAAGTTGGTTTTGGCGTGCAACGTTGGACTCAGGACATACTCTCGGCCCGATTTTGATGTCCGACGACCAAATTCATCGCTCATCATCGCAACCGGGCTTGAGATTGGAACATGAACTAGTCTACATTTCTTTCAAGTCTATGCGCCCTCAGTGAGAGACTAAAGCTCATCTTTCGTTTGCCCTCAATCGGGGTTAGTGGTCAACAGATGCTGACCTGAGGACACGCGATGCAACTGTAAAGAAGCTTTGCGGTGTACGTCAAGCGAGCACAATCACCGTTAGCAGGTACCTATATCAATAAAGCAAAGAAATTTAGGTTGAAAGGCACAGATGAATGCTTGTAGCGAGTATCTTTTTGCCCCGACAGCAGTTCGTAGGCCTTTGGAAGCCTACCATTCGTCGGCATTTTCTCACTTCTCTGTTTTGAGTTGCTTTCCATCTATTTCTTCGCAGCAGCTGATTCTTCGGCCTTGGCCTTGGCCCGCTTTTCCCTCACACCCACCAGTCTAGCATCGCTCCTCGCGTCCCTCAATTTCCTATACGCAGCCTCCTCTCCCTCTGGCATATCATCCTTGCTGACCTCACCAATCGCGTCCTCCTTCGAAATATTCTTGATTGGCAAGATGTGGTGCACCTTATGAGCCCCCTCTTTCCCGCCCTTAGCATAAGCCTCGATTTCCTCTTTGCTGCTATCAATTTTCTTGTGCTGGCCTGAACGACGGGGAAAGATGATTAATCTTTCACGGTAGGCTTTCAGGCGGGCGACGTTGGTCGTAAGAGACTCTACGGAGAGGTTGGCACGGCGGGGGTCGACGCTGATGCCGATGGTTGGGGCAAGTTTGCGGGGTATGCCGGCTTCCTGAGTCAATGTCATCAGATTGTCCTCGAAAAAGTAATTGTACTCTTCCGCCAGTGTGTAAGGATTCATACCTTTAATTCAGCCAGCGAGAACCCACGTCCAGCCCTGACGCGGCGGTTGTATTTGATCGTAGGGCATCGCACTATAGGCTTGAGCTTGTCGACGGGACGAGGTGCGACAGCCGCAGCCTTTGTGAGACGGGCATTGCGACGGCGTGATTTACGCCCAGGCTACGGATAGCATATTAGCAGTCTATTGGGAGGGCCACCGTTGGATACGTTGGCTCCAAAGTTGAAGGGCGCAAGGCGCACCTGGTCGAAGTGCGTTCGGACTCGACGCTGCCAATCCTTACGGAAATCTGTATGCCATTGTTACACCAGCTGGTCGTTCAAGAGAAGCCAAGTTGAGCTCACGATTGTGTTGTATCTGCTGATTGTGCTTGATCGTCTGTCATGGTTGTTCAAGTTAGTCGACGTTCTCCAAGGTAAAGCATTATTCGACAAGCTGACAGCAGACATCAGCTACCATTCAAGGTAACCAACTCACCATCGTGACAGTTGGCGATCAAGTTTGGCGTTGTCGTGTTGCACACCACAGATGATGCTTTTCAAGATCCGCTTGTGGGAACTTTCGCTTATCCAGCCCTATACTTCTAGCGTCCGCGTCCAAGGCTTGGCGCTGGTGGCGAAGATCAGTGGATCGAGTGGGTGTACTCGTGCAATCCAGAAGTAAGTAGCGAAGCTAAAATTTTAGCGTCTTAGAAGGCGATTGTAACATTGTCCCGTATTCTAGGGCGACGATAATTAATTATAAAATTGTTTATTAGTATCCTTAATTACTCAGTTAAGGTACTTCAATTATTAGGATACTATATCACTCGAATAGTGCTATTATCGTTGTTGTTTTATTATATATACGTAGAGTCTTTTTCTCTCTCTTATACAAATAAGGTGTGTTTTAGAACGATTTTGAGGAGATTGAAATAGATTTATTGGCTACCTTTCCGGCGCTACGTTAGCGTCGCTACTTACTTCTGGATGATACGAGTATGAAGGCCTTGCTTCTGCAATTGTCCCGAAGATACTCTATGTAAGCTCAGATTTGGAAGCTCGGAGCTGATCTACCAGGTTTTGTAGCATGATCAATAAGCTAGTTGCTAATACCCTAGCAATCTCATAATTTTGCATCTCGCAACTCCGCCATTATATCCACGATTCTATCAGCTATGTACAGTATTGGTAACCATATGTCAACAGCAACGCATGGATTTGCGAAGCTTGATCGATGATCAAAAGCAAAATTCAAAGACCTTATTGAGAGTGTAAGGGGACCAAATGGTAGGCATAGAAGTTTCAATGCTGTATGCCTGGAAACATCTTGCACCGCATCTCTGAATTCAAGATTCGTTTGAGAGTAGCTCTCTCTTTCTCTCTCTCTCTGTCCAACCCTTCTTTTTCTGTTCCACACCCTCCTTCCATGTTTCATCCCGATATCGGCCAGCTGTTGATACCTAACCCGACCTTCTCTGACGCGGAGTCCACCGTTCTGGACCTTTTGCTGCTCCGTACAATCTCATCGTACGAATTGACATCGTTGCCACGCTTCGTGGAACTCTCCGTATCTATCACACCAGGCTTCTTGACTTGGCCGAACAACTTCCCCTGGGTCAACTTCCCTGAGTCTGGGGTCTGAGCTGCGGCTTTGTTAATCTCCTTCTGTGATCCCACAGAGCGGCGTAGCATATTGGCAGCTAACTTGCTAGCCTGTGACCCCGGATACTCTTCGACCTCCTCGTCTTCCGAAGCTGATATTGTGCTATCACGGTCCTCTCTTGCACACTGCTCTTCGTGGTAGACAAGTTGAGAACCGGGAGCAGAAAAGCTGACTTGATGATTTGCTCGAGATCGTTCGGATGATGTTGTCAGGATGTTATCCGCGGTCAGTGGTCTTGACCTGTTTGGTGTTGTAGGTAAGGACGATAAGGAGTGGGCACCTCGTATGTGCTGCTGGTGTAATTTCCTCGATCTGGGCTGGTTTGGAGTAGACGGAACACTGCTAGCTTCTCCATTGAGGACCTGCCCTGCAAACAACAATGCGTCGAAAGGATCTTGGCTACTAACACCTTGGTTTACATCTCGAGCTGTCCTACTGGTCGTGGCGGGTGTTCTTGGGGTCCCCTTGGGCAATGGAGTGCTGTACTCGATCGATGGGGTGCCATGAATTGAGATCGCACCACAGGATTGCAACTCATTCAAGTGATCCCGATTGTCTTTGATGCGTTGGCGTAAAAGCTGAACGTGCTCTTTAAGATCTGTATTTTGTCCATCGAGCTGGGCGATCATCTTCTTCGAAGCTCTTAGACGTTTGTCAAGAACTGTGTTCTCTTGCTGTAGCTCACGACAATGCGCTAAAGCAAGATGGAGACTACGTTGAAAAGATGCTTGTGGTGACCGGGGGCTGAAGCTGTGACGATGGACAGGGCTTCCTTCTTGGAGTATCTGAACCTCCCTCCGCGTAGCTTCATGCTCGACTTCAGCACGCTTAGCTGACTCCTCGGTTTCAATGCTCAGCAAGCTATGTTGGAGCTTCGAGTGAGCGGCAGTTACGCGAGCTTCGCCCAACGCTGGGAGCAGTTCAGTGACAAGGGTGCGCAGCTGTGCTTCATCCATTTTCTCGACATTTTCCAGAGAGGGAACCTCTCCAAAAAGGCCATGCGCTGTCAAAGGTGGACCAGTTTTTAATGTTGCAGGGGGTGAAGCAAGTGAGTGCTCTCTTCTGCTGAGAAACTTTGCCTGCGCCGATTTTGTAGCCGATTTCGGCACTTGGGTGGAAGGAGGAGGGGTCATTGTAGTGTTCGCACGGACAGGAGAACCGAGTCTGGGTAGATTGATGGCTTCTTTGTGGTCACCGGGACTTGATAGAGGTGTCGCATCGCCTTGGTGCATTCCGGATTCGGGTACGGGGGTACGTGGGAGAGTAGAGTCAGACATGTTATGATGTACAGCTCCGGCTTTGTTCCTCTGAAAACGATTGTCAGAGCCTGTCTCTATGCAAATACGCTGCATGAACCCACCTCAAATGGCCTATATGCAGCCTGGTTTACTTGCAGTGGCTGAGCTAATCCAAAGCGCTGTGGGACTTTCAGTGTGAAAATGAGAGAAGCTCAAGCGCGTGAGTGCAGAAAGCTTTGCACCAGCAAAGACCATGGACTTCTCTAGAGATAACTCCTTACACCAAAAGGTGGTCGAAGGAGGGGGTTGGGGGTGAAGGGAGTTCTGCAAGGTGGTGGTGCCATCTAGAAGGCTGGGTCCCGCGATCATGCCCGCTAGCGCGCCTCGCCCGCTCGCGTTGGCAGGGGTAACCACGGAACAAACAAATCACGTTCTATATCACGATATAGATGCCTACTTTAATGTAAGTAGACAGGAATGCGATAAGGACTTCAAAGATAGATATCAATGTCGTAACAGCAATACCAGACATCGCCTCAATTGTCCTCTTCTGGAAGCTAATATGGATCCAGCACCTCACAGGAGCTTCTACGCATCTGGTATTCCAAAGCTTTCCAGGTTACCTGTTCCACTGGCTACCGTGAAAGTGCCTCCCTTACCAGAGCCTTCAAAACGTGCATTTACTGGTCGAGGTTTTTCGGAAGATTCCCCCCAAAATGGCTCCAACCGGGGGAACCCTCAGGTAGTAGAGAGCGGGACTAATCAATTGATTCAACAAGCGGCTACCAATAAGTCACAAACAATGGAAACACTAGTAGCCGGCAATATGGACAATATGCAGATAGAGCATCCAGTCAAGTCACATATAGCTTCAAGACGACCCAGGCCTTCATTATCGGACAGAACAATAGAAACACTATCCCAGATTCCGCCCTCACCATCTCCACGCAGACGAAGATCCAGCTTCTTTCAACCAGAGAGTTCCCCAGCTTCTTCATCCCGGCCAACGTCCTCCCTGAGCAGAAGTCGCCCTGGTACTAGCCACGGGCAAAGGCCACCTCTGCCATCTGGCGTTCCGACTCCGAGGCCTTTGTCCCCTACCAAGCGCCACTTGGAGCCAACTACCGAGCATAGGACATTGCAGTCTACGCCTAATCGAAGAGCGGTTAGCTCTCACATATCACGATCTATGACCAATCTAAAAGGGACACAAGACAACACTGTCGAGCTGACACCTTCGAAATCGAAGCCCCCACTGCTGGGTGCGGGAACTTTGGCTCGGCACGACAATGAAAATGGCACCAACGTACCCAAGATTAGACTCGGAAGGGCTGCGCAAACTCTAGCTGCAAGACCCTCGAAACAACGGCCCTCAGTCCAGGGTGCATTTGTTAACCCAGTACCGAACTTGACAGTTAAGTCTGGAAGCAAATCTACTGGGATGACAAGGAAGCTAGCACCCACCATATCGGCAGAATCTACTGACACCGGTTCTACTTTAATTAAAAGTTCAAAAATGTCTTCTCGAAGTTCTTCCAGACCTGCTGAGCCGGCATCCACACTCTCAAAACCGCCAACATCGTCGACTGCTCTCCGCGATACAATCGCGAAGGCTAAAGCAGCGCGTCGCAAAGTTGGACAGTCGCGAGGTCTGTCTGCACAGGTGAAAGATGAATTTCTAGAAACCGAAATTGGAGGTACCAACAAAGTTCTCCTACGCAAGCGTGTGGCTTCCGCCCGTCTGGATGGACGGCTCAACATTGCTGCGATGGGGTTGAAGGATATGCCCAGCGAGGTATTGACAATGTATAATGCAGATAGCTTTATTGCAGGTGATGGCGCTTGGTACGAAAGCGTTGACCTCGTAAGGCTAGTAGCCGCAGATAATGAATTTGAGCATCTCGGCGAGGATATCTTTCCAGATGTCGTTGCTGAAGCTGAGAGTGCACTAGACGACAACTTCCAAGGGATACTGTTCGCTGGCTTAGATACACTTGACATGCACGGCAACCATCTACAGTCCGTCCCCTTGGGTTTGCGAAGATTAGAGCATCTTACCACGTTGAATCTTTCGAAGAACAGACTTGGAAACCAAAGCCTGAACGTCATCACTCAGATAGGGTCCCTGCGAGAGCTACGACTTGCTGAAAACATCCTCGATGGGATTCTCAGTCCGCAAGTTCTCAATTTAAGAAGGCTGGAAATACTCGACGTTTCTAATAATGCGATCACTACTCTACTGCCCAACAGTGACGAGGTCTCCAAGCTCTGTGTCCTGAATGTTGCTGGAAATAAGCTGTCGTCTATACCCTTTGAACTTCTGGCAGCTTTTCCCTTGATTGAGATTTACGCGTCTAGAAATCGACTTGGGAGAGCGTTGTTTCCCCCTTATGTCTCAGGGTTGCGGACGTTGAAAGTCTTGGACGTCGCAAGCAACGCTTTGACTACGATAGTAGAGAGTGGAACCATAGACCTCCCATTTCTGCAGTCTTTCGACGTCGCAGAGAACAGACTGGTGCGACTGCCGCAGATGCAAGGGTGGACCGAGCTCCTCACTCTTTCGACTGCAGGAAACAGACTCGCCTCGCTCCCCGAGAGCATCTTTTCTCTAAAGAAGCTGAAGAGTGCCGACTTTAGCAGAAATGATATCAAAAAGCTTGATGACCGACTTGGGCTAATGGAAAGTCTGGCTATGCTGAGAATTGCACACAATCCGTTGAGAGAGCGCAAATTCCTGACTATGGACACTGACACTCTGAAGCACCAACTTCGATTGCGCCTTTTGCCCGCCGAATCCTCTGAGAAGACAGGAGAAGACATCATGAGCTGTCAAGGCTTGGGCCCAGCCGCCGATTCAGAGGCTGCAGCTCCAAAATTGTGGCATGTCAGACCCGGCGGTGTTGTCGACCGCTCATCAGCAGATCTCGAAACTATCGAAACCTTGGATTTCGATTCTCTCGTTCAGGGAAATAATGTCCAAACACTCAATCTACATCACAATCTCTTTACACAAGTTCCTCAAATAATAGAGCTTATAGGTAATTCTCTGAAGACCTTGGACCTCTCCCGCAATAAGCTCGCCGGCAGTAACGACTACATCCTTACGAATATTTCACTTCCCAACCTCAGGTCACTGAATCTCTCGAACAATGCTATCACGTCAATGGCCCCTCTTCTTGATCTCCTCTCCGCTCCCCAGCTATCAGAGATCAACCTTTCCCGCAATCGTATCACATCCCTTCCTGTCCTACGGGAGTCTTTTCCCGCATTAGTGACCGTCCATGCCTCTCAAAACAGCTTGTCGGAACTACTTGTTGAGCCTGTTAGAGGCTTACAGGTTCTTGATGTCAGTGGAAATGCTATTGTCCGTTTAGATCCTAAGCTGGGTCTGCTAGGTGCGGAAGGATTGAGATCGCTGGTGATTGGAGCCAACAAATTTAGGGTTCCCAGGAGGGAAGTGGTAGACAAAGGAACAGAAGCCGTCTTAGCATGGCTGAAGGGCAGGATACCGGAGGGAGAGATTCAGGATCTTGGTTGAACGAAGGTTACGTAGAATCTTTCAGAGTGTACATGAATGGGCAAGAAGTCTTGGAGTAGTTCTTGAATAGAGCGTTCCGTCCATCGTGCTATAGAGGCCGGCGAAGCTAAAGTAGACGTATATCGCCACGCTACCACCATAATCCTCTATTGCAAAAGTAACCATCAAATTCCCCTCAATTTGACCATCCTTTCCCAAACACATGATGTCCGTCCCACGCCTCCATCCAACCCGCCTCCACCCCTACCGCCTCTTCCACCTCTCCGCCCGCCTCCGCCTTCGCGACCGCCCCCCTCCCACCTCGCAACCCCCCTGCCAAGACGACTACTACTCCCTCCTCCTCTCCCAACCCACCCCCAACCCAGCAAAACAGACCATCAACCCAACCCGCGCACCCAAATCTTCAAATCCCACTTCCTCGCAAGCCACGTCCCCGCCCTCCGCCGCATCTCTACCACCTCCCATCCAAAGCAGCCAGGCCTTTGAAGGCAGCGACAAGCCTCCCGACAACAGAGTTTTGTTCTCAACGCCACTGGCGGGACCGTCTGCGCGAATGCGCGGGCTGATGAGGGGGGAAAAGGGATTGGGACGGCCGCCGGAGCCGGAGAATTGCTGTATGAGTGGGTGTGTGAATTGTGTTTGGGATGCTTATAGGGAGGAGGTGGAGGAATGGGCGAGGGCGAGGAGGGGGGAGGTGAAGAGGGTGGTGGGGGGTGGAGAGGATGCCGGGGATGAGGGTGCCGGGGATGAGGGTGCCGTGGGGGACATGGATGGGATTGGTGGGATGGATTTGGAGGGGGGGCTGTTTGAGGGGGTGCCGGTGGGGATCAGGGAGTTTATGGTTACGGAGAAGAGGTTGAGGGATAGGAGGGCTGTGGGGCGTGCGGGGTGAAGCTGGTTGGGGGGGAAAAGATTAGTGTGTACGGGCTGGATGTGGGTTGGGATGGAGTGCATATGGTCAAGCGTGGTAGATGGGGAGGGGTCAAAATGCCGTCCTTAATGGTCGTCAAGGTATATAGGATGGATGAGGGTCAACTGATGGCACATGGCCCTCTCGGTAGGGGTGCATCCGTCACTAGGCATTACGTGTGGCAAGGCAAGGTGAGAGGGGAAACGAGACACATGAAAGGTTGCCATCTGACGTCCTGGGATTGCGGACAGCAAGTGGTGGGACAAGAATATATCCAGATAAAAGAGCCGGCTGGCTCAGAGATTTTGTTTAATTTTTTAGAACGCCTTCTAAATATCAATCCACATCAATCCCGTTCCTCTTCAGCTCTTCCCTCGCCATATCAATCTCCCCCATCAATTCCTTATGTGCTTCCGGTACATCATTGAACGTGAACACGCCCCACCCTAGCTTGAAGAGGAGATAGGAACCCAACGAGACGAGGGCCCAGAAAGGAAACTATTGCAGCTGTTATCGGCTTTGCTGTAGCAATGAATATCTGGAAGGAAAAGCAGCATACGACGGGTATTATTTCGTCTTGGACGGTTTTGGTGAAGGGTATTATGTGGAGGAAGCAGGCTAGGTAGAGCTGGGAGAGCATAGCGTTAGTGATGTTCAATTGGTGGCAGAGTTGTGACTGAGGCAGCTTACGGAGGAGGCTAGCAGTGCCAGAGAGATGGTTTGTTGTGCCCTTGTCATGATTAGGGGTGTAGATGGCTGGCGGGAGGAAAAAGGAAATCCAATGGAGAAAATTCCAATTGTAATGACCGTGGTGAAGCACGTATGTGAAAAGGTCTCAGTACTCTTTCCAATGGTTTATCGGCATTCGGAGAAACATAGTGCCGGGATGCCGAGCTCGTCGCTTACAGATCGCTCATTGTCCTCCGTTACAACAAGAGTAGAACAGAGAAATTATTCTTGGTCCATAACACTGATTGCAAAATCCGTGGATCATTTGATAGGTTGTGGAAGGGGGTCAGCATGATCGGTCACGACAGAAACCCCCTTTCCGCCATCTTTTGGCCTTAAAGACCAATTTACCGATTTCTTTCTAGCATTTTGCAGTATTTCAAAGGGTATGGATCTATGTCTACGACATTTGGCCAGCAGTCTCGGTAGTATCTTTTATATATTAGTCAGAAGACCTTCACCTTTGGCTGTCCGATGAGTGAGGACCAACAGCATCTTGTTTGCAGTCCAAAGAGCGCAACGAATCGATCTTCCGGCTAGGTGGTAATCTTCATCATATATGCACTACGTCATGGAATCACTGCTGCCAAGTCTAGTGGAGACAAGTTCCCCGTGTCATTCTAAGGAGGCATCCATAGCGCATCCTGTGCCGGCAAGACCCCGAATGTTCCCTCTTTTGTCTGAGATCTTCGAGGATGTCGTGCCTCAAGACCACGTTGGCTTAGGCTTCGATGACTGGCCTACAATCTTCGAGCACGCGCACGCTGGATTTGAGTTGGGTAAAGCTTTGCGGGCCGTGGTCTCTATCCTTCGATACCTACATGAGAAATCGCCTGCAACCATTACACCTGCTACAAAGGTCTTAGCTGACGGCAGTCGATACGGTAAATTTGCGACTTTTGTGTCAAAGACCAAGACAAAGAAGACCCTTGCTGACACGTGCCCAGAGCCGTGGCGACTACCTTTTGGGGAGGCGAGTATACTGGACTTCTACCTGGACCTTCTTGCTGCAGAAGAGATTGAACACGAGTGGACTTCGGATGCTCTACGCTTAGTAGGCAATTCCTGCGCTGATCTGGGTTCGTATCAAGATGAAGTGCTCGGCTCTTAATACTGATAGGGCTTTAAGATATCAATCGAGAGCGTGCTCTTGCCAAGCTGAGGCTGCCAGCTTTGCTCGATCGCCTAAGTGAAAAATCGAATGCAGATCTTGCCATCGGTGTGCTGTGTAATCTTTGCCTCGACTATGGTATTCTTCCGTCCACCCCATCAGGAGGATCAAGCTGACGCCTATGAGAACCGGCGGAAAAAGCTCTAAGAGCGAACGGGCTATTTCACAGCATCATTCAAATGATGCACCACCGGTGCTATGATGTAACTTTTCTTCCCCAGGTTTCTTTCCTTCTAGACGTCGGCGTAGAGAATTGTGAGTACACTGGTAGACCGCTTGAAACGAAGAAGTTAATAAAAGGAGAGCAGTTAATGCGGAGCTGTATCCCGATACTCAAGCAATTACGATCATCTATCAAGCCATCATAATTCCGGCTGCAGACATCGAGACCCATATTTACTTGGTGAAGGCAATCGTCACTCTTTCAAAGCAAGAGCAAATCCAGAAGGCCTTGATAAAAGATTGCAAATTGTCGGTCATCCTTGATTTGATTGTTTTGACATACACTCAAGACGCTGCGAGTGTCGACTGTTTTTCTGGGTCGAAACTCGAACCGAAATTGCTACGCCGAGCCCAGGATCCCGAGGATGAAGCTCAGCTTTCGGCCTTGCGCTCTGCCTTGTCTGCAAATTTATGGGAAATGACTGCGCTGAAGGAATTTACGGTCAATTATTTGCCCGTATCGGATTTTGTTCGGCGACTTACATCGTGGCTTGTGATAGATGAACCGCAGATGCAACTTTGTGCTTGCAGCATACTCCGCAATGTGGCGAGCTCTGACCAGAATGCTATAGACATGGTGACGATCCTCAAGGTTCACTGGCTACTCAGGTCCCACCTGGATAGTCCTAGCAGTCTCCAAGTATTGGAAGAATCGATTCGACTCATGAAGAACCTAGCAGTACCTGCAGCAAACAAAAAAGAAATCGAAAACTTTGAAGGCATAACTTCGCTTTGGTCCAAGTTCGAAAGTCCAGCCTTACACTATGGTGCGGCTAGCCTCGTAAGACAACTGTTAAGAGGATGCTTCGACAATGTCCAGCTATTCTTGAGGCCAAATACCTCAGCTGAGAATGAGAGCTATGCCTCTAGGCTTCTTCATCTCTACGACAATACTCAAGATCTAGCAATCAAGACCGAGATTGCACGTACTATTGTAGAGATGTGGCGGACAGCCAATAGTGGTGACAGCGAGGACTCGCGCTTTCGAATGTCGCTTGTGGAGGCAGCAGTGAACCAGGTGAATTTGCGTCCTGACGAGATGGTCAAGCCTGTGCTAGCAATGATGGTGGAGTCCGAGAACCCTTCGCTTGTGACAGAAGGATGGTTCGGCTTGGTTTTGATGGCTGGTTCAGAAGAATGGGTTGAAGCCATCTACAATGCACTGTGCGGAGATGAAACTAAGAATGTCTTCAAAGCAGCGGTCTGCAGCCAAGATGCGCATTCAAAGAATCAGGACAATGCCCGGATCCTCGCTAACAGGCTGTTGAAGCACAGTGTTAGTATTATCCCCTGCCAAAGTTGATTGCACAACCAAACTCGCTGACCGGAGTCTATTAGGTTGACAACCCTGCTCGACTCGATTTTCTTCAAAGTCTTGTGCCTAGAGACAGCTCGAAGTCGGACGACGACGCTAGCTAGAGCTCTACATTTTCAGTACAGATGTGCTCCCGCCAGTCGCAAAAGTTGGGAACTGATAGATAAAGATTGTTTCTCGCGTTAACGAAGGACCGGGACTTGTTTAAATGGTCACGGGCGGTGGCAACTAAGCATGGACGTCATTGGGAATAGGACAATATCTCACCAGTTGACTCCAAACAGCAATCTGGAATACTACAAATGTGGTGCGATGGGGTTGAGTGGGCCCAAGAACCTATTTCCACAAGCTTTAATTACGTTCACGTAGAGTGGCGCAAGCCACACTGGTCCTTTGGCAAGCCTACAGCAGCCGTAACAGTCTGACAGTGGGGATAAATGATAGGGAACTTAGGCCAATCATCAAACCTTACCGTCCCACACTATTCTCGAAACGGAATAAAGGCTTTCCCGGCGCAAATCATCCTCTTACTAGGTACACCACCACCACCACCACCACCACCACGACGAAAAGCCATCGGCCCCTGAGCTACTGTACCGTTTACAGAGTATGACCAGGAACTCTCACTTTGACCAATGTCCAATATGTCCAAGAGTTCGCGAGTACCATGTCATTTGTCAGGACGAAAATGTCTGATGCGCTTCTGCGCGTAAGCCTGGTACAGTCGCCTGAAGCCATCGGAAGCATATGAAGAGCGCGAAATCTTTTAGACCTCGTTTTATAAGCCATGGTCCCCCGCAGGGCAGATGGTAGTTTAGATTTGAAGATCTACCTATGGGGGCTGTGGTGCGGAAAGCCTTCATTGCTTCCTTGTGCTATCTTGTGGCTTTGATACTGTACAACTCACCGAACATGGTATCATCATTGCTTGCGTATTAGGTTGCTCCAAAGGAGTGATGGCACTCAAGTCGACTGTAAGCACCTGCATGTTATTTTCCGCGAAGGCCAATTTGTAGCAAAAATCCCGGGATACCCATTATGTCCTATGTCAATTTGTCGTGGTCCTCGGTAAGCCATCATGGTAGCTCACTATTTGATACGGAAAATTCTCGTACCTTTGGCCTGTACCGTCTCCTTCGTCTGGTTCTGGATAGGACGCCATTCTGATACGCAACACCGGTATAACGACTTTTCCTATCCTGGCCACATCACACCACAGATCAGACATAACGACACTAATGTAGGACCTACACAAGGCCTCACGCAAACAGGCAATGTGACAAGTTTGCCAGATTTCAGCCCTAGTCCATACGGTTATGTCTTCTATGCCACCACGGCTGAGTATGCCTGCTCCGTCATTATCAACATAGATCGCCTGAACAATATCTTTCATACGAAACACCGGATCATAGTCCTCGTCAAGCCTACACTTGGCTCCGAATATCTCTCCAATCTCACAGCGCAGAATGCCACCGTTATACCCTACCAACCTCCACCACTATACGAGAACAAAAAATCCTACTACACTGACGTCCTCCTCAAGCTCGTCGGATTCCGTCTTCATCAGTACATACCCTCTTTGAAAAGAGTCCTCATCCTTGACTCAGACCAAGTCATATTGCAATCCCTCGATCATGTCTTTTCCCTTCCAGCAGTTGATCTTGCGGCTCCCCGCGCCTACTGGCAAGGCTCACATGGTTTCACGTCCGCCTTCCTCCTTGTCAATCTTAGCGACAGACTATGGAGTCGGATGGAACTTGCCCTCCAAAATATAACGGATGACACATTCGACATGGATCTCTTGAACCAAATGTTCGCTGACACGGTCATGATACTACCGGGTGACTATTGTACCCTCAACAGTGAATGGGAAACAAATAACATACCAAAATGGTGGCAAGGCTCTGAGCCCCCAAGAGACACCTCCTGGAAACCCTCGAAAAAGATGCGTCCAAGGCCGGATCCTCAACCAATAGAAATACCTCCGTCACTCGAAATCCCGCTTGCCACAAACAACACCAGCAATCTCTCACACGCGGATCAGATTCTCCTCAGCGAGTACCGCGACGCAACAGCAAACCGCGAAAAGATAATACAAGCGGCCAGCAATGAAGTCGAGACGACGCACAAGGACCAAGTTTCGAGAGATGAAATGAAAGAGCGAGGTGAACGTTTGCGAACGACGTTGCAACTTGTCTATAACGAAGTAAAGGTGATGCATTATACGGCGCTTGGGAAGCCGTGGCAGAAATTCGTGGATGATGTGAAGAGAGAGAGACCAGACGCTCATCCGCTTTTCGCAAAGGGGTTTGAATTATGGAGAAGCAAGGCTGCGGAACTGTGTCCTCCGCGGGCGTGGAAAGGAGAAGGGTATTTACTTTAGGGGATAGCGTTGGCGTTCAAGGAAGATGTTGTGTTTGATTGCGGAGGGGTTTTGTGTGCTTGTATCTGCAGTGTAAAGATAATCTAGATGAAGCGCCTCTCTCGAAGATGGAAAGTAGACTGCTGAAAGGCGAGGTTCTAGAGTCTTGATAAGGCAAAGTCCACTTATACCTACGTTTCCACGGCTAAAACGAGTAGAATGACGTATTTCATGAAGCGTAATACTGGATAGAAGTCCTACCCAACATCTGCAACCCCCTTGCGCGATTCTAAAAGAATGTTAGCAATGACCCCCTCAAAGCGCACGCGTGGCGCACAGAGGAACTCGAGGGACCTACGGCGTAACGAAGCACGTCTAGGATTGCCTCTAGGGGGGCGTGGATGCCCTTCAGAGACTGACTTCGCTTTGGTCACCACCTGTATGGAAAGCGAGTCGGGTTTTTTTAGCCTTTCCGAAACGCTGTTCCACGCGTTGAACCGTCGTCTCAAGCGTCGTGCGCAGGCGTGTCTCCTGGACAATTTGTGCGTGCTGCTCCTGTGTGTAACCGTGTACAGGCATGCTGTTTTTCGGGTCAGCCTTTTACTTGTCGGTCGAGTCTTTGAAGTGACGAATCCATACCTCTAATAGTTTTGTCTCCTTTTTGCGTGCATATGCACAATTGAATGCTCGATTGACAATAGCCTCCCATAGAAGTATCATACCGGAGTACCCTATTCCTATCTTTGAGTGCGCCTGCAAAATCAAGCGCACAATATTCTCGAACTGCACATCTTTCAGGGTTTGCAGCCCAAACCCGGGAACGCGCAGGTCTTGAGAGTGGATAATGGTGCTGCAAAGATCAGGGCGCTTTTCCATGACAAAGATACCGGGCCACTCCCTGTTCTCGTTCCGCCGTATTTCGCGTTTACTTTGTCGAAACTCGGGATCTTCTTGGTCGTCATCCCTTGATACATTCACCAGCCTGTTCTGAACACAGAATGCGTAAAAGCGTGGGGAGTCGGCCTACAACGTATATGACTCGGTCAGTTTTCACGAACTGCTCGAACCCACGTGTAAGGTAAGTTCACCTGAGCCTCTAGTACAGTGCACGTTGCATTTCCCTCCCCAGTAGAGTCTCCAAACCTGCTGATGGCCCCTCGCCATTCTGCGAACCTCGTCCTCCTGAGCCAGGACTTCCAGAACTTGACAAGCCCGTTCAATAGCTATAATCCTAGCTGACAAGTCGGCGGAAGAATCCTCTGCGGTAAGGACAAGTCGCCGTACCCCCACAACACTATTGCGGGTCAGAGAGAGCCCTTTGGCCTGGATTGCTTTCACGAAGCTAATCGAAAATTCGATGATGGTGTAGTTGAATTTCTCAAAGTGATTCTTTCTCCAATTGATCTGAATCAGGTGGCAGTCCATCTCGGGGATCTCACGACTGGGAACTTCAGGAGCTGGCTCAATCTGTGGGTTGTTGGCGGCTGGGTCATCTCCGTCGCGAACGCGGTGCGCGCGCGTCGTGGTAAGATTGGAAGTTGTCTGGTTGGCTGTGGAATGTCATGGGGAGAGTCGATGGTGATGTATGTATATATATAGAGCTCGATACAAGGGGAAATGTAAACGTGGTCAGACCAGGCAACAGAGTTGATGAAATGTTAAGGTAAAGATGAGTGGTGAGCAAATCTTTGACTGCAAGAGACGTTACTAGAAGTGTTGACAGAGGTGAATGATTCAAAGTGACGACTTCTTCGTCAACAACGTTTGCTGCATCTACTACGTGGAACTCTCTTCGGGCATTTCGGAGGGTGAAGCGTTCGGCTTTGAGAAGCAGTGTTTGAATAGGGGGCGTGAAAAATGCCGGGTTTCTGGGAGACTTTAGTGTGCGTTCAGATCAAGAACGAGAGAGGGTTCTCACGGGAATGGTGCTGTTTGAGTTTATTGATTGGTGGGATCGGATATATCACACAGCCCAAAGAAGACTCTATGACTGGCATAAATACTTTGAACAGAGCCCGGGCGTCGGACAAAGCGTCTGCTTTACATCCAGTTCTGAGCCGTAAGGGAGCGCAGGAGCTGGTATGATGACTATGCCTCGAATGTGAGAATGTTGAGAATAATGAGAGAAGTGTTCTGGAAGCCTAGCGACGATATCCGCGCTTCTCCTCCTCCTCCTCCTCGTCCGCAGTGATTTCACTATGGACCGCCAGCTCCTCGCTGGTCAGTGTTCCCAATGTGTATGGCACGTTCGCTCCCTCAGAAGCGTATTGCTTCACCTGAGCCCTCGCCTCACTCTCCTCCTTTCTCGCCTTCTCTACGGCGTTGCATGTCTTCTGATATTGACTGGAAGTGGCAATCAAGGACAAATGCTTGATGCTTCTGTTTGCGAGAAAAAGGACCATGTAAGATACTGAGAACTCGACTTGATAGAATCTATCTAAGAGAGAGAGACGGCTTAAATAATGCAAAAGGAGAATATACTATGTATATATAAGTGGTTGGGCTATCTCACAGCCAAAGGGAGGCCTAGTGATGGCCTGGAGAGGTATATTTAGATATGTTGAGAAGTGTGGGAGTATGTAAGATTGATGGTCCAATTTGTAGAAAGAACTCCTTATATAGCATGTGAAGCCTCTGCCAAGACCGTTCGTGTGTTGAGATGTGATGCATCATAATTCACCAGTAGTGATCTGGCTCTTGACTCAGGTGAATGCATTCATGAGGATATTTGCCAAGACCATCGCCAAGCATATGTTTTTCGTGTGTTGAGAAGTGATGCATCATGATTCAACAGTAGTGAATAAGCTCTCAAGTCACAAGATGGATTTGTTTAAAACTCTGCCAAGACAAGTTGGGTTCTTTGGGAGAACAGGAGCGTGTTCGGGGTAATCGAGAGTCTGGGACTGGAGCAGAAGGCAGCTTCTGTTTGGTCATTAACGATTTAAGGATAAATAGAATAGTGCATTTTGCCTGGTTCAAGTCAAAAGTAGGACGAGATAGTATTATCAGAGCATGTTCCTGGTACTCTTAGGTTTGAAAAAGTAAGAAGGTGATTCCTGCGTGATCTTTGAGAAGCTCAAGTCTATTGTATTCAAGCAAGGCTTGATTTTGATTGTACCTTTCTAAAGCAGAACTTGAGCCTTGTCCGCTATTCTACGTAACGACTAGCCTTGGAATCGAGAGTCACAATCCTTGTGCCAGCTTGGTCCGAATCGATCCGCAAAGCGCATCTACTCATCTTTGTCATGTTCATGAGGACCGAAGATGGAAGACATAAGGTGATCAGGACGGTACTCTGTAACATTGCACCCCGTGATCAGTCCATTGAACATCGAAAGAGGCATCCTCAAAGTACTCACTTTTCTTTTCTGTGCCAAGATCATCGTCTTGCACATCCCCACTCTCATCCTCTCCTCCGTCAACACCTTCACTGACAGCTCTCTTTCTCTTCTTACGCTGCTCCGAAGTTGGTTCGTAAATCTTTACCCTTGACAGATGGTCCGATACATCACGAGAGTTATCGCCGTGGTTTTCCTATTCTTATGTCAGTGATGGCTCTGTGCCCTACAGAGGAGAAAAGGCTACCTCGACGGGCTTGTCACGTTCTTTATGCATTTGCGCAATTTGCTGGTTCAGGAGCTCCACTTTATTGTTGAGCTTCTTGACTCTCCTTTTTAGAGTTCTCAGTAAGTTCTTGTCCCTATTACTGCGCTGTATTTGGCGCTGCCAGAAGAGCTGGATTTCGGAACTTCCCATCTATCGCCCAAATGTTAGATACAGTGTGATTTACTCTTATGTCTTGGTAGTAGATGAGGAGTACCTGATCCATCAATATCTGCCTCAAAGGATGTACGTCGGGATATTCCCGTCGAACCTGGATCGCCCAGTATATCGCAACGTCTCCTTTTTTAAGCGTAACTCCTACCTCTTGATGCTTTTCAACCATTTCTTTTGTGTATTGTAGGAAGCCGAGTTTGCAATCTTCGAAATGGTATTTTGTGTAGATTATTGGAAGGATGTGGCTTTCTAGTAGTCCAGAGCGAGGATCTGGGTGTCGAGGATGGCTCGTAGCGCTGGATAGGAGCTTGTTGACGGTGCGTACGGTCTCTTCGTCAGCAGAGGCCATGGTGGCATGGGTCGTTGTTTGGGAGTTGCGGTCATCAGGGGAAGGATTTGGAGATGATGCGGAGCCAAGAGGTACGCTGGAGGAGGATGACATTATGATATTGAATGTGAGCAGCGAGGAGAAGGGTTGGTCGAGTACCGTGGATGCGTAGTTCTCGGAAGTGGGGATAGGCTTATGATAATTGGATTGTAGTGTTGAGAAAGCGAATGCAGGTCTTGTGGCAGATTCCTCGAAGGTCTGAAGCCACGTTGTAGGTATGAACATATAATAGGATAGTCCAAATTGTGCATACAAGATAGAGCATAGGTAGAGCAAGAGCTACTCATGACCTGCTATGACCAGGTGTTGTGGGCCAGGAAACGCGCGCATAAGACTCGATACATTGATCGCGGATTCTAATCTCTTCACTCACCGATCCCACTGGTAAAAATGTCCACCCGAGCAGAAACAGACAAATGCTCAGTAATCCTGGCCTAAATCATACTCAGCTACCTTTGCAGTGACACTCTTTGAACGCATTCTATGGTCCCGTTCACCGCACATATTCGCTATGCCCAAGAACCTCTTACCCTGTGCCTATCTTATCCTAATTCCAGGAGAAGACCGCAAGTCCGTAGATATCGTAGAATGGCCCTCTTCATAGGATGCCGATATCGTGGTTCCTTTCACTCCGCTTCAAATAATTCGACCAGTGAGGAACCTTGCTTTCGAGCACTTGTAGGCTACTGCCTGGTCTGACAACGTGATATGGTTTCCAAGTCTGTAGGTCTTCAACTAGCATCATCTTAGACCTTTGACAAGAGCTGGTGAGGGAAGAAAGAAAAGAATGGTAAATCTCAATCATACGAAGTAGATACTGCGGCTTTCAGCTAATGCTTGATCTACCTCTAGGCCAGGGATATACGGGTGGAAGTTTCCTCGCTACCTTTGAGAAGGTTAATGGTGGCATGCCAGACGAACTGATCGAGTCAGAAATTGATGATATTCACTGCAAACGGAGTGGAAAATACATGTATACTAGGAAAAGCTTGACGTCATTTGGACTTGAGCCGCCGGCCTTGGCAGAGCGGATTACATTTATCTTTTCTTCGTCTTACATTACTTTATGTAAAGTACTTAGAATTGTCACTGGCACATATTCATCTGATCTCAAGCAAGATTATCTTTCATGGAACGAGGATCAGATGCGTCTTGCTCTCAATGCAGGCGTCTCAGCCCTTCTTATGGAGAAAAGCAATCGGGTAGGATCGCTGTCCCATATAATCGCAGCGATCAATACCCAGATTTTCCCTCACTCGAAGCTCAAGCTCGAAAAGGCTGTGCTTTTTGTGGTCTTTTAAGGCATACCCTCCAAGCTAAATACAGCGACGAGAAAATAGCAGAAGCTGAGAGCGACTTCCACCCCACAATCCGCTCCGAATGGCCTAATGGATGGGACGGCCACGTAACAATTGACGGTGCTCTCTTTAGGACTGAAGCAGACTGGCCTGAACGTGATCCAAGTCAAATGTCAGATCCTTCCCTAGGAGGCATTCATTCTGTTTCTTTCGGAGTTTGGCCCTACCCTCCGAGACGCAATCAGATCAGGCCTGAGTACAACCGTGACTGGGTACATTTCGCAGTGTATAATGATAATGGTAATTGGTAAACTTGTATGATGCAGTACACTGTGTTCACTCATCATTCCTAGAAGCATCTTCGCAAAAGATGTCAAGGCGGAAAAAGCCCGATAGTGAAGCTCTGTCCGAAGCCAATGTATCGCTTATCAACCATTGGCTCAGAGACTGCTCAAAGCTGCATGCTGAATGTTGGTCCAACAGCGATATACAATTACCTGCACGCGTGATTGACGTCAGTCCTTTAGACGGCTCACAACACCCACGTTTGGTGGCCAGACCAAAGGAGTTGGGAATCTATGTGGCCTTCAGTCACTGTTGGGGCTCGTTACTCGAATCTGGCGCGGGCATGTACACTCGGACCTTGAGAAACAATCTCAACGAGATGCAACGAGGGATTGCCTCCAATCTGCTACCCAAAAACTTCCAGGATGCCATACTCACAGTTCGAAAATTGCAGCTTCGCTATTTGTGGATTGATGCATTATGCATCATTCAAGACGATCCAGCGGACTGGGCAAGGGAGGCTGCCAAAATGAACGAAATATATGGATCTGCCTATTTGACGATAGCTGCAACTTCTGCTATCTCAAGTATTGAAGGTTTCCTCCAGCGATCGCAAGAGATGGCATGCAGCATACCCATTTACGGAGATACTCGCATTGAACCTGCGTTCTACCTCACTCTGACCGAAATGCTGGGTGGTGGCAATCAGGGATCTTGGATGGACAGTATTGAAACAGCCCGCTGGAACACTAGGGGCTGGACTTTTCAGGAGCGTTTGCTATCAAAACGCGTGTTGCATTTCACCGCAAGGAAAATCTTCTGGGAATGTCGTATGACCGACGCCTCAGAAGAGAACGAACCTCCCCGTGGTCCAAGTTACCGAACTCCGTGGTTGAGAGAAGAGTGTTATTGCGAGCCCGGCTCTTTAGCCAAGCGAGACGCTGGAGCTTCAAAAGCATGCTTTGATACTTGGTACCGCATAGTCTCCATGTACGCAGTAGAATTCCCATTACGTGGTAGAGAGTTGACGGTATCAAGGTATTCATCTCGCGAGCTCAGCTATGAAACAGATGTGCTGCCAGCCTTGTCTGGCCTGGCACATTCTTTTAAAGCCGTTCACGACTTGGAGAAAACCACTGATACTAATGACTATCTTGCTGGAATCTGGCGAAACGATCTGCCCAAAGGTCTTCTTTGGACTCTGCACGATAGCAGTGTTGCAAGTAGACACTCACAGTACATAGCGCCTTCATGGTCATGGGCCTCAATGAATGGGCAGGTCCACTTCCCATTTGGAGATGTGGGCGCCGCGAAATCTCTAAAACTCCTTGATGTGAGCATAGAACTAAAAACGAATGATCACCTAGGAGCAATTGTTGGTGCAAAGCTTATCTTTCTTGCGAAAGCGCGATGTCTGTGTGAAGTCGTTTCCAAGGTTTCCAAGGCTTACAATTCACGCTTTCCATTAGATCTGAGGCTTTATGGACAGACTGTTGGGGATGGTACATTCGATGCGGGATTTGAGGGTGGTCTTGTGTGGGTAATGCAATGCATCGATCAAAAACCCTGGGATTTTCGAGACCATCCCACAGTACTCTTACTACATCGATCAGGGATCGTGCCTGATACATACGAGCGCGTCGGAGTGGGAAGACTAAATGAAGACTCAATCGCATTTTTCGAGGACTGTGAGCCCCGAGAGGTAAAGCTGGTGTAGGAAGAGAGATGTGCAAAGTTGCCCCTCAATGGTAGACTAATATTGGAATAAAGGATTTCACAGACCAGAGTCTGCCATCAGTGATGAGAACAGTACAATTTTCCTCTCGTTTTTCAATAAATACTTGCTACATAACCAGCATGAAACGTCTTCGCCCAGGCAACTTTTCCGTCCAGCTCAAGAGATAGAACAGCTAAAAGTGGAAGTGAATCCTTTGACTTTTGCTAGGGTTGGGAAGGGGTGGAGGGTCTCGATGCTATCGTACATTTCAAGGACTCTGTCTAACATTAGCATATCTTGCAAACTTGGCATCATACAACTTGCCATGTACCCAGAGGCGATCCCCTCTCGATGCTTTCGACCTCTTGGTATTAGGGACTTCCTGGTCGACGTTCCCATGACCTTCGAAAAAAAGAATGGTTCGTGTCGAAGGCAACAGGCCGAAAGACTTTGAATGTCCATTAGGTTCAACTTAGGAAGGGTTGGAAACCGACTGAACTGCATTCGCAGCGGCTCAGTGCTGGACCCATTACTTTGTAATAGAACTACGAGTGATGTAAGTCGTCCTCCCTGATTTACCGTGGCTGAGAGCCCAGCAATCGTCGTACGGTGATTTAAAGGAACTAGAGCCTCCAACTAAAGTGATTCATCGGTGGTAGTAGTATCGGTTGCAGGAGTGTCTGTAGCTTGGAAAGTTGGAGGTAGCAGGGACCCAAAAGGAAATAGAGGAGTGAGGGTCGATAAGTGGATATAGGGAGGTAGATCAGCAGGAGACCCTCGATGACGCGGTGCGAGCATTTGAAGTATTGTACCCTCAGCTTGTAAGGGACTTGACTTGGATCTGAATGATGTGGATTCAAGCATTATGAGAATTCAGCTATGAAGATGTAATTACAAAGGTATTGTGGGTGCTAAAAGGATTTGAGTGTAAGGCTGAGGCTAAGCATAGGCCCCGTCCTCCTCGATTCCAGTAGGAAAAGAAGGAGAGGAAAAGAGTCAAGAAAGAGTGGTCATGAAGTGAAACCATGACACAACCTGCTCGCGCTGCTGCACGAGATCATCCCTTGGACGTCTAGCAATCTTTCTGGAAGCCAACGCAGGTCCAAGAATACCACGTTCGCGTTCAAGATGCTTGGTCAAAGCGTGCTAGGACCTGGAGGTTGCTGCACTGTTGGGGGGTGGAACGGCTGTAGTAGCTGGTTTATGAGGTAGGCCTGCAGATCCTTGGGAAGATGCCGTAGATAGGAGTCTCTGAGAGGGAACACGGTTGATTGATTGTAGTTTCGGATCTTGTCTGTATCGATCCTAGCGGCGAAAGCGACAATCTGACGTCTGCCCTCAGTGTTATTTTCTTTGGGCTTCTTTTTGTCTTTGTCGTCGGTGTTGTTGTTAGAATTCTCCGTTTGGTGTCTCTTTTTCATATAATACTCGTCCTCGGTGTGACCGGTCTTACCGCAGGGTTTGTAAGTACAAACTGTTTTATTACCGCCAGACTTGTTTCCTTTGGATGATTCCCCTTTGGATAGCGGTTTCTCTATCTTGTTGGTTTTCTTTTCTTCGTCTCGTTCTAGAAGTTTGGACTTATAGGTTAGAAGCTTCGTCGTTATTTCTTTAACATCGTTATTGATATCTTGGTTGAGCAGATGGTACTGATCCACGAAGTCGTTATATCGTGGCGTTAGACCTCGCAGGATCTTAGAGACGAGTTGCGCATCATCATAAGTCCCTTTGGCATCAGCGATGTCTAGCCGGAGTAGCTCGTGCTTATTCAGATATTGTTACATTCCGTCACAATCCTTGAGCTTCAGATTGCCCATTTTGTTGAGAGCAATGTCTAAGGCTCGAGCATTCGTCATCCTATACTGTTCTTTAAGGTAGTCCCATGCGGCTTTGGGATCCTGGAATTCCTGGACCTTGCCTCGAATGGAAGGATGGCAAGCTATCGAACCAGATGTTCTTCACAACTCCCTTCAATACCGCATCCATCGTCCTCGCATCAAGAACATCAGGGTTCGCGAGCACAACGTTCTCTACGAGCTCATGGAAGTCGACTTCCTCAGGTAACAGTAGGCCAATAAATGGCACGAGCACCCTCAGACCACGTCTAGACAGAACGACGACCCCCTTGTCTTTGAACCTTTGAGCTGTAGTAGGTCCCGTTTGGCTCCACCGGAAATCCGCATGGACGGCATTGTCATTGCGTTTTTCATATGCCTCCGGCGAATTGCGCTTTTCCCAAAAACGCTTGATGAGGGGGCAGCCAAGCTACAGGTAAGCACAGGTTAGCGACAAAGCACTTCAACATGGAGAGAGAATGGAAATTACCTCTTTGCGAAGCTTGATGGCCATCGAGTCGAAGAATTTGTACGTGTTGTGCACTTGCACAAGGTACAAGAAATTGGTGGTGTCTTCATCCAGAATCATGCCATCCTCATCATTGAGGGCATTTACCGCCCTCGCGAACACTTCAACGCCATGCTCATCCTCTTCGAAGAACTCTCTTGAGAGCTCAAGAGTCTTGATGGTTGTGCCGTCGGGCTGAGTAAAGTGTGCAAGCTCGGAGCCGGGTGGTAGTTGGAGACCTTCCATGAAGACTCAAGTGAGGCGAGGTGAGGTGGAAGATAGAATATCGTGATGCAGATGGTCTCAGAAGACGATACAAGGCTTCCGTGACGGTATATATATGTAGTGTAGTATGATATAGTATATTGTAGTGTACTCTATATATATATGCTCTCCAGTGCTCTAAGACGACGTGTGAGCAATGACATATACTTAGGCTTGAATAGTAGGAATGAACGAGTCGAAGCTGCTGTTGTGGAAGAATCTTTTGGTAGATTTTATAGTGACCCTTGAGGAGCTAGCGATAGCGTGCGAGAACTTCACAGGGTGTTGAGGCCAGCTTGCTTCACCGATCTTGATTCACTTTTCTACGTCACTTCATGTGTTGAAATGAATGGCTGAGTGAATAACAACGGCTTTGATATACCTTGCTGCTGATTCGCTATTTTGTGGAAGTAACGATGTGTCTGTTGATTCTTGGGGACAGCTATACCGTTGAAATGAATGTAGGATAGGTTTGAACATTTCGGCTGCTTTGCTAGTGGCGCTGATTCGATGATGTAATATTATATTGCAGTCCATGACGTTGCATCTTGCTCCCAATCTGGCTCTCCGGGGTCTTTTGCAAGAAGTCAATATGTCACAGAAGGGTTGAAAATTGGGTTTCAGCATTATGCAAATCTTGATGGAGTGATGAATGACGGGGTTGCCGGCGTTATTTGACCAACAATCAGAAGAATGGCTGTAACCATGAGCTCTCGCGCACTAATGTATGTGTAACTGAATGGAGTAGGACCCAACCTACTGTACTCTTTCAGGCGTCCTAGGCAGACGATACACCACTCATAGTAATGTCTCCCGCATCGCCCATCATATTGCGCATCTTCAAGACTGATACGGGAATGTCTTAGTGTTTCGCCTTTCATGTGTGATGACAGCAAAGCGTGGTGCTATTTCATTCGACGCCTTGGGTACGAGCTGTAATTCCGCAGCAATCTTTGCAGTCTGAATCGACACAGCGCTAAGCCCACATAGAAGGATCTATCAGCTGTTTTCTAGAGTCTGGAACAAGACTCAATGCCTTGTTGTGCTGTCCGTTTGGATGCGCAAACGAAGTCATAGAGATCTTCGAGCATATCTCGCCACCGACACAACGTCATCTGTCCAGTAGATATCATGGGCAGATCGAGGGGGGCACCATCTTCGTCACTTTCCAAATGTAGATAGTTCAACGTGGCTGAAGCCCGATGTCCAAGACAAGAGTCACGACCATATTGTCCCGCATCATGATCGCGCCCTTGGGCTCTTTTCCGCTTGTGCTGTGGCCCTTTCATTAAAAGCGGGTTTTATGCTATTTGAATGCTTTCTGATGAGATGTGGCTCAGTGGTATCATGGTTGAGGTAGCTCTCGAAGAGCGGATATTTTGTCTGCTGCTTGGTGATGAGGTTGGGTGTGTCTGATGATCTTTGGGTGGTGCTAGTGAATAAGCTGTTGCGAGATGTAGTGTCTGGTGAAGGCTCACAGCTATCGGACTTGAAGTCTTCGCCGCTGTATTCTAGATGGCGATCGGTGATGCTGTAGTATTTGAGAGTTACTTCTATCAACATAGTGGAGGAAGAGATCCCATGACGGTACCTCTGCAGCAGTCTGAGCTGAACTAAACTTCGTCATAATAGAGACACGGCGCTAGGTCAGCTAAGCTTCTGTGGATAGGGTAAAAGAAGAGCTTTCTTAAACTTGCATGTTGGGATTGCGTGATCATGTAAAGTTCAGGGTTTCTGTGCCAGTATAATCAAATTCGAAAAGGAAGCCGCTCACACGTCACTGTTGCCGTCTTTACAAGGCTGCTGAATTGGACAACAATCCTACTTTAATCTTACTTACTGAATTTCAAATTCTCTTACACGCACCCGGCATACAATATTTGAGCGGACTTGTCGCTGAAGACAGACTAGGTGCTACTAACTGTAAGAAAGACGGTGAGAGAAGTTCGCGCAGATGGACATAGGAGCTCACAAGTGGGCATCCATGAAACCAATTTCTGTCCTTAGCTACGAGCAGCTTGAATTCTCGTTACGTTATCTTGTTCGAGTAACGTAATGCAAATTTACTGGTCTTGGAATTCCAATCCAATGGCTTCGAGCAATCGTCGCATAGTGTGTAGTTAAAAGGAGGGATAAGGTGAAAAGCTCGGGCTAACGTGTGCACTGATATGATCTCCTTTCATGTTTTTCTTACCATGAAGCCTTCAGATCTTTGGATCAGGGGTGTAATTCCTGTCCACAGCATCAGCTTCTGTCCTAAGCTCGTTGTAGTCGCCCCGCGTATTCATTCCTCTTGCAAAAGATATAATACCCAGTCTCACGCCAAAAACCAACGAATTCGAAACCTTCAGCGTTGTAGACTCATTCGTAATTTCTCTCCATCGAACAAGAGGTCCCTTCAAAGCACTCCGAAAACGAAGGTAGCGGACGGAGATAAGGTCCTTCAGTAAGGGGAGCCAGCGGATTGCGGCTTGGGGTTTCAAGCATCTCAATCATCAGAACGCGGTATAATCATCTCATGTAGGTGTGGACCTGAACTTTTTTCACTGTGAAAATACGGTCTTCGTTTTGACGAATTGATACGATTCGCTGTTGTCCATGTGGTGCAGGTCATGCAATGAATAGTTGATACGGTGAGGACGGAGAACTCTAAGTAAAATCTTGTCTCAACCACAACCATCTCTCCGTCTGCCCTTCTCCAAATTAGCAATCTCAATCCCCCTTTGAGCATTAATGCTACCGGTTTGAATATCAGTCCTTGTTTCTGAACGGTAAAGCCGTATTCGAAAATTGGAAAGAGACTGGAGCCGCAGGTGTGCTCGCGCTTGCCAATCCCAACTCTTTCTCGAAATCCAACCATCTACCTTCTTCAAGGTTGGACCGCTTTGTCCGCTTTGACCGTTTGCTAGGTCCTGATCCATCTCCAGCGGTACCTTCCTCGTCGTCATCCCCTCCTTCTGTGCTGCCCCTGCCCTCGTCAGCCGACTCCTTCTCTCGTTGTGGCTCCAGCTCATCCACCGCAAGTCGCTTCTTGCCCTTTTCCAGACTGAGTTTGTCTGTGGGCGCTTCGATCCTATTCCGAAGACTGTTTTCATAGGCCAATCGGTAGCTTTCGAGGAGCTGACCGACATCTTGCTCCCAAGAGTTCATCTGTGAACGTCATCAGAAGTTAGCTCCATTATGGAACACACTCTTTGGTAGAAAGTGTACTCACTTCTTCGAGCTTGCTTTGCTGGTCATTTGCTTCCTCGAAGCGGTAAACTCGTCTTATAATCGCCTCGCATAGAGCACGCATGTGCCTATGCAGTGTTGGAATATGTGGGTTCGCGTCCAGTATTGGCTGGACAATGCCTTTAATGGTTACCCGATTCAGAGAACGAAGGCCGAGTTCAGGCACGATTATGACACCCAGTGCCTGATGGTCCATCACAACGCAGTTCGGGTATCGTTGCATGTTGACTGGTGTCAACATGCGAGTTGATATCCGAAACCCCGACGTCGGATCCCTCGTCTTCTTCTCCTGCAGGTGCCTATTTCTGTCCACAAGCTCCGACCAATAGTCTCGAAAGGCAGGACTTTCCACCTGTGTTTCAAGTGTCAGCCATATATCATGAAATCATGCAGCCTGAGCACGTACCTGATCGACAAGTCGTAGGTACTCAGCATCGTCTGGGTGGTACAAGTTCAGAAGAGCTAGCGAATATTGTTCGCGCACCTCTTCCTCTGAAAGGTTGCGCTGAGCCACGTGTTGATTACGGTACCTAAGAGCCTCGGTGTACTTCACAATCGTGAAGGTCGGTCCTTCAAATTCCTCTTTTGAATATTGAAGCGGGATGATCCCGCCTCCGGATCTTGGAATTTTGCGCTTTCTCGGCATGTTGATAGTCAAGGTAAAACGTGGTTCGATCAGTGTTCAGTGTGTGGACGAGATCGTACTAATACTCGTTGCCGCTAGCGCGATTATTCCATTAGCTTCCTTATCGAAAGGCTGAAAAAGATTTGGGGGGTTTATAAATGAAATAGGTTAATTTTTCTTAATGGTAAGTCCTCCGACCCAGCTTTCCCGTTGGGCTAATGGTTTACAGATTCACTCAAAATTGCCCACACTAGCGCAGAATCTGCTCTGGGTTCGATCCTAGCAAGATCCAGGAAAAGGGCCAAATCCCCCTTGAAGCTTGGTTCGAGTTAGTGTCACCTAGAGTGGAGGCTTGTGCAACGGTGCTGGATGAGCGTTGTATATACGCACTTTTTTTTTGCAATTTTTTCACTGTTCAAAAGGCCCTTGAGCATTATGCTCGCCTTCTGATATCGATGCTGTGTAGCAGGCGGCCATCTAATTGGCAAAATCTTCATGTTTGATTCCTATCATATATACAAACTGTCCACTTTAAAAGAGAGGTCTTTATTCTACTTCGATAAAAGATTTTATCATCCTCTAGAAGTTGCCTACATTCTAAAGTAGGTTAAGCCTTCGATTGCAAGAAGTCGTCGCCACGCAGCAACTCTTGATCAACACCAAACTTCAAGCACTAAGTCCAAATTATGGTGTGACCGTTAGCCTATCTTAAGCCATTTGACCAGCTACAACTCGGTCGCTCTCAAGTATACATACAAAGGCAATTCAGCGCTTTTGCCAGCTCCTTTCTCTCACTCTGATCTACAGAGGAGGAAGAACATCAAATATGTTTCAGCTATCTCTAAATCTTCTGGCACTTTCTGGACTCTACGGCTGGCTAGGCTTACTTTTCGACCTTTTCCATACTTTCATTTGTGGGCGCCGCTCTCAGAGATTGTACGAGTACTATCTTCGAGCTTTCGCGCCCAAGACTGGGACAAGTTACATGGTAGTACAGACACAGTGGTTGCTCATATTTGCCCCTTGGTAATTCTTTGTATTGAAAAATCTAGATGCTATATAGAAGGCCCCATCACTTCTCTCCATTTCCACTTTTACTGCTTGGATACGGTCGAGGCTCTCTTCTGCCTTATCCCGGTCGGTGTTTTTGTACTCTGTGTAGGGGAACATGATTGCGCTGTTCTGTAACTCTTGTCGTCTACGAGAAAGTCCGACTGATGTCATTCCGGAGAGGGCTGCTTTTGGTGTTGTCAACGAATCGTCGTAGGAGGATGGTTTGCTGTGTCTTGAAAAACTTTGCTGGAAGACTTGGTGATCTTGTCGGAGGATGAAGATATGATGCCTCCAGTCTCCTTACCCTTTCCTCCCCGTATAATCAGGTGTCCGCCCTTCGGACTCTCGGTCACATCAAAGCTCTTCGTCTAGGTCCCATTGTCTTTCCCTTCTTGCTTCTACCTTGCAACCTTCGCAGCCTCTTTGGCAGCGATAAGATCGTTCTTCCCTTTCTCGAGGTTGACCTTTGCGTCTGCTAACGCTTTCCCAACAGCCTTTTGGACCCGCTTCAGCCATATTCTTCTGATGCCACTCAACTTGCCCATTCTTGAATTAAAGCAATCAAGCTCCGCAATGTTCGGTCAACTTCTTCAAATACCCGCCTGATCATTATCACTCTTTGGATCTCTCACTTTTGGGCGACAGTCCCTGCGCGCACTTCCTCCCTCCTACTCGACTGTTTTTCTCCCAAGTCCAAGTACCGTTCATATCCAATTATAGTACTCTGGTTCAGTCGTCATAATGATACGCAGTAGTCAGTGGCCTAGAAAGCTCGCAGCTGCAGAAAGGTCCAACGTCCTGCCAACTTCTCCAGCCTCGGACACGCCAGCTTCTCAGATCACTGCGTTCGCCATGTTGTCTTGTTTGGCGCTGGATGTCTTTCAGAATTTTTCCTTGATCTGTTTGAAGTTTAGCCCAGCCGAGTCGCTTCGGAGAGACGGGCGACATTGAAATGAGGTGTTGGCGCAAATGACTTAGCCCCTTTAAGTCGGTCTACAGCTGTGATAGCTTTAGTAAGAACAAAGTCGAGACACAGATCTTGAAAAGGCTTCCGCGATCTTGATCTCTGAATCGTCGAGGGTAATGTCTTCGAATGCTTATTGTCGGAGATATCAAGGCTTTCAGAAGATTGTGATCGAACAAAGTTTTTGAGTCATAGAGTCGAAAGAGTTTCTTCTCAGCAAAAACCGCCCCAGCACGAGATCCTTGCCACCCAATCGATATGTCTCTCTCTCTCGGTACAGAGTTTTCGTTTGTTGTCTTTATCGAGTGCGTGTTGATTCTCCAGAGCCTGGACTTTCACTCCATTCAAGTCTCGGCATGGGTATCAATTTCCTCGGGGCTAGGTATTAGACTTTCGAATCCGTTTCTGTCTCCTTTTGGTGGAACGTATTCCCACGAGTCAATCTCGTTAATGAGACGTTTCCTGATTGGCTTTGGCACCGTCGGGGTAGGAATTCGCGGCTTGAACTGGCTCTTAGACTGACGCTCATCTGGAGAATCAGCACTCGCTTCTCCATCCAGAGATTCAGTCCTCATTTCTTGATTTGGAGGTTCATGTGCAGCTTCTCTGCCAGTATATTTATTTTTAACGTCCCTGTCTCTGCTTTCGTCACCATCGTCCCTTTCTGTCTTCAATCTCGACGTCCTTGTCTGTGGCTGCATCCCCAGTCTCCCTTTCTAGTTGCACCATCCATTTGCCACGTTCTGAATCACCCTTTGGGAATAAGCGGTTTATCAGAAACCACCAATAGTGACCAACATCGTGCTGGTCGATATCAACGCCTCTCGGAAAGTTTCTTTCGATCAAATTCTAGGCGTAGCTGGTTATGTTTTTATTGTGTCGCTCAAATTGAGCTCTCGCCCATATGATTGGCAAGATATACACCATATTGAGTACTAAGCACCAGTTGTGGCCACCATCTTCCTAATCGACGTCAATGGCTCTCCGAAAATTCCTTTCAATCGACTTCTGGGCGTAGGTGATTATATTCTCACGGCGTCGCCTGTCGTTGGATCCACGGGTTCTGTCTGCTCCAGCTACCTGCCTCTATCTGCAACCTTCAAGCAAAAATCGAGAGCGCGCTTGGTCAGTGCCAAGATCTCGCCCTTTTGCTCTCAATACTTGAGGATCAAATCTCTCACATTGTGTCGATTCCTAACTTAGTGTGAGATACATCGAAGTAGGTGAGCTTTAGAGCAATTAGATCAACACCTGGTACCATTATCTCGACACCACTGCTTGTCAAGTACACCGCTCCAGGATTGTTCAATCTTTCTCCACGAGTAGTCGGACCTTGAGCTCGTTAGAAGCCTTCGTTATCCAATTGCTTGTAAATGCCATTTTGTCTGTCACGCTCGGCCCAGAACTCGTTGGAAGCCTTCAAGGTCCGATTGCTCGTGAATGCCATTTTGCGTGTCACGCTCGGCCCAGAATTCATGAAAAGCAGGGCTGTGTACCTAGGACAGAACATCTAGTCAGCTTGTTGTATACCATGAATACAGCGGCAAAATGGTACATACTTGTAGCATCCCTTTGGCAATACGCGGTCGACCAAAAACCACCGATAGTGACCAACATCCAGGCTAAAGCCTTCGCCAGAAGGGTATATGCATGCGGCCAGATCTCATGATGATGACTGTGTAGGCCTCAACGAGCGAGCCGAACGCCCAGTCTTTGTGCCAAGTAGAAATTTCCGCCTGTGAAACACTGATTCGTATATATATAGATACAACTTTGCCGTAGATAAAAGGAAGTGATTGTGTGACGAAACCAGAGCACTGTGTTCAAGAACGCGTGAGATCTCTAGTTGGCGGATCTGCGTCCTCGGTTGCGATCCGATGGCGTCGAGCCAACCTGTTACTCGCTCTAGGCATGTGGTTTGCTGGTATAAGTGCAGTCGTTTGACAAATTTGATCCAGGCGCTTTGGTCTTCGTGCCATAGGTGCAATTTGAAGGTGTGATGTCGGTAGAAGAGGAGGCGGCTCTCTTTCAATCTCTCAAAATCCTCGGAATAGATTTCCCAGAATCTCTTTCCAGACTTCATTGAGTGCGTGGTTTTTAAGACTGGGCTTTGTCACCACTTGTAGCTTAAACGTAGCATTATTTGTGACAGGCGTTGCTAGCGACATTGGCGGGTAGGTGTCCTGTGCTTGGCTAGGTCTGAATTCTAGGTGTCCATTCTCCTCGTCGTTGTCTAGCAGATTTGCCTTTCTCTTCCTGCTGCTCGACTTCTGCGGCGCGAAGAGATCATTCTTGTTCCTCTGCTTAGCTTTGTTCGGATTGGGGCAACCATCGTCGATGATGATCCAAGACAATTTTTCGGATATGACATTGACAGATATCAGCTACCTGGGTGTACACCTGGCCACGTTGCGAAAGCCCTGCAACCTTAGGGCGACTCCAGAGACGTAGAATTTCTTCGTTTTGTGTGATCAGATGTGCCTGCAATAAGCCACTCTCCTCTGCCTCTCCTCTGCCATGATCATCTCCTCCTTCCTCTCTCCCTCCTTCTTCTGCTCCCTAAGCAGCGCATTCCTCCCCGCGAAGAATCCGGTCAAGAATCTATCTCTGGCGAGCGTTCGCGTTTCGATTTGGATTTTGAGCGATGTCATGGCGTCTACATTTAGAGCTAGAGGCGGAGAGGCGCGCGAGATTCCATTCGGGCGAATTTTTAACGAGGTTTTAGATGAAGATGATCCCCTGAGAGAGCAACAACGGTGGCCGGGTACTTGTGACTCGATGACTCCGAGTGTATGGAAGCACCGTCCTGTAAGGCCAGGTCTGCGCAAAAGGGTACTATGACTTGCATACTCCACGACTTTGCAAATCATGACAGCCGACTGCGTTCTTTTATCTTGCTGTTGTTTCTTCAAAAATGGAGATACCCCGACCACGAGACAGTACTCGTAGATCAAACATCTCATCGGGAGGTAGAGTCCTGAAGGTCGCCATGTTCATAGGCTCTGAGTGACCTACGGGCTCTAGGACATGTTGGTAGACACACTTCTGTGTGTTATCTGGGTCAAGAAAAAGAACAGGTATATTTAGAGGCAAGCAGAATGAGATGCTCTACCAAAGGCTTTGTATATGTAAACAAGGTAAAAAGACAAAAAGGAGGCAATAGAGATCGTGTATAGTATGATGAAAGAACGATGGAGGCCAAATACCCTGGGGATTAAATACCCATGGGTCATAATTGTATTCACAGAATCTCGAGAAGTGAACACAAGGTCTGTTAGTGATGCATGATGAAAGTGAAGCAGATGATGAATTTTGAGTGACCTTGGACGCCTTCACTTCACCGTAAAGTGATTTCTTTCCCGCGTGAATACCTCAACACAAGGCTTTAAACGTCATCACGTCACGCACTCTTGACCGTTTTTGTGATGTGTGAAACTTTGGCTTCTCACCGTTTTTGATGTGCATGGACAGAGAAAAACACCACCCACAGAGATTCACCTGCATGATGATGAAGGTGAATGTAGAACTTATACACAGCTGAGACTCGCAGGTCACGATGGCTGCAAAGTAACTGGTCATATTTTTAGTAGGCACTAGCTAGTAGAAGTTACCTAGTGTGGAAACATTGCCGTAATTTGAACATCGACAGTGTGTTTGAGCGCCTCACACATCACAACAGTACGCTTTCGTTCCCTCTTTCTATCAAAGCAAGCCCCTCTAAATCCCCATTTCATGGCATCCGACAGCTGTAATCATGCGCCCAAATCTTGCAACAACAGCGGTGATCAGGTGCCAGAGGTACCTGCAAAATTGCGGAAGATAGGCGCTTGGGTGGTGTGATAGCAGAAGGGATCGAAAGATGAAATCTGTAGGCCTGCGAAGAGTACAGAATCTATGTCCCATCACTCACACTAAATCGAGAATTAGAATGTCATGCCCAGCCTCCGTATAAGACTATTGTTACCCTTATCGCTCACTGCGGTTTGGTTGTAGATGATGCGAATGCATCTCTTCTCTCTAGTTCTTGTTCTGCGTCCGCTGTAGATCCGCTTGCTATGTGATTCTTCACCTCAGGAGAGACTTTTATGAGAAGACTCCCTGGAAAAGGCTGCCGACGGCTCCCACCGTATATTTAGGCCCTTCGGATAGTGCCAATGGCTTATCGACATCTGAGGTTCTTGTGTAGTCCATTTCCTCAATAGGCTCAGTAGGCAAGGCGCTCGGCGCGGTGGGTTCAAAGAGTATGATAGAAATTTTGGATCAGGAGTAGGTTGGGTGGCTTTACGTAGACATGATATATCGAAGCTTCAGTAGGTGCAGAGCAACAGGCTAGTGATTACTTACCAATGATTTCTTCTCCTCTAGGTTGTTCGTTCGGCAGTTTGTTTTTTCTGCTCTCGAGGCAACGCTTTCTTAAAACGCTGCCAAGAATTCTTCATATATGATCGAATAAACTAGTAGCCTCTTATGTCGAGGAGCCTTATTATCTGGGCGACCTGCGGCTGCGTACTTCTTTGGTTGGAAGGCGAGCTTGACCATGTTCCACACATAATTTGCGTAGATACTTGCATATGCGGAACAACACCTACAAGTGTTTGGTTTATTTGTCACTCTTGCCCGAGGATCTTTGACCCTGCCTCTTTCATGAGCACTAGTGTTGGAGGCTGATGCATCATTTCTCAATACATGAACGCCATGTGCTCTTTGCAGAGGCTTGATGAGCCACATAAGTAGTCTCATTAGGCGTAGATTGGTGTTCAATTCTGTAAGTTCTTATAATTCATAACAAGCTGCGTTTTTCTGGTTCTTTTCTGGCGGACCAGCTCCTATTTAAGACCTTGACATAATACCTATAGATATATATCAGCTCTAATGCTTAAGGGAGGTCTTCTGGAATAGTTTCAAGGCTTTCTACTTGTTCTAGGAAGAGCTTCCGCAACTATTGGCCGTGCTTATAGCCTATTGGGATCCCAACGGCCAGTAGGACTCGACAGCGTAACAGCTACCGACGATACCCTGGGGACTGTGACATCGTCTCGAAAGTCAACTTGATGATCTCGTCGGATCCGATATATTCTAGAGTATAGATCAGCAACAAGATCTTAACACCTAGCAGATCGGGAATGCTTGCACCTTTGGGTGGGTTTGCTGATATCATCAAGACCATCTTCAAGAGGAAGAGCTATGAGAGCGACGATATATTATAACCGCACAGTTTCAAGAGATACGAAGACAGGAGGGACAAGCGGACAGATATGACTTTAATGACTTTGCCGGTGATGAGATTCCTCAAGTGGCAGCCCCGATTCACGGCCAAATGGGAATTCCGAAGTGTTGAGCTAAGGGAAACATACCGCGCGTCCACGGTGCCCAGCTCAAATTGCCAAATCTTCTTGACATCTCATCATCAACAACATATTCGCTTACTCTGAACAATTCATCCCCAGCCTCTACAGAAGACTCTTTTGGAACGGATAGTCCTCGAACTTCTAAAAGTACTCACAATGGTGCATATGTTACCAATAACATGGACGAGAGCTCAATTTAAGCGACGTAACGAGAATATAACCAGCTACGCGCAAAATTTAATCGAAATAAATTTTCCAAGAGGAGTTGATATCGACCAGCAAGATGTTGGTCACTATTGGTGGTTTTTAATAAACCGTTTGTTCCCAAAGGGCGATGCAGAACGTGATAAATGGCTATCACAAGTATGTACCATTTCGCCGCTGCATTCACAGTGTTTGGTAAGCTGATTTGATATTCTGTCCTAGGCCCACAGCCCTGCGTTTCATGAGTTCTGGGTCGAGCGTAATGCTCAAAACGGTATCCACGAGCAATTCAATAACGAAGGCTTTCGAAGAGCCAAAGGTCCGACCACTCGTGCAGGGACAAGAATTCATCGTGGAGCGGTATGCTTGACAGAAAATGGCATCGAGACAATAATACCAAATATCGATTTCATTGCTCTGAAGGACGTCAAATACCGATTCCTCGTTCGAAACATCCTTGAGGCAAATCCGACAAGACAAATCGCACTCCCGGAAATGCAGCTTCTTTGGGATGCAGTAGTCTATACAATTTTCAGCTTCGAGTGCAGCTGCGCAAAAGAGGCTAAGATTAATGAGGTACTTATCCAGAATCTCAAACCGCGATGTACTCGTTTTGGTTGCTGATATTGCGCTAGAGTACCGGGGCAGAGAGGCTCACTGAGAAGGAGTACTCTCAGCTCATTTTAGACGTCAGAAATGGCGTACCCCCTCCGAAGCCTACACTTGTGGTGAAGTTGCAGATTCCTGGCTACAAACGTCGCCGCGGCACGGGTGCCATCAACGAGAGCTCAGATGCCGACAGTGATGTTGGGGCGGAAGAGGTATTTCCATATACTCAAAAATAAATTTCGAAAGATACTGATTCAAGAGAATAGAACGCTTCGCCAGCTTTTCAGGCTCAGGCACGGAAGCGAAGGTCGAAGAGAAGGCATCGCTCCGGCCCTGGGAGTGATTTCGGTGTTCCAGGCAAGTCTCAACATTTCTTTACTTGTTGCCGTCGTACTTGCTGAGACTAGGATAGGCTATCCATATGTGTCCTCTGCGCACCGATCGGCCCCAGTAACCCAAGGCCAGCCTCATCCTCTTCCAGATACGTTCGCCAGGCCATCTACAGGACCCCGCTCGACATCTGGCACCATGGAGCAATGGCTTGACCCTCAGCTCGTGGACGGGCTAGCTTTGCAGGCGAATGGAGAAGCTGAGGAAGAGGTTGGTCCGTGGAGTCTCTAGTAGCAATAGTGAATTCAGAAGTAAGAGAGTGTGAAGGGACCGAAGATGCTACAATTAGTAGGTATACGTGAAAGGGAGGATACTGGTGGTGATGCATCTTCACTGTCTTTGCGACCGAATGGAGTCCCAGAACATACCTGTAGAATAGAAATTCTTTCAGCCTACAAGGCATAGCCATTATTAACTTTGGATGCAAGATCATTTATAAAGCTCCAAATAGTCATTAGGTATACGTTGTATGTTTTAAATAGAAGAAAGATCAGTGTCTCGAGAATATAGTTTTATTAAAATTTGTGCAATATATATTATTTCGGTAATTCTTAGCCATAGAAATTCGGCAAGCTTAACCATAGCACAGTGGTTAAGTGCGAAGTGCATCAACAAACCGGATCGAGCGCGTTGAACCGTCCTCTGGAATGCCCCTGCATCGAGCAGCCCAGTTTCTTTTTCTGTTTTTCTGTTTTTCTTTTTTTCTTTTTTTCTTTTCTTTTGGAGGGCCTTGAGGAAAGATTATTATCACGATTGTCCTTTTTTACAGCTGTCTTAGGATGTTGTAGACTCAAGCCCGTATGAGGTTCAAAAAGTCTCCAAAAGTCAGTTCTTGAATTGGTGTTGTACCAAAACGTGTGGAATATAGTTTACATTAGCAAACCCCACCTATAGAAATTTCGGCAACTTGGCCCAGCTGTCCAAGGTGCACTGGCTAAGTGCAAAATGTGGCCACTGCCCGCATCGAGCTGCCCCAATTTCTATACCAACCTCTCTTTTTTCTTTTTTGGAGGGCCTTGAGAAAAGACTCTAAATCATGGCTCTTATTGTAGCTCTCTTAGGCGTCTAGAACGATCAAGCTGTTGAGATTTCTAAAAGAATGTTATTTGCTCTGCAGAAGTTCAAGCTCCTTCCGATTGGTCAGAACTCTACTTAGCGTGGCTAGTTTGGATATTCATTGCGCTGCATTTGCTTGTGCTGAAATGGGATCGAACACACTTCCTGAAAGCCTTTCATTACACCCTCAACAGTTTCAGCCTTAAAAACGTGTCTTGTTCACATATCAATGCTGTATGGGAGCAGATGGGGAGACGTTGAGTTTGCAGGATCCCAGGTCCAGAATTTTTTTTACGGGATTTTGAGGATAATATTCTCAGTAGTAAAGATTTAAATCTTCTTAGAAAGAACATTTTTGATATTGATACCTCTTTTATAAAGGTGTTTGTTGTTGAAGCGCAGCGAGTTTGATAAAAGGGACTTTTCTATGTTCGGTCGCTTACCCCTGAATTTCACCCATTTTTTTACCCCCACGATAACCTCCTTCCTCTCGGATTCATCTTTTCCATTTCATTGTGCAGGACATGGTTTTTTTGAAGACCATAAAAAGTCGATTTTCCGTCATAGTTCATACAATTACTCGCCCCAAAAGAGAAAGGTTACTGCTGAGAGTTCCAGAGGTGCTCTTCGCATGGGCTCTCCAATGATGATGCTGTAGCTCTGACACCAATGTTTGATAAGCGGTATGTTCAAGTGGACCACTTTTTCTCGAGAGTCATAGCATATGGCAGCTTCAAACGAGGTGTGGTATCCTGCGTGAAGCCACGTCTGCTAGCGGCTTGGCGCTATATCTGATTGGTGTATAGAACACGACGCGGATGTCAGTAAATCCCGCAGACGCCCGGAGGAGGAGATATGCGAGTCTGAGAGGCCTAGAACACTCTGCCTTCCTCTACGGAGGTCTGCACCGAAAGTCCTGGGACTGCCAAGACTCTTCGGAGAACGCTCGGCATATACTCGTAATGACCCGGATATGCACCAGACTGGGATATGCACCATTAGGGCTAGGGCTTTCCCCAGCAGCTGGCACATACTCGTGCCTCCCACCATATTATTCTACATACAATTGAGCTCTACAGCCGGCAACATGACTGAGAATATTGCGACCGTATACTACATTTGCGAGTATTCCAATTGACGAGTTATGAAGGTATACACGGCTAATTACACTCCAGACGCTCCTAATAACTTCCCCCTCGTATACCGCCGTCCTCAACTCAATAACAACGTCATTATCCAACCCAGGCAGTCTGATACCATGAGATAGGGGGCTAGGTATACTCTTGAAGCCCAGGGTCTTTTTTTAGGCTGGGAAAGCGCCGGCGATATCGATATAATTCGGAATCTAGCCGGATTATTAGGTTTCGTGGACTATTGTCATATATAAGTCAATTTCCAAGAAATGGCCATGTGAGAAGCATGCAAATTACCATGCCTGAAGCATGCAAATGGCCATGTGAGAAGCATTCAAATTACCATTACTATTGCCATTGCAGAGAGTATTCATTGCCTACCACCAAATTTGGGTGGGAAGCCCTAGCCCTAATGGTGCATATCCCAGTCTGGTGCATATCCGGGTCATTACGAGTAAGATTGGGGCCGTCTTCCGAAGTAAGGGTTAGGGCTTGTCCCAGGACATACGGTGCAGACCTCCGTACCACAACACAGATTTTGGGCTGATTCGCTGGCTCCAATACACCAATGCAGTCATTGCAGTAGTTGTCCCCAATCGTGTCCGGTCAGCTCCAATGTTTTCCGTTCGTCCTAGGCTAACTGTAAGCAGTACAGAGAGCTGAATGGTCCGATTGGCTGTATGTAAGATGAGGAGAGCAGGGCTAGATCAAAAGAAGTAGGAGGGGTACTGGGAGGAAAAGTGCAGATGAAAGCCGAGTTTCCATATGTGCCGAGGCTTTAGCCCCGCCAGATTTTAGTCGGCCCAGCTTAGCTGTCGAGTAAGTCCAACAAATCGACGCCCGCACTGTCCAGCTTAGCAAGCTCTGTCTATTCAGCATTAGGCCACAGTGCGTCGATATTTCTTTTCGGTTGTTTCTGCAAATTCCGGAGACTCCGAAGCATATCTTGCTGCCTTTGATTCTTTCCGGCTTTTCCGCGTGGCTTGTTATTTACCGCGTTTGCAAGAGAGTGTCGCGATGAGTCTTAAGCCTGTGAACTTACTTGCACTTGGTAAGTCCGGCTTTTGTCCTGATCTGCAGTTTTAGACGACGCTAATGCTCCCTTGTACCTAGATGGGGGAGGCGTGCGTGGCATTTCGGAGCTTCGTATACTGCAAATCATAATGGACAGGTTGAAGGCTAGACTTGGACTACTAGATGGCGACGATGATCCACTACCCTGCGATTGGTTTCAGCTCATTGGAGGGACTAGTACGGGTGGCTTAATAGCTATAATGCTCAGCCGATTGCGGATGACAGCTGTTGAAGCTGCGGAGCAGTACAACAATCTGGCAAAGGAGATCTTCGGTCCGAAAAATAAGAAGTCCTGGGTCCAAGATGGTACCTTCAAAGCAACCACGCTTCAGAAAGCTGTCGAAAGGCTGGTAGAATGGAAAAACCGAGCACGCAATACCGGGACCAAAATGATACCAGACGGATATAGTAACGCTACTGATGCAAAATGGCAAGTACCCTAAAACCTTACCATGTGGAAAGTACTAAGATCTCTACTTTGTAGCTTTGTCTGCGCGCTTGAGGCTTCAAATATGAGATTCCCAGAGATTTTTCGGAGCTATCCGGCCGTAGGACGTGATTCTATCAAATGCGAGATATGGGAGGCAGCTCGAGCCACTTCTGCAGCGCCAACCTTTTTCAAAGAAGTCAAAATCAGAATCGAAGGAGGTACCACGCTTCACTTCGTTGACGGTGGCTTGAAATGTAACAATCCGGTCAATATTGTCATGGAGGAAGCCGGGAAAGTGTATGGAGACGACCAATCTGTGGGATGTATTGTTAGTCTTGGTTCCGGGTTGAAATCCGCAATAAAACTCAAAAACCCGAGGGAATATGAGAAGATCTTGCCCGTTGGGTTGATATATGCATTAGGAGATATTGCAACAGATTCTCAGGGTATCGCTGACTCCATGGCAAAACGTTTTCGCCAGAAGTCAGACGTCTACCATCGTTTCAATGCCACAAACGTGGGAGACCTGTCTCTTGCAGAGTGGGAATCAGCGGATGACATTGTCTCTCACACTAGGAGCTACTGCGCTGATCCTGAAATATCAGATAGGATCGATCGAGTAGTAGACATTCTGTTTGCTAGTCGGACACAAGGGGGGCAGAGCGAGACGGGATGCCTTAAACTGGGGGAAATATGTAAGCTGTAGCTAATAAGGCTTCATTGCACCATATTGATTCGCAAAGTGAACGTACCAAGAGAGCCAAAAAGAGATGAGCCTAGTTTTTATGGGAACTCGCAATCCAGAGGTGATTTCAAAGACCTCCAGACGATGTTGAGAGTGCAATTATGGCTTACTTATTTACATTGTAGCCGAATTCGAGAAGATAGCCCTACAGCTGGAGGACATCCAGTCCGAAAAGGTCAGGTTCGAAAAGATGAAAATTCTCGAGTGGCTGTCCAGCTATGACTTCTCTGCAAGCCATTTGTTTGCGACGAGGTTTCGGGAACCTGAAACTGGATTGTGGATATTCAAGTCCCCCCAATACCAAGATTGGAAAAAATCGGAGCATGGTCTTTTGTGGCTTTACGGAAGATGTAAGCAATCAACACCTTCAAATCTGCACTGTTAATGGACGTACAGCTGGTTGTGGAAAATCGTATTTGTGGTGAGCCCATTAGATAAAGAGTTTGGTGACTAGTATGCTAACACTTTGATACCTATTAGCTCAAAAATCATAGACGACCTGCACAGCGTCCAAGGCCCAACCTACGTCTTAGCTTACTGGTATTTCAGTTTCAGTGATGTGGAATCCCGCGATATTGGGGAGCTCCTATGTTCTGTCATTAGACAGCTTTGCGCGGGAGCGCACACTCTACCCTACCAACTGAACGAGCTTTGGGAAAAGTACGGAACCGGTGGGAGTCGCCCAACTGTATCAGTCCTCAAAGCCACGTTAAATTTGGTAGTCTTCAGCCTCAAGAACGATGAACAAGATGTCTTTTTAGTACTTGATGGTCTAGATGAATGTCCTCGTGTTGCTGAACAAAGTTTATCCAATGGACAGCAATCTTCTGAACGAAGAGATATCTTGCAATGGATCAAAAGCTTCTGCCTTGACCATTCCAATGTCCATACTCTGGTTCTCAGCCGTGACGAGTCCGATATACGCAGCTCCATTGGTGAAGCTACACAGCTTGATGTTGAAGAAGGAGCTGTTGACGATCTCCATCTCTTCATGAAGAACTGCATCAATCGAATAGTAGACGAAGCAAATTGGAAAAGTGCGTTCAGAGTTGATATGTCTTCTCGTATCAAAGGAATTCGCGAAACGTAAGCTCGATTAAAATACAGCGGTCCGGCCTGAATTATTCCTGCTGACTAGTAACAGACGCTTCCGTTGGGCCTACTTAGTACAAAAGGAGTTTTCGAGTTGCTTCGACCACGAATCCATGAGAGAAGTTCTAGAAAATCTACCGATCACGCTGGAGGACACATACGCAAACGTGTTATCGAAGAAAATACCAGAAACGTGTAAGAAGAAGGCACAGCTGATGCTCATGTGGCTGGCCTACTCTGTTCGTCCGCTGAAACTTCGCGAACTCGCCTTCGTTGCGTCTCTACCTGAGCCCGAAGCTGTACTTCAAATCTGTACTAGCAGCTTGGTCTCTCTTGACAAGGACATCGTCAAATTCGACCACTTCTCCGTGAAGGAATACCTAGTGTCAGAACGCCACTTGACATCAAGTGTATCCACGACCCCGTGGTTCTATACTCCCCCAATGCTGGCACACCTGCGAATAGCTGCGACCTGCGTTTCCCGCCTGCTCGACCCAAAGACAGTAGATCTGTTGGAGAAAGAAAGCCGACGCGAGCGAACTATCGCGAAATCACTCCGGAGACGCAATATTCAAGTAAATAGGATCGCAAGTCCTCTACTTGAGTACTCGACGATCTGGTACTTTCACGTGCAAGAGGCAGACTCCATGAGTACGCGATCAGCGCAATTGATTGATCCAAAATTAATATCTGAAAGTGAAGATTTGAGGAATCATATTCACAAGCTATTTTGCGATGAGAATCATCTGTCATTCAGATTTTCGGCTCAATCCGTATTTACACGGGAGACAACCGAAGATTTGTCGCTCTCACCGCTACACTACGCGTCTCACTTCAACCTCACTGATAGTGTGCGAAGACTGCTCAAAGCCCGGTCCAATCCTAGAGAAGCTATGAGCGTATTTTCTACTTTGAGAAATGAACCTCAAAAACAGATGACACCATTACCCATCGCGGGTATGATGGGAAATCTGCAGATCGTGAGGTCGTTTCTAGATAGCGGCATGAGAATAGCTCAGTCGGATTTTGAACATATGATAGGAAGAAGTCGCGGGGACGCAGTTGCTGTCATGACCAGCATACTGAAGGCCCAACCTGACCTTTTAATCACTGATGATACGGTGAGAGCTGCTGCCAGCAACCGGAGAACAAAGAAGTCCGTTGAGTACTTTCTGAACAATGGATTCCTCTCGAGCAAAGCCAGACTTCTGCTAGTGTTAAGTCATTGGCGCGACAGTCTCGAAGAAACAAGAACCGGACTACTGAAGGCTCTAGTGAAACATGGGGGAGATATCGGATGTACTAGCCAGGATCTTCTCAAAGCTGTTGTCCAGAATAATGATCTTCAATGGCGTATTGAGTCGATTCAGAAACTTGTACTTGAGGGATACGAACCACTTTCACTAAGTCAGGATGTATCAGAGTGCATTGCGTCGAACAGACGCGGCGGTTATGAGACGTTACTCCATCTTTGCCAGGAGTACAAAGACATCTCCTTCAGTCAAGATCAATTGGTAGCCGCGGTCAACAACAACTTTATTGGCATGCAGTTGGTGGATATCATTCTTAAGTACGACAAAACTTTAAACATCAGCCAATCTGTGATCCAAGCAGCAGCCCAAAAAATTTTCGGAGAAATGATTTTTTGTGCTTTGATGTACTATAACAAAAGTCTTGAGATCACTTGGGAGTCTCTGAAAGACGTTAAGTCGAATTCTCAATTGGCCCAAACCTTGAAGGTGCTCATGGATCACGAACATTGTGGATTTAAATTTTCTAGCAAGAAGCTAGCAGTATGGGAATGCTATGAACTTATGGAAGATCATACAGATTCTAAGCATGGAGACTGCAAATTCAAATTCTCAAAAGAGATGATACAAGCAGCCGCACGCTGGGAGCCGGACACCATCGACTATCTCCAATCACGCGCAAGACCAAACGTCACCTTTAGGAAGTACGCCCTGGAGGAGTAGACCACTGTCTGCAGGTCAAACACCTTCTCGGTCCCCGGCTACCACTCGCTCATTTACAAAGGTCGAAATTCGTCTTTGATGTTGAGCGGCCAACTACTTGCCATCTTCCTGGATTGAAGAAAGTCAGTACGGAGTATCTTACTACTACAGTCTTTACAAACGCAGCTTTCTACAAGGACTCATATCATTTTTTTGGTCTCTGGGTGTGAGACTCTTGGCCCCTCTCATTTCACGAGCGCTTGTGGAAAGACAATTGGCACGGTGAGGATGACATTGGAATTGGAATCGATGCCGCTGATGGTGGAATGGTCGTTTTTTGGAAGACTGTCTTTTTCCGAAGCTGAAAATCAGAGGGCAAATCGTGTCTGGTATTGCAATAACAATCTCTGGGCGGAACCCGCGACACATTCATCTTTTCCCTGAAGTCATCTCCGCTAGCAATTCCTTGCAGACGCAGTATTGTCGATGTGCTGTCACAGCAATGGGCCACGGTTCCCTATGGGCACGATGTCACAGAAAGGGACAAGACGGCTGCACATGGGGGATGTACTTCTTCATGGCATCATGCCCATGACTATGATATCAGACCCCATGGATATATATGTTTATGGAAATCTGAGTGGGCTGTTATTACGTTCGTTTTTAGGTACTTCACTACTGTCTCGTTATTTATCCCACACCAATGATATGAAAGCTGCACTCATGCAACAGCGTACCACAATATCACCTCACCTCACATCCCATCCCATCCCCCCCCCCCAATACTCCCACTCCTTTGAACTACCTTCCCACACATAAACAACACCTACTATCCATCTCCAATCTTCTCATCCATAACATAGCTTAGAAGCTTTTTCAGCTCAGTGTGTAGGAGTAATGTTGAATATTGAGGTGATTGGATGAGGGAAATCTGTATCTATGCAAAGGGTATGAGATGGCTATGGGAGATTGCTGCGGTTGTATGTGTATGTTGTGTATTAGATTCACGGGGTGGGATAAGTATAGTCTCTACGAAGCCGTTTGTGTTTACTGACTTATGATTGTAGAAAGGGCAAGTCTGAAGTGGGGTTTGCAGGTTTGTGATTGGGCTACATACTGGTATATTGCAGAAGAATATGGAATCTGGAGTATCTTTGGAGCGGAAATTTGGACTACAAAGAAAGGCGAGGTCTTGACAGACAATGCTTCAGTAGAAAGAGATAGCAATAGTATACTATTTGAAGAACTTGCTCGTTTGAATTTGCTTCTAAGCTCAACTAATCCACAACCACGCCCACTTATTGTTCTTCCTTCACCATTCCTATACTCCCCCAAACAACTTCCTCGCAAAGCCGCAGCGACCTCACCGAATCCAGCATCAGACTGACATGAGCGAAAGACCAATATCAAGTACGATGCCTTCCTATTGGATAGGTTTCTGACGTTTCTGTCATGCTGCACAGCGGTATAATCACATCCCCATAGGTCTCACCATGCCTGTCTCTCTCCTTTCGAGCTAGCCTTGATGCTGGGGTGTCGTGGTGCTCTCAGAGCTCAAGCCAGGAGTCTAATTAGCGGAGGACAGACCTAAGTGTTTGCTCTACCGGGTGAGCTGTGCGGAGTAGACGTGTCAGCTCGTGTCGAATGAGGTTGTTTTCGTAGGAGTGCAGGTGGTACTTTTTGGATTGAGAGGATTGATGGCTTTCGGACTTAACCCCGGCACGGCATATGATGTGACTATGTTCGGTAGCCCCTCGTGAATGGATTTCATTGAGAAAAATTCGGCACAAACCGTGGCTTTTCCGGTTTCATGCAGCTCGACTTCCGGAAAAAACGACAGAGCCATCAACCTGGACGGCTGCTCTTCGCTCATACCTGTCCAGTAGCTGAGATGGGTGTGGGATAGCTGTGAAGAATGCTTTGATAGCGGCATGCCTGGAAATCATCAATCAGACGCTAAGATGATTTTTGCAGTGAGTGAAAGTTTGCTCTCTGAAGTATCAGATCTTGCGAGACCCTATCTAGAGAAGCTCCACTCCTCCGGCTTGGGCAGCTTCATGCAAGGTTTTGAGCTGGAGATATAATGTCGAACAATTATATCCCCAGTCCCGGTAGTGAGCTTTGTCGAGCTTTCTCATTCGCAGGAACGTGAGGGCGAGGCATCCAAGGAGAAAATTCCTACCGACGTGAAAAACTTTGTATCTTGGTACGTTGGCCAAATCCCCCGTTTCGATCATGTTCATGTCCCAAGTTCTGGTCTCCAAATGGACAAGGTTCCCAACGGTTGAACCGTTGGTTCAAAATGCCTGAACTGGTTCAAATAAGGCTATATACACGGTTCGTAGTCGGTTGAAAAGTACAAACCGTTGAACCAGCAGTTGAACGGTTCAACTGCTGGTTCAAGCCAAAAAAATCGCTGTATTAGGCCCTGCGAAAAATCCATTGCTTCTACACCTCCCTCCTCCATAGTACTAACGATATCATATAGATCTTGCTGGGTAAATATACCCAGTCGAAACTATGACTTCAGGCACTCCAGTCGCTCAATAGTCTCGCTCTTAAGCCTAGCTCTATGATCCGATATCGTATGCTTAGCACCAGAAAAGACCCGTTCAGGCTCCGAGGACATTGCAGGGACGGAATAGATATCAATAGCCATCATTGATAGTAGAGGGAATCGATGACGTTGTTTTGCTGCTAGCCACCAGTCGAGTACCATTCCACACCACAGGGCCTTGTTACAACGTAACGTCCTATTGATATACATAATTCGTGAAAGAAAAAAGTCATGATATCAAGTAAGACCCATGCCAAGCCGGGTCGGATTATCATTGATCCGAACCAACAGTTGAACCAGTTCACCACCACCAGTCCACCAACTACTTATATATGGTAGGAACCAACTAACTAACTACCAAATTTGACTGGTTCAACTATTAGTTAGCCGGTTCGTGGTTCAACCATTGGGAACCTTGCAAATGGAGTAATGCTGCTATGTACTTTTCCTGTGCAACGGCAGCTTGATGGCGTCATCGCCTTCGGTCCAGAGCTTTCTAACCACCTCAATGGACTCTTCGTGGCGGGGAGCAGGCCGTGCCATGTGGTGGATTATCTCATGCTTGTATTCTCCGTTGAAAGGGCCGCGCAGTCTGTGAGAGGCAAATCTCCTGGGTTGAACGCTCGTTTGGTTCAATGTCGTAGTCATGACGGACTCCACATTATTCTGTAGTGTACAAGATTGAAGGCACGTAGATTCTGCGTGCTTCGTATCCAATTCACAATCATTGCATCCCTTGTCCTCCACGGTGACGAGAGCACATCGTGTTCCCGAAAAATATCCTCTGATCCACCCGACCCGGGAACTGTCTGAGATTGTTTTCGAATTGTGTAAACTTAAGCGTGTCGGTGTCCAAATCAGTGCCACTATGGTTCCTATTGTAATTGCCATCCATCCAGCCTCGCTTGAGCCGATGAGCTTCTGGTACGGGAATCTCGCCATTTCATACGACCCCGCGACATAAGTCCAATCCACAGCCCGAGCAGCCTATCCGTAATAAACAGAAACTTTCCCTCATCATTTTCATTGACAAATTTCCATCCAGTCCCACTTTTTCAAACGCCTGTGCCGATGCAAAGGTCAGGTTTATCATATCATTAAGATCAGGATACTTTATGTTTCCGATAAGATGATCGAAGCGCTCGAGGGAGACGATAGGAAGGCCGTCAGGAGTATATAAATGGTGTTTTTCCTTCGCCTCGGTCCTTCACATAAACTTTTCTCCTTCGTCCTAATGGTTCGGTGGCTGCTCCCAGGCCAAGTGGTGTATATGGAAGTACCCAACAGCGACTTTGGGTCCACGATAGATTTCCAAGGTATCCTCGTGGAAAAGAATATATATTTAGTAATCCATCGTTTCTCAGGACTCAGATGTTCTTCTGAAATGAATCCTCGAATCTCTGAATGATGGTTTTCGTGTTTGCCGATACACACAATCCTCGAGTTTTAGATGCTGGAGGCTTGTGTTTTGTGGTACCAACTCGATCACAACTTCTTCGATCGTATTGTCTTCAGATTGGGGATCAGAGAACCCGCCATGAAACTTTTCAAAGAGCTTCTCGGAAGACTCTTCATCGTTGAAAGACTCTTCATCGTCGTCCTCGGAAGAAGCTTCAAATAGCTCGTAACCCTCTAGCGACACAATAGACGGCAGTGCAGCACAAACCAACAGGTATTGAACGTCATAAGAAAGTGAATAGGACAAATTTCGAGGTGTGCGACAGATCCCAACATGGCGCGAGTCAAAGCTTTCGTGAAGCTGTTGATCCCTATCGTAATCTGGCTAGGTAGTCGTTCGTCGGCTCGGCGTAGACCTCGCTGCCGTCATTCGAAATCGGCTGTTCAGACCAGCAGCTTCATGAATGATGTTGACTTTGTGGTTGATGGTTGGTTGATGGGGAAATGACCCGGGTAAGCAATCTTGCAGCCAAATGTCGGGGTCGCCGGCTCCTGGTTTGAGCATTCACTTGCGTTGCCTTCTGTGAGTATCAACACCTTTTCGGGGACCATCTTTCCGATAATGTGTCCAGAATGTGCCGCTGACCTCTGTACAAAGATAGGCATATGTGACCACTCAACGCGCTTCGACTGAGCCACCCGATGACTTTGCAAGATAAATGGACGATGTCTTGAATGACGAGACAACTGTGAGGGTTGCAAGATGAGTCAGACGAGCGTACTAGAGGTCTAGACGTGTAGTGATAGCAACAATCTCATTATCGATCACTCATAAATTTTGTTCACTTCTTTCGTACTTGCGTCGAAGGTAACCAAATCATTCGCAACGCTCTTGTTACCCATGCCCGTCACCCAGTGATAGCAACCTAATCTATCTGTCATGGGAAGCAAGTGCTTAGAAAATCTGGAGCCCATGCTGTAGGTGGTAGGAGAGCTGTTCAGAAAAAAGAAGAGAGAAAGTAGTGGAGGTATTGTAATGGGGTTCTGAAGGGGATGCGAGAGTCTCACTCGATGAAGGAGTCGCACATCTGGGCTGTGAGAAGTGCTCACTACCACATCTGTTGGGCCCGAATGATCAGAGTATATGATATATAGGTACAAAGAAGTCCATGCAAGGGCGCGGTAAGACAGAATAAATGTTGTTATAGAAGATATACCATTGGCCATTGGCCAAAGGCCAGTGGATGGTAGGTATATGGAAAAGAAAAAGAGAAGGAGGGTTGGAATTATTTGGGGGTTTATATACCTTCCAGTGCCTCCGATTCACAGCATTGTGTTATAAATGTTAGGGGCGCACGTGAATCATGAAAATGAATCACGGAGATAGATCTTAGCCGTGAATGATGGAAAGTGAAGCGGGAACTTATTCACTGTGTTGAGTATTGTGACCGAACTTGAGACAGTGAATTCGCCCCCCCCGCAAAAATGATTGTCGATTTCCACCTACTAGCGCACAGAGATTTGCAAATGAATTTTGCTGGGAGGGCAAGTGCTCTTATGAAGACGCTGTGACACCATCTGGAAAGAGCCATATAGTAATAAATCGAGTGAATAGTGGCAACGGAATAGTGGCAAAGACAATGTGACAAGAGATGTTCAATTTGAACATGTGAAGCCGCCTCAAACCATATTGTACACTATGTACATTCCCTATAAAGATGTGAATGCTGCTCATGTGACAGTATTCGCCCATGCTTCCTTGCCCTAACATACAATATCCATGCTTCATTCTGCTGCGCATACGGTCGCTTCATCCAGTCGGGGTGACCCGGCAGCTGTCTCATTCCCTATCCACCCCCAAAGAATATGTCTCCTCCATGAATTTCATCAACACAGGCGGGACACTCTCATCCGTCGCTCGGATCGTAATACGATAGAGCTGTAACCATTAACGCCAAGCCTCTTGCTTTGGAGAGCAATCTCACTTACCTGAGTGTCCCAATTCGGTTCTAGCCTCAGCAAACATCCTAGTTTTCCCACTCCCGTGTGCAAGACACTCGCTCCCACCACGTTTTTCTCATTTGGATCTACTCCTTTCAGGATTCCCCATCCAAAAGCCTCCGCCATTCTCTTTGTCCACTCTACGTCACCCATTGCCTTGCCTCGCCCTCCACCGTCCCTGAGACCGAAAACACGTTGGGCTTCGCGCGGGGCACCTCCTATTTGCCGCCATCTTTTGAAGAAGTCATCAGCGGATAGGTCGGCTGCGTCCATGAATTTATGCATTACAACCGGCAACTGTAGAGTAATCGCCTGTAAAGCGCCAGCGAGGTAAGAAATGCGGATAGTCGGAGGCAGGGAGAAGACGCCTTTAGCTTCGAACATAACAGTTTGTTGCGCTTGCCCCTCCGGCTGTACCGAACTGTCCGGCGCACTTTTCGTATCGATACGTAATTGATCCGCTGAATTAGGATTGTCTAGAGTAGTGGTAAATGAGCCGATTGGGGAAGGAGAGCGATTGGTAAAGTAGAGGATGAGACAGCCCATAGCGCCACGGTACTCAGAGCGGAGACCGAGCTGAAACTGAGTGTCTTCATAGAGAATAGATTCGGCGGTGAAGAGAAGACGGCGGTAGCCTGGTTCCCACCCCGGAGAGAGGTGGGCAGCAGAAGCGAGGTTGGGAGGCGGCTGGGAGGGGTTTGAAGACATGTCGAGATCTTCGAGGCCGTGCGTATTGCCGTTGGTTGTCGGGCTGTCACTGTCGTTGGTAGTAGCGTTTGATGTGCCATTAGCAAGAACGTCATTCGCTGTAGGAGTGAAGGAGCGCTTGAGGCCAGTGGATTGGGTTAGGCGAGTTTCTTTGGAGTCCGCATTTGCGTCTTTGCCACCAACTATCCACGTCCGCTTGTCGCTGGTGCCAGCGTGCTTGCCATGAAGTCGAGAGAGGAGGGCTGATGTACGTTCTGGGAAAGGTGGCATTTCATCGCAGACTGTTCGTAGAAGGTCGTCCGTGGGGAGTGTTGCGAGGGTGAGGTACTCGCAAGCTCTTTGCTGTAGCTCTGAATCTAGCGTATGGCTGTAAGCCCTGAAGACGACCAGTAGTTGCGTTTTGATTTCTGGGAAAAGATTGACGAATTTGATGAAGGAAGAGAGCAGGATGGCTCTTGTGCTTGAGGAGCAACCCTGCATCTTCGTTTGCAGTGCTAAAAATTGTTCGATAGGACTGCAACCATTCTTATCTGCGACCAGGTGGCCAAACTCGCCCAATACATAGCCTCCAATCTTGACCAGCGTTTCGTGACATTGCTCTGCCTTGACGTAGTTGAGGATGTTTTGAGCTGCATAGACTTGAAGCTCTTCGTTGTTGGTGACGATTTGGATCACACGCTGCCATACCTCTTCACTGACATGATCACCAGCCATTGCAATTAGTCGCAATGAAATGTCCACATACCACTGAATATCTGTGGCATACTTCTCGGTCAAAATTGCGATCTTGAGCACCATCTCTTCTCGAATGGCAAAATCTGCGCTTTGCAGATACTTCAAGAGCTCGTTGACTATGGGTTGAGAATTTGTGGGATCACACATGCTGTAAAGCAGATCCAGACCTTTCCGCCTCACGCTAATGTCTCTATCTCGTAAAGATCCAATAATAATATTTTGATGCCTTTTGATTGGATCCAGTGTCTCGGCGCGAGCAGCAAAGTGGGTCATGGCGTCGAGTCCCAGATACCTGACGTTGGTTTCGCGTGATTGTATGAATTTTCCTAGCCTTGACGATATCTGCACCATCAGATTGTGTTCTGTGTCCAGATGTATAACAAGATTAATAGCTTCGAATAGAACTGCGTTTTGCGCATTGTTCTGCTGTACATTTTTCGGCATTAGCATTGCTTCGTGTAGTATCTGTTGGAGTGACTCTCGTATCAAGCCTCGGACGTAAGTATCCTCTATTCTCATGTTAGCAAAGACAAACAAAGCTTGATGAAGTTAAGGGTGCCGACCTGAGGGTGGATAGTACTGCATCAACCGTAGCAGCTTCACTTGAATCCATGGGCAAGGTACTTTGTAATATAGGTAGTCTGGCGCGATGTCGTTGTCCACCACGATCTTTTTCAGACGTTGCGCTGCCTTGACGTATCCACCCTTGTACTGATCTGGCTGATCCTGAGCCAAGGCCATTACTAGCGAGGTGACCGAGAGGCACACGCCCATATCCGGGTCGTCCATTAGCGAGATGATTCTCTCCGCCCATTCTTGTTGTACGATGCCTGGGTATTTCCGGTAAAGCCGTAGCAAGGTCAAAGCCGCTTTCTTCTTGACGAACGATTTCGAGGTCCTGCTTCAGTCAGCATTGGCCCATTTCTTCTCTCATCGCATACGGACGGTGATATCAGCAACATATGTACATCCCCACTCAATGCCTCGCCCATTTCTCTTCCGCCAACATTTGCAATGGCATGCAATGCCAAACAGTTGAATAGCTCATTGTGCCCCAGCAAGTCCTTCCTAATACTGTTCACTACTAAATGAAGCAATTCATGCTGTTCATGTAAAAATAACGTAACGGCCAGATAACCAATCTGCTTCTCGCTGTACTTGTTTGCACTGATCAAATTGACAGCCTCAAGGTGTCCGAAGTCGACATTCCACCCTAGTATGTAGATGTAAAGTAGTTTGCACACGTATTTCTTCTTGTGGTACCCGTTCAGATTTCCGTCCTTGAACTTTTGCCGGATGTTTGCCAGCTCTTTGTTGATCCTTTTCTCTTCCAGGTCTCTTGCCCTTGCATTTCTGAGGTCGGCTATGAATTGTACGAGGCCTCGCATTGAGCTGTTGTTTCCGGCCGATGACCGGCCCAGGAACCCGGCTGCCGCCGCGCTCGCCATCTAGAGAGATGCGCCAGCTTCACTGGAGGTGCGTTTGGGGGAAGGTGATGAATGCATCGGGGAGCACCCCACAATTTGAGAATGCCAGATGCAATGCTAAAGTATTGTGTGTAAAGGAGCGTGGTGTGATCCCCCCCGTGTTTTGGGGGCCGAAGATGGCGACTGCAGGAAGCTGGGTATCTGCAGAATTGGGGCAAGCAGAGAAATTCTGGATTGGTCTGAACTCGAGATAGATACGTAGCTGGAGTGAAGGAGCGGATTGATTGAAAAGCGATGCATTTTGGAAGTCATGGCCCGATAGGGTTAACGCAATATCTATCGATTTTCCGCTAGTGTACCTAGTGCCCGCGAACGATTATTTCGGGCATTGGCGGGCTTGGCGAGGATTGTTATGCAACGACCTCTATCATCGATCTTCGTGCTTTATATCCCGCAAAATGGCGCTTTCCTAATTTCCATACAACATACTTTCCCAGACAGCTTTCACCACATAGACTCCGAAGTCTTTCCCGATCCACACGCTTGTATGCCAGAGCGCAGGCTCGATCTCAATGAAGCCCAACGCCAAGGCCACGGAAAATCGAGGCGGTAGTTTCCTATCTATTGGCTCCGCAGGGTGCTGATTTGGCCAATTAATACATCACGGCCGTACGTGGAGTACCCCGCTTCTTGATGCGTATTCGCTGACGAAATCTTTTGGCGACCTCTTTCGGTTCTTGTAGCCGAGATTGGATGCTATTATCTGTAACAACAATTTCTCATGGTGTGAAGATGCTGACTAGAACCTCGTTCTTGTCCAAGAAGTGAAGAAAGCCCAGCGGACCGACGTGTGGAAAAACCAGGTGCTCGGAATCCCCGCGTGCGCCCACGCTAGCATGTCGAGATCTGATTGGACGAGAGCTGCAGGAAGGCTGAAGCAGTCAGCTTCGCTCAGACCGGTCGAGGAGCATAATCCCTGGGAATGAGTCAACAAAGCCCGGCCGTGGCGGAAACGATGTCAACACGTCTTTGTCGTGATAGCCTCCTGCTATCAAAGAGACAAACTTACCGATCTTTGGCCTTCTGAGTGGTCTTTTCTTCATAGCTCGAGAATCAATCCTACATCCCTCCATGATCACAGCAGGTTCTAGACCCTCGCTACTACCACTATGAAATACCAATCATTGGATTGAGTCAATCCCAAGTCCGGCACAGTTGTGGCAACTCTGACGAATTATTCAACTTCAGTCTATTCTACCTACTGGTCCATAACGGCTTACAATCCCACAAATCCAGAACAGCATACAACCATACAAGTCCAAATCGACTTATTATTATCCTTAGATCACAATCATTGTCCACTATGGAGTCTCTATTTGATAGAGAGACCCAAATCTTTTAACATTTCTACGAGACAATTTATTCACTGATTCTTCAAGTCAGTCAGTACCTAATAAGAGGTCAGTGTGATCAATCAAAGTATAGTGAGCCTCCTACAAGGAAGTCAAATTAGACCTCTTAGTTGAGCACGTTCGAAAAGGAAGGTGTTGATGTTACGTATCAAAGTGGCATGCTGCTGAAAGGCCATTCTGGCAGGTCATGCTGCATCATAGGGGTGATATTTGGTGTTGCATTATGGGGGTGTATTGGGAATGATGACAGCACCTCTTTTCGATAATGAATACCTGCCAATCAATCCTTAATCCTCCTCATATGTTTGAGCAGGCCGGCATGACGGTTGACGTTTTTGCTCGCAATCCGAATTAAGTAAGGTAGGGTAGGGAAGGCCGGGACTATTGCAGAGAATGCTAACGATCCGTAATATCTGTCTGCAAGGTCTCTTGGCAAAACATGCCTCCATAATTCTTCTATACAATCATCCTATATACTATTCTCACCTGGTGTGCCATGGTCACCGTCACTGCCATGCGGCAAGGCCGCTGAATAGCGCACCTCGTGCGATCTTCGCACTTGGAACCCTATTCCTCAATTAATTGTTGCACCATTGATAAGTAGTAGGATACCTGATTCTCATGTGTAAGGGTGATTATTCGAAATTGTCATGGCTACCAAGCGAAGGCTGATTAGGCGAGCCGTGGGATACATACGACACTTTGGCCCCCAAGCTTTGAGGATAAAATGATCCTTCTCTCATATTTTTTTTTTGTCTTTCTTCTTACAAGAGTAGCTTGTGGTGCTAAACCGTCTAGTATGGCTTCAGAAATTGTGAAATTGGCGGCGTTGGTATTGACGAGTACGGTCAAAGTTGATGACTACTTGCAAACACACCGTCTCCCTTTCCCTACCTTCCACGAAGACGGGCCGGTCGATCTAAAGCTTTCTGATCCTATCGAGGCAGCCCGAATCGCGGCGCTTGAGGCTTCAATCAGACTGGGTGACCTCTTGCGTGGGCCAGTCGAGCTCGTGCGGCCAACGGTACGTCTCTATACTCTCATTGTTCATAAATCTCCCGCACTGACGGGCCAAAACTTGCCAACAGGTCAATGCGGTCAGTCTCGAAGCAATCTACAAGTACGAAATCTACAGCAAAGTACCTATCCATGGCGAAATATCCACCGTTGAGCTTGCCAGGTTATGTGGTATCAACGAGCCAGATCTGCGTCGGATTCTTCGATTTGCCATCAGCCACCATCGCATCTTCTTAGAGCCCCGCAAAGGCATGATCACTCATAGCGCGGCGTCACGAAGAATAGCAGAGGACTCCGTGACACGCGATGGCCTGGGGCTCCAATTTGATGATGCGTGGCAATCTTTTGCGAGGGTCTGCCGTGACACGGCTTGATTGTTCAACGTAGACACTGACTCCCAATTTAGACCGTTGAGGCTATGCAGAAATGGAAAGAGCGAGAGCCAACGCAAACTATACGTTTTCTTTTATTCGTTCCCCAATCGAGCAACAGTTGCCATTACGGGACCTATGGGGTTTGTGACTACCTATGGTACTTCGTACCCGCTTGACATCCACGGTCCAGACCCAATAATAAGAGATGAGTAATTACTTCTATTGATCTTGGCTGACGAGAATCTTTTTCAGGGGTTCAGCCTGGCACACAATACCGACAAGTCGGTATTCGACTATCTGGAAGCAAACCCTGCAAAGGCAAAGCGCTTCGTCGGAGCGATATCCTCCTTCGCCTCCTACAAAGGCAACGGACCCGAGTTCCTGGCCAAAGGCTACCCCTGGGCCTCCCTCGGAGACAAGACCGTGGTCGATGTTGGCGGCTCCGAAGGCAAATACAGCATCGCACTAGCCCACTCGTTCCCCAATCTCAAATTCATCGTCCAAGATCTTCCGGCCGTTGTTAGGGCTGTCGGCACTAAGCAGCTCATACCGTTGGAGCTTGCCGATCGGGTGACGTTCATGGCTCACGACATGTTCAAAGAGCAACCGGTTTCCGCTGGGTCTTCCATGACTGGCCGGATGCGTATGTGGTGAAGATTCTGCGGCAGTTGATACCTGCTTTCAAACCGGGGGCCCGACTCATCATCAACGATACCATCCTGCCGGAGCCGAACACATTGTCTGAATTGCACGAGAGGAAGATCCGGTAAGTGTTCCTTGTCTCCAGCAAACATAATGGTGCAGCAAGCCGACTTTGAGCCAGTGCGTTAGACATGGTCATGCTGTCCTTCTTCAATTCCCGCGAGCGGGAGCGAGACGACTGGGAGAGGATCTGCCAGCAAGTGGACAGCCGTCTCAAATTCGTAGATGCCTGGGTGCCGGAGGGTGCTGCCCTCGGCATCATCGAAGCTGTGTGGGACGACGACAAGGCCATGGATGTTGCGATTGTGAAGGGGGTGGATAAAGTGCAAAGAGTGAACGATGAAGTGAACATGGTGAATGGCGCGAACAAGATAGACGAAGTGATTGAGGTCAATGAAGTCAGCGAGATAAATGGAGAGCTTATAGTGCGGCCAAATACCGGGGACGGCGTATTCGGACGTTGAAACGGGTCATTTGATATCATTAGCGAATGCTCGCACGAAGACTCACGAACGGCTAGATAGATATATACACGCGGGCAACCATTCACCTATCTTGAACACCATCACTCAGACTCCCCTGCTAGTTAGTCACATCAATAATTCATTCCATAGAAGTCCAACATGACCAGACCATCCCCCCCCCCACCCCGCCTCGCATTCTCCACTAGCGCCCCGAACCCCATCTGTCAATCCTCACCAGCACCATCTCAACCAACACACCAACGCCACCCTTCATATACCGCACCATCCAACCTCAAAATCAAAATTTCCCCCCTCAGCCCTAGCCCTGCCCCAACCTCCCTTCCCTGGGGACATCCATACTCAGAAACATACATCACAACGCTCCAATCTCCCCCCAACCCAACGTACTTACCCCCCCTCACAACCCTACCTCTCATCTCTTTTCTTTACTAAACAGCAAACATACTACCCTCCTTTCCACGTAGACACGACATGCCAAGGTGGATTCGATAGAGCCAAGACTATATACCTTATGTGATTGAAGATAGAGTAGGTACGCTGGAAAGGGGTAGCGTAGCGCGGTCACTTAAGGTATGATGAGCGGAAATGTAGGGGGACGAGACTTTTGGGGGAGCGGGGGGGGTTGCTTGTTGGTGTGTTTTTTTGATGAGGGGGGGGGGGTTCTAGAGGAGGTTGAGAGAGAGATCGTCGCGTGAGAGGGGTTGGTGAGGATTTTGGAGCAAATGTGTTGCGTGGTGGTACGATTGGGTTCGGGCTTTGGATGAGTAGGGTTGTAGCGTTGATGGTTAAATTAGAAGGGTTTTTTGCTGTTTGGGGGGGTTGTGCCGTTGGACAAAGGATCTTTGACTGCTTTCTGTTGTGCCAACGATGGACGTAGATCTCGCATTTTGCTAAAGCCTTTCACGATATACCAGATTTAGCATTGAGGTGCTCACAGATTTTGTTAAGCCTAAAGAGCTAGACTACACATCCTGCAAGCAACCCCACAGTGCACCTCGCCCTCCCTACTAGTAACCTTTCTCTCTTCCCCGTCAACGCACCACTCCCCTCGCATGCATGTTGTATCAAGAAGCCAAACGCAAACTCCAGTTTAAAAAGTGGTATCACCCTTCGCCTTTGCAATGCCAGATGCCTCCCAGCACCAGTAGTCGACCCAACACCTCCTACGCACCAGCGGCCTTGGTTGTGAAATCGGTCTCGGTGGGAAGGATGTCGCCGGTAGAAGATTTCTCGCAATTGCAGGCATCTGGAAGGTGTTAGAAGCTTTCGTGGATCTAGGAGGGTGGAGGAGGGGGCAGGGCAGAATGACTCACCCGCAGCACGAGCGCCGCAGGCACAGGTTGATCCAGCGGGCTTGGCGTTCTCCTGGCTGGCGCGGTTGCAGTTACATTCGCCGGCTGGACGGGCAACTATCATCACATCATACATGTTAGTATCATGATAGACTAAGCTCCAGACTGAGAGAAAAAGCAGAAGCATTGCAGATTGTAGCGTAAGCAAGCAAGCTCCCCGCAGCAGCGTGCTCGGTGGGGAGAAGAAGACTTACGGCACGAGCATCGGGCACCAGCGACAGTATTCTCAGCTTTGGCTTTCTCGCAGGTACATTGGAGAGCTGATTGCTTGCCGCAGGAGCATTTGGCTTCGGCTGCGCAGACGCAAGTTTGGGGTGCGCCGGAGCGGCCACAGCAGGTGGTTGGGACAGTCATGTTGGATTGAGAGAGGTTGATGGAGGATATTTGCTTAGAAGGTATAATTGTGGTATTGAGTGGTGTGGTGCTGGAGATTGTCTTTGAGAATGTTATAAATGTGAGTTAATGTTGAGTCAGGAAAGTGTGAGAGAAATTTATACGTCAGCCTGCGTTATCGGTAAGGCTGATTTGTAAAATCTGGAATCCGATTGGTCGGATAATTGAGGCTGAAGCTTCTTTTTCTTGGCGGCTCTGCGAATGAGATTCTCGATATTGTCACTCACGAAAGTTAATTCTAACACTTCCTAAGTAGTGTCCAAAGTTAAAGGATCTTCGACATGGAGGTGAATACATATGCATCACACGAGGTCGCCGTTCAGTTTAAAAAGCAGAATGCCCAGATATACCGTGCGAGACAGGCGGAACGCAAAGTTCGTGCTCAAGCCAGCGAGTTTCAAGCAGACGCTGTTAGCCTCTACTTGATGGAGAGGAGATTCGAGGTAGTCCGTATAGAATCTAGCCAGGCTCTTGAAGATCTGAATGAAAACCGATTCCAACCGTACTGTGGGCACCAAAGCTCAGGCGCAATGCCAGGAAGATTACAATGTCGCACTCATTGACTTCGCTTGACTGAAGTGCCCATACTCTAATCGTGCAACGAATGTAGCGATGATAGTGGCACCGTCACAGCATAGACCATCTCTTGCGGAGATCTTACTCTTTTGTCAGAGCATAACAGGTCATGGCCCAGTATTTGGAATTCACTGCCGTTGCCAATAGCACAACCTGTAACCTCGCATCAAGTAGGAATTCTTACCTTTTCACTTTGTTTCGTACAACCCTTCAAATGAAAGTTGTCTTTGATCTTATGCTTCTAATGACAGGCTGACCAGTCTTGGTTTGCAGTGGCGTTATTGTCAAAAGCGACGTGCTGCGGGCCCCAACATATCTGAGCTGGCTGGATAGAAGGACATCCCAATATCTGAGCCTCTGAACCTGTAGGTCCCACTGATGCTGCACTGTTCAGACTTTCGGCACTAGAGAGTGTCAAATTTGTCCAGCAGGAGCTGGCAGACATTGGTCACTAATGGAAAAGTGGGTGAGTTGAATAATCTCCCATCATCGTATGGTAATCAAGGTAAGGTGGGATACACATCTCGAACCTACCATCCCTAATCGAAGTCCCAATTCTCAAATCCCCCAGGATGGGGACTTTCGCAGAAGTATCAACTTGCGTTTCACGGCTCCGCACTCGCCTCCACACTCTCCTTCATCAAAGTAAAGACATCATCGCCTTCCTCTCCCCACTCCTCCACCCATTACCCATCCACCCCAGCCCCTCCCTTACCCCGAACACCCACCCCATCACCCCCTTCACCACCCTCATCAATCGCACCAACATCCCCCAATCTCTCCACCTCAAGCCCAAACCTCACATCAAGCCCCTCACGACACGGCCCCCCCAAAACATGCCGAACCTGCCCCGCCGTATACCCACACTCATCCCTCAACCACGCCCTAACAACACCCTCTTTCAATCTCCTCTGCACAGCCGCCGAACCCTCATAGAACCACTTTTCGATCCCCAGAGCGGCGTTGGCGACGAGGGCGAGATAGATGGGTTTCTGGTGGTGTGAGGTGTGTGTTTTGAGGAGGGTGGTCAAAGGATGATTAGAGGGTTTGTTTTCTTCGTTTCGGCAGAGGAGGGCCAAGGAGAGGAGGCTTAGGAGGGGGACGGTGAGGGTGGGAAGGAAGTGGGGTTGGAGCGTTATCTTGGATTTAGTGGAAAAGAGCCGGATGCGGAGGAGGGATAGGAGTGGGGAGGCGATGTAGGTGAGAAGGAGTGCGTAGATGATTGTATCTGCGATGGATTCGGCGTTGTTAGGGATGTGGAGCTTGCTGGTCATGATGAGCGGTGTAGGGTTGTTCCTGATGGTTAGCTGTTTCTTTGTTGTTTCGTCTTGGGAACGAGGAGTGGAAAGGTTGGAAGATGAAATTTGGAATCGGAAAGTAAACTTGTGGTCAAACTTGAGGTCAAAGTGTTGACCTTATGTCATCTACTGTATCTTCCCCACCGAGAATGAAAGAAAATAACTCCCCTCTCCTCAACAACATACCATCATCGTAGCTCAATTAAAGTAAGGTAAGGTAAGTAGGTTACATATCTCCAAACCACCACAATATCAAAAAGTATGAACTTGACGTTTCCAGGTGCCAGTCACACAAAAGCACCCTCACTCATCAAGTAAAGAAAAGAAAAATCATCACCTTTCCGTGGCTATTTCTCCCCCATCACCACCCATCAATTATCCACCTCATCATCCACCCCTCTAACACTCTGCCCTTGCCCCTCACCCTCACCTTCAACAGTCTCAACGGCCTCAACGGCCTCAGTCCCCTCACCGCCCTTAGCTCCCTCAACCCCCTCAACCCCCTCAACCACCCCCGCACTCCTCGCCCTCGCCTTCGCCTTCGCCTCCCAAAGCGAATGCGTTCTCCGTCCCCTAACCCACGGTCTCGCGCTCCCCTTTACAACACTAATCTGTCCCTTGCCCACCACTTTCTTCTCAAGCAGAGGTTTAGCACTGCCCTGGACGACGGTGATTGCATCCTTCAATTTCTCTGTTTGGAGGTCAAGGTTGAGCTTAAGGTCCAGATCGGAATCGGGCTCAAGGTTTTCATGATCGGGTCCGGCCATGATACCCCGGGCCTGCGTGGCCGTGTACCCGCGTTCGTTTCTCAACCAAGCTTTTACGATTGCACTTCTCGATTTCTTTGTGAGGTAGTAAAAGGGTGTGTTAAAGATACACCCTAGTGTAAAACCAGCGCCCACTGCGAGCAAGTGATGGGAGGTACGAACTGTCCAGTCTGACTCGTATGGACCACGTACGTTTATGGTGAGCAAGTCGAGAGCGACCGCCACAAGGGCCAAGAGGATTATGTTCATGTGCATCGCAAAATTGGAGATGCGAGGATCTTTATCGTTGCGCCAAATGCGGAGGAGGCGTAGGGATATGAGGGGGATGTAGATGGCGAGGACGAAGATGGCGAGGAGGGAGACGAAGAGATCTGTGTTTCTGCCGTTACTGGTGAAGCGCTGGTAGCTGCTGCGGTATAGATCGCGGAGAGGACCAAGCAGAGGGATGCGGAGCTTTCCGGCCTGCGATTTGACAATCGACGCGCCTGGAGGATTGAAGTCTGCTGTAGAAGGAGAGGCGGAGGATGAGGTTGTGGCTGTCGTTGTAGGGCAGGGGGAGTGGGAGTTGGCAGCTGGGTCGTAGCAAAGAGCTACGATGGACGATGATGAGGTTGTAATTGTAGCAGCAGATGTAGACTTTGCATTCGAGGCCGAAGTCGAAGAGGACGTTGTCATTGCGCTTGTTGTACTTGTAATAGCAGATGTAGACTGTGCGTTCGAGGTCGAAGTCGAAGAGGACGTTGTCACTAGGCTTGTCGTTGATGTTGACGAGGAGCTCACGGTGTTCGTCTCCTTGGCCGACTCACTAGTCGTCTTCACAGCCGCAGTCGCAATCGCCAGATTCGTCGTCGATTCAAGTACAGAAGTCGTCTTCACACTCTCGGAACCCACGCCAGTGCTCTTGCTCGGAGAAGCCGCACTCACAGAAGACGCAAAGATGTTCGAGGTGCCCGCCGCTGTCATAGTCTGTAGGCTAGAAGTTGAGGACTCTGTCGTGGAGCTGCCGTAGCAGCCCAGTCCGTACGGTTTGAAATCGCGACAGTAGGGCACTCTAGCGGGACAGCATTGTGGAAAGGGTGAGGCTCTGCTAGAGCAGTTTGATGAGGCGTGGTCGTAGCAGATGGCAGGGCCGGAGCAGATGGTGCCGATGGGGCAGCAGCCGGAGGTGCCGAGGGCGGCATTGAAGTTGCAGGCGGTGTTCTGGTTATTTCCATTCGTCAGAAATGGTAGGCGTCTTAAGCCGAGTGGGAAGACAAACAACTGTCGACAAAGACAAAGGGGTAGGGAAAAGTAAGACTCACAGCTGCGCAGCAAAATTCACCACAGCACGATTCACCCGCCACGCAGAACGTGTTGCCGCAGCATGTGGATCCACTCGGCATGCAAAAGGGGGCCACGTCAGAAGCTTCGGCTATGCAGCATTGATCTGCCATTGACATCAGTAGTCATTCCCTGCCACCGCTTTGTGTGAATGAAGACGCACTACCAGGGTCGAAACATTCGCAACTCATCTCTCTTGCACCTAAATCATTTGCACTGCTTGGAAAGACCCAAATATCACCGGCGGTAACATTGCCATAGAGAGGCGCTGCTAAGGTAGCGAATCTCGTGGCGTTGGTCGTGAAGGCGTGAGGTGTGAGGGCTTGGGAGGTCGCGTTGAGCATAAAGATCGGCGCGAGAAGCCCAGACGCAGACGTGTTGGAGCACTGGGTGACAATAGAGAAGAAATAGAGCATTAGTGCAACGAGCATGGCGGTGGTATGAGTTCGCGATTTCATGTTGTGGTAACGGGTCTCCCGATTGGTCGCGATTATGCTGACACAAGGTGTCCAAGGCGGTGAGGCAACGAGTGGGATTCCGGATTGAAGCCGAGCGATGCTATCGCGATGTAAGCAAGATGAATTATTTTAATGGTGATTTGTTGATGATTTATTGTTGAGCAAATTCAAATTGAGAGATGATGTTCAGAAACAGAAAATAAATTAAGGCCAATGTGTTGACACCGGGCTCCTGGACTACCAATGTTTACATCTCAGCCACACTCCAGTGACGCAACTTGGCCTATGCGTGAATAGCTAGCAATAATATGATGTGAAACAATGATTTGATCCGTAAAGAGAGAGGAAGACCTTCTTTTCCATCTCTCAGTTTGCCACCCTTGACAACCCACCGCCTTCCAATAGGTCTTTATTCATCTGATTAGCCTCATGCATTCTTATAGATATGTACGTCAATTGGAAGACAGCCCACGAACTCCGGAGAACACCTATCGCTTAAGTTTACATCACCAAGTCCAAAGAGTTCCCATACTACCATCAGCGCAACAAGATTGAATCCAAGTTCGAGGGGCTCTCTCATGTTGCCCACGCTTTCCTTTGTTTGCCTACGTATATACCGAGTCAGCATATCTCTTTTGAGCTTGATTGGAGCCCAGACTAACAACACCGAACGCTCCCGAGAAATATTTGAATCAATTCGGGTCGCCTCAAGGATGATGAAAAACGGCTCGGATAAGCTAGGGTACTTACGAGGATGAATTGCTTGTCAGTGGCAGGACGAGTCCCGCTCACCGCTAGCTTTCCCTTGGTTATGGCGGTGTTGTCGATGCTTGCGGTGCTCTTGGGGAGATCCGTGGGCTTTGAGGTCATTGTCCACTGGTGACTTCCCGCCCAGATACTGCCAAAACCGACTCAAGTCCTTTACTGCCTTTCCCCTTGCATTTTCGGCCACAATTCGGTCACTAGCTGTCCTTCTGAATGCCAAGCATTCATCGCCATTGGCGTCTTTGCAGTTCGCCAGCCCGTGCATGGGGTCCTTTAAGATTTGCCCACTACCAAATTCAAGCTCGCTCTCGCGCCTTATGACACTCATTTCATCAGCCACAGTGGAAAAGTCTCTTTGCATGGCCAACTTTTCGTCCGGGGTGACGATTTGGTCAAGAAAATGTCGAGAGGGCTCGTCGGATTTGACTGCAACATCATCATTGTTGTCCCTTGTAGCTTTCTTCTTACTCTCCCATTTAATGCTACTTTTCCCGTAGCTTGCCTGCGTTCGGCACTTTGACAACGGAAACATGGGATTGAGGTAGTGCTGGTTGAACATATGACCTAAGGATAAATCGGAGTCAGTGTGACCTCGTTGTACAAGACACAGTCAGTTCGTAGGCTACAGCTGAGAAGCAAATCAGGGGTCAAGAAGCTCTTTCTCAACGTTCAATACATTTCGACACGACCACTACTGAGATGGAGAGCCTACGTACCTGAGGCCCCCATTCGGACAAATACCGAGCCAGCGTAGCGGGTCTCCAGTACATCCTGTACGGAATGGAGCACACCCCAGCGAGGGACAAGGTCGTATTCGTTGACATAATGCTCCATATGAGAAATGCTATGCTTGCCTTGCTTGGCATACGTAATGTCAACTACAGACTGAACAATATTTAGTGGTGATGGCTCTGATGATTGTTCTCTGGATTGAGTGGTCGCACAAGGCGACGCAGGCGCGAGAGACGGATTCGAGAAATGCGACGCCGCAGATCCGAATGTATAGACCTCGAGCTTTGACATGGTCCTAGCTGGTAGCTGTGCAAGGAGGTCGTCGATCGCGAGGGAGGCAATGATACCGCCCTGAGAGTGGCCGATGAGGACTACTTTCGAGACAGTTGGGTCAACGAGGAAGGCTTTAACTTGGTCGTAGGTCAACCGAACGCCAAAGTCGTGGTATGAAATAGCTCGTTGGATCAGACACTCTCCAAGGTCAGCAAATATACCATAACTGCGTGTGGAAATTTTGTCAACTATCGGCCCAGATGATTGAGGAAGCAGCCGCATACCTCTTGTTGTGGAGGCCGATGACGGCTCGTCCAAACAATTTAGAGATTTGGTCGATCTCAAGTTGTAAAGTTGAATGCCTACGTATGCTCAGATTAGGTCGGTGTGCAGATACGGCATAACTTACCCAGTACAGATCCCATTAATGAACACCCAGCGCTCATCCTTATGTTTCTCGGCCAGAGACTTGGTGATTTCGTCCATGTTTGAATGGTTGACTGGTGGTCCTTGCATGGGAATCGTTATGAGGTAGCAGATCAAAAATATCAGAGCTGTGCCAGCAAGGACAACGCCGCCGGGCAAGCACACGAAGGCGGGAATAATTGTTATCAAAAAGAACAGTTGGACAAGAGCGAGTATTGTCTGTAAGAAACCGACTTTTAGGTTCGTGAAAGAGGGATAGAGCTCATCGTTTTTGTCTCTGGTAGAAAAAGGTGATAGGATTTTAGGCACGTAGAGAAACAGTCTGAGTACGACGCCAGCGTCATTGAGTATTAGTCGTAATGGATCTCGACGAGCAGCTTCCATTGACGCGACAGCAAGTGGGTCCATCTGTGAAGGGATATATTTGATGTTGTCGCTCTTTTGAAGTCGAGCCCGGGGCTCGGGTGCTATGGCGGGCTGTCTTGTGAGGGCGGTCTTATGACCACTTGAGCCGTCGTTCATAATGTCATCAGATAGCCAAGGCATGGTTGAATGTATTGTTTTAGGTAGTATGGCGAAGAAAGGAGCGTCAATGTCTTATAGGAACAGGTATTGTTGTGGGGAAAGGGGAATTGTTTTAGGGCAGGTGATCGTATTTAAGGTAAGGTATAGAGCAACGGGAGGTAAATCTGTGACAGGTGGTTTTTACAAAATCTAAAAAAAAAGATCATGAGTCAGACAAAAGTACAAATGGCATGACCGCTCTTGCCGTAAGATTGATGATCCAATGCCCCTTTATAAACCGCGATTTTGCTTGACATGGCGCTGCCTATCTGGCCGTCGGCCGAGTTTAAGGCTGAGGCTGAGCCCTTAGCGGGCGCACCAAATGCGCAATTCATCTTAGTCAGTTAGTGCCGTAGTATTGCAGCTGACTGGGGGCGAATGTACGTTTCATGTTCCAGCCGTTAGCTCACGCAGGGCGTTCTCCTTTTCAGCCTGGATCACCAGTAGTATTCTTCGGCGACTTTCCACTCAATATCACTGTTCCAATCAGGATCAGTGATGGATTTCAGCACGGCGTTCAGCCCAAACTTCCCGGATGTACGTGAGCAGATATTTTTGCACGGCAAAGTGCCCTTGCCAATTTTGAAACTTCGGATCCAATCATTGCGAGTTCTTTCTGGCTCTTTGATGGCTTCGGTAGAAGCCGCATCGCTGGCGCCATCTGTCGGCTTCCATTCCCATCTCTCGATCGTCAATTCATCCCCAACCTTCAATATGCCTTCACACCAGCCTCCAATTTTGATAGCCATACCGCTTATATTCCTTTCGGGGTCGTCGGCCCTCATGACCAAGCTGCTACGGTTGTCCTTCTTCCCAAAAGCCTCTACCTGTAGATCGTGCCACAGTTCTTCATACTCAGTCTCTTCCCCTGTGATCGGGTCGCTGTTCTTCCCCTTTTCCAAGATGTCCCCGTTTGGTTGTACCCACATATCACCTTGATCGGAATCAGGGTTGTCGGTGCGCGAGTCGATCCAGTGATCCCAGACAGTATGTGAAAATTGCATCGATGAATCTTTGCTAAGGGTAGTGCGTGATTTGCCTGCAAATGCCCATTCTAAGCAGCGCTCTGTCTTTATTTCCAGGGTTTTCTCCTTTTCGAGCTCATCACGGAGGATGCGGACGTCGACAAAGTATGAGTCTTTCGAGGTTAGGACAATTGTGGAGGTGGGTTCTTTTGGTTCACCAGGAACCTGTAGGAGCGGTCAGCTCTGATATGTAGAAAAGGTATTGCAGCGGCATAGGCACACCGTGCGGTAATGTTTGCGCTCACTGATGGTGGGAAGGTGCATGGCTTCCGAGCTTCGAAGGATTATTGCCCTGGACGTTCGCTTCAGAAGCCAGATGATGATGCGTCTGATCCAGAAGATGAGATTTGCGTCACGACCAGGCTATGAATGATCTTGTGTTCAAAGTTGTGGTTTAGAAAGTAATGTTCGGATGATCATATGTGGGGCAGCATGATTGAGACAAGTTTGGCGCTAAGACGGGCAAGGGCATTTCTTGGCATGTCGTCCAGGAGAGGAGACTTTCTTTATTTCTCGAAGGAAAAATGCCATATACAGTGGATATTTCGCATAGCGGTAGCGATAGCCATCATGTTCATGATCATATCCTACTTAATTGATCTAAAGAATGAGAGATTCTAATATTTTCTAAGCTTCTGTCTGTGTAGACACTTCGTGGAGCACCTTTTTCGAGATTTTGCGGGATGCTGGATTGACGCACAAAAACTTTTGGTCGTAAATGATCCAAGCGCCTGCACCTGGCAGAGAAAATGATTCGTGACAATTCATACGAACGAAGGGTTGCAAGCTTCGACTTTATCGTTAGACCATTGCACCACTCCTCACGACCCACTGCCGCTGTTATTCATCCCAGCGGTTCCCCCAGGCAAGCTATCGCCTCTGGGCGGCCTCACCATGCCACTTCCACTCTCGGTCCCAGGATTCTGTCCGGCTTCTCTCGGAGACCCGGTTCCACTCCCAGGAACCGTTCTCTTGAGCTGCGGCGCGGCGCCTTGCGCTTGACTCCTCAATGCATTGATCTGGAAAGGATTTCTGACAGGGGAGGCAGTCCGTGTGCGAGAGGGTTCATCTGTTGGCGAGGGGGCGAGGTTGCTGGTGTTGATGGGCGTGGGTTTGGGGGGCGGCTGTGGCTGAGACTGGGATGCAGAGCGAGAGCGTGATTGAGGGGAGGATGACTGAAGAGAGACGGCCGGTGGGGCTATTGGGGGTGCTATGGGGGGTGCTTTGCGTGGTAAAGATTGTGCGGGTGGTGGGGGTCGCTGCTGGTCCTGAAGCTGGCCAGGTTGCGGCTGAGCATGGATTTGAAAATGTGTAGGGGTTGACTGCGGTGGTTGTGGCCATTGAGTCGGAGGGTCTTTAGGTGGAGCCGATGGAGGTGGTAGTGGCGTCGACCATTGAGGTGGCGTCTGTACCGTTGCTAGTTGGGATGCTTTTGATGCCTGCTGCGATGTATAGGCGTAAGGGTCGTAATCAATGCCCATAGATGGCGGTGGCTGTGGGAAATTGCTCGTAGATGCCGGAGGCCGTGGAAATTTTGCCGCTCCACTCGATGCCCTCCGCTTCCCTCGTGTAGATTGTCGGTGCAGTATGCCTCGCACTTCTTCAATAGAAACATTGCGATCAGAGTCGATGACTTCCATGGTTGAAACGGACTGGGCGACTGACTTGGGCGTTGTCGGCTCGATAAGATCCCCAGGAGTCTGGGCTGTATCGGCAGCTGGGCGACGGGAATTCAGCGTGGCGAGGGCGTTACTCTCGGAAGCAGGAGGTTGGCGGACCCGAAGTGGAGGAGGGGTTGCCGAGTCACGCATGTTGGGTTCAGAGCTGGAGGTAACACCCGCCGACTTGCTGTTCGCAGGGACATCGGGCTTCTGATCTGGCTTCTCCGTTGGAAAAAGTCTCTTCGCGTCTTGAGCTTTAGTGGCCGCTTCGCGATTAGCAGCTGCTTGCGCGTCGGAGACGGAGACAGTGTAAGTGGGCTGGTTGACGCTGCCTAGAGCCGGTCCTGCTCCACCTGGACCGTTGATAGGGATCTTTCGTAGAGCAAGGACCAAAGCACACATAAACTTTGATCGACGAGCAGCTCTGATCGTCTCGTTAGACCAATTGGACTTATGTCTGATCTCAACTTTCAATTCCATTTTGTCCATCGATGCGATACCGGTGATTTCAACATCGATGTCCGGCTGAAAATCCCTCGAATTCTCCTTATCGGTAACGAAGGCTTGCATTTCATTTCTGAGAAGTTGGACGTCCTCAAGGGTGGTACTAAAATCAATATAGATAGAAAGCTGTTCTCGCATAGCATCAGACCTCGAAACGTTCTGGATCCACATGGTATTTAGTACGATATTCGGTACTTGTGTCAATTTGTGAGTATTGATATGCTTAAACACTGTAAACAGCAGCGAGATTTGTTTAACAACCAGCTGATCGTCGCCAATGTCGACTCTGTCGAGTACATCAAAGGGATGCTTGACGAACAGGAAGATGCAAGACCCAAGGACTTCCTGCGCGGTGGTGGCAAAGACGAAAGACAGCGAGAGCAAAGCGGTACCAGCCGTTGCGAGTGTAGTTGTGAGGGAATGGTTTAAAAAGGCCACTGTAACCGAATCAAAAGATGCACCATCGTAGGTTTGGGAAGCTTACCGAAGACAAACACAACCACGATGAAGACAATAGTGCACAGCAGATTGTCTAAAACATGGATAGCTTGATCAACATCGTGCAAGCTGCTAGCAATAGAATGTCGCTCCTTGCCAAACTCGCAAACAGTCAGAATCATTTCGTCAAGACTAATGTCTCCATTGCCGTCTCGGTCAAGGATTGCAAAAGCCTCTTCTGCTTCGGTGTGACGATCATTACCCAGGACTTCACTGATGTCGTCCATGAACAAAGCTTCCTTGCCCTCGACCACAAAACTCATCCATAGCCGTTTGGCCAAGGCTTCCGAGGATTTGTTCTTCTCAAGGGCTTCTACCACGATTGAATGAGCGGAGTCGGGGTTGAAGACCTGCTTCCCGGTGACTTCAGAAGCCATATTGCCGAAAGCGGACGTGAGCTTGTCGCCAAATCGGCCAACGTTTATCAAGAGCTTCATAGGCGTGGCGGAGCCTGAGTGCCTATGACCATGTTTGCTTCCTGGGATATCAATAGAGTCGTGGATAACGTAGTCTTCTTCGGCAAACTCGGCGCAATAAGCGGGGAACAGATGACGAGAAGCATCGTACAGTAGACTTAAGAGATAGATCCTGTGTTTCGAGTCCTTGATCTTTGCATGAAATTGCGTATGGTGATAGCTGATGGAGATGAGCTGTATGAGAAGTTTTTCAGCTAGAAGAATCAAAGATGCTACCAAGAATGACGCGAGGATCTCTTGGACGACTATTTCCCATCCTATGGATGCCGTACCGTTACCAAATAGCGGATCGTGACTTAGGGTAGAATTCGTAGAGTGCTGTGCTTGAGTATAATTGGCTTGTTGACGTCGCTGGTCTGGATTTTTTGTCATGACCTTTGATAAGGCAAATTAGCCATCACTCATTCCTATCAGCCATGTATGGGACCCTTACCGGTAGAAAAGTAGCCACTGATGCTAACGCCCATCCGCAAAGAGATAAGTAAATCTCCAAGGATTGTATGACCAAGGAGTATTTCCTAGTTCCTGAGCTTACGATGCCGCACAAGAACTCAAATATCCACGGGAGGGTTTTGGCAAAGAGCTTCGATACCCATAGACTGAGCCATATGCATTCCAACCATGAAAAGATCCAGACAATACGGACACCGCCTAGCGTTGCCTTTTTTGCCACAGTAGCTCCAATGATGATAGGTATTGCGATGATAGTAGCCAAAGGTAGGACATATAGGAAGTACCGCGTGACGACCGAAAAGTTCAAGATTTTGTCGTATAGTATGCCCATCTGCGTTACAACTTCTTCATCTCCGTCATTGCCCCCAGTCTTCTCCCGTGTTCTCCGTCGACCGGCGACGGAACGACTGGAGAAGCCAGTCTTTTCGTTAAGCTGTTGCTGAGGGGACCCAGTGGTGGCAGGGGAATACGGATCCGTCTTGCGAGCTCCAGTCTTGCCAATGTTGTTGCTGGCAACATTTTCCATGGGTATATTAATCGTTGCATCATTGGGATTGCTCATTGTAGAAGAACCGCTCTGGTTCGGTATATGCTGGAAGCCTTTGGAAGAGCGATTGGTAGAGGAACGCTTGGATCCAGTCATTGACTCTTGAGGTAAGGTGAATTTTGATACGATCGACGCTCTGTGACTTTTAAAGACCATATGTGGCTAAGAACAGAGAAATATATTGCAAAGAAGGTTTCCCTGTGAAGAGTGAGGGATCTTGAGCTTTGTGTTATGAAACGATAGGGGGAAGGCTGCCTCCAGGGCTGTAACGACAGTGGTTTGGTCAAAGGAATGTACAGCTGGTCAGTCAAGACCGTGGTGCAAAGGATTTAGGAGGTTCAGAAATGGAAAAGGAGAGAGTCGCCCACCACCAGTACCGGTACCAGCCAAAAAAAAAAATTGCGGGCCATTTCAGGGGTCAAATATATGCATGAAGAATGACGATACGCCCTACCCTAGCTACCCGTGTTTCACTAAAGCGGGCCCTCGCCGGCATTGCCCTCTTCAGCTAATGGCTGACCCCCACTCTCTCAGACACAGGCCAATCTGAACATGAATGAGTATCATATTTGTTACGAGTATTAATGGACCTCAGACAACTCAATGCAATAGCCTCAATAATATCATGACCGACCTAAAAGCCCCAGAAACCGCAGCAATGCACATCGATCCAGCAAGAGCAAAACACCTCTCCTCAACCCTCTCCTCCGTCCTATCTCGCATCGAGTCCGCCAAACCATCCTCCGGGCCCCCAGTCCGCCTCGTCGCTGTCTCGAAGCTCAAACCCGCCAACGACATCCTAGCTCTACACTCCCCGCCCGATAATTACCTCCACTTTGGCGAAAATTACCAGCAGGAGCTTCTCCAGAAATCTCTTCTGCTGCCGCGGGAAATCCGTTGGCATTTTATTGGCGCTTTGCAGACGAATAAGTGCAAGCCGTTGGCGGAGCAGATACCGAATTTGTGGTGCGTGGAGAGTGTGGATACGGCGAAGAAGGCGGATCAGTTGGAGAAGGGAAGAGCGGCGCTTTGTGAGAAAGAGGATGGATATGACGGGATACCATTAAGGATATTTGTGCAGGTCAATACGTCTGGAGAGGAGGAGAAGAGTGGGGTGGAGCCTGAAGGAGCGGCGAATTTGTGCAGGCATATCAGGGACCAGTGTTCGCATTTGAAATTACAGGGGGTGATGACCATTGGGGCTATTGCGAGAAGCAAACAGGCAAAAGATGGAGCTGAGAATGAAGATTTCATCAGACTGAGAGAGGTGAGGAACCAGGTGGTAAAGGAATTGGGGATGCTGGAAGAAGATTTAGAGCTGAGTATGGGAATGAGTGAGGACTTTGAAAGCGCGATTCGGTGTGGAAGTAATGAGGTCCGGGTTGGAAGTACGATTTTTGGAGAGAGGCCGGCGAAAGGGGACGCGAAGATTAAGGAGGCAGTCGAGGAGGGGAAGGAATGAACCATGGCGGCGATGTATAGATTCAACTCCATTTCTTTCGCCATTTTGCCGAACAAGAATCCAGTTAACGCCATATCGTTTGATGAAAAAGTACCCTTGCTCAGGTTCACAGCGGGAATGAAGAAAACTTAAGTGATTCAAGCCCCAGACTACGAACACTCTCTGACAGCTTGCCCGCCATAAAATTTCTCGTCCTTTGCTGACAAAGTGATTTGTGCTGGAAGGCTTTATTGAGCGGGAGGCTCAACTCATCAGTGCGGGTGAATATTTCGACCTACAAGAAAGCAGTGCCAGAAATATCCTTGAGACCACCATTCCCAAGAAGATGTTTAGGAAGTAGCCACGAGCGATACTGGTGCCGCCTCCTGGACTTGCTGTACACCCTCGATCTGGCCGCTGCCCAGAGAGTATCCATTTACAAATATCTGGAAACTCCACTGGTAGAACTCATCCTGAAGCGACATGAACTCGGCCAACCCTCTCAGAGCCGTACACGCATTATTGTATGTGAAAGGTTCGCAAAAGTATAGATTCTGAATTGTAATCCTGAGCAGGCGGTAGTCGAAAACGTTGTTTGGTGGGAAAGAGAGTGCAAACCAGCGACAAATTGGTTGCATGTTCTCTATGATTGCTAGTAATGCCACTGATGGGTTCATTTTGGGATTCCGTTGGCCATCGAATAACAGGGCTGTTGGAGGACTGGAGTGGGGGATAATGTAGCGGCTATTTGCGAGTGTCAGCTTCGATTCTTTGAGATCCACGTTCAGGAAAGTTCAGGAAAGGGAGCTCCACTCACAGGGTATTGGTATCTGGGATGCTGCTCAAGTGTTGACAGGACCCATTGATGGCTGTCACACATGATGGAAGAATTAGCGGATACAAAGCAAGAGACATGAGCATTTTGAACATTCTGGGCACGCAGCTAGGAGCAGCGCAGTGGTTCGAATTCAAAACATCTCAATCCATAGACGGTGGGACTTCTTTTCGTGCAAATGGGTCACTCAACCCCATGTCTACCGTGAGAGGGGCAGGGCAATCCCATAGAATCTTGCGATTGATGCGGTAGGAGAAGATGTCCTGTATTTGCTTCAAGGCGCACATAGTACAGCCGCAGTCCTCACTGATTGGATGGACATTGCTTCACTGCAATCTCGCTTTGCTTGAAGCAAAGTCATCGGATGAAAGATGAGACCATAAATCCCGCTTCTGGTAAAACGGTACTCCTTGGGATATGTTTTTGGGACGTGTTTTTAGTTAGAAGTATCAAAACAGTCTGTGATGGGCAACTAACGCCAAAATTGACAGCCTCTCTCTTCTGAATGCTTAGCGTCGCCCTTCAGAGGAGTACGGAGTGGAGTGAGGATAGAAATGAGAAATGAGGCGGACGAAGCTCCATACGACTAAAATAAGAGTGAGCGCTAAAAGGTACACAAAGTGAATGCCTCGGAAGGGGCGCCGACGAGGCGAATGTTTTAAATGCTTGGCATTGGCCCTCTATCCACAAGACTCCAATTTTTCACTTAAGAATCGTATTGGAGCAGATGAGAATGTGTCCTCAGACGATTTGCCCTCAAGTAATGCATCCATCCCTACACAAATGTCTAGTGCGTTGTTAATTTGTAACGATCGTTTTGTTCATCCTTTTAGCAATTCTGGAATAAGTGGGAAAATAGCCTCAATATCTACATATATTTATATATATTTGGGTTTGCAACTCGAGCGAGAAGCTAACGTCCGGGACCGGGCCTCGGGGCCGAGAGGGAGGTCAAGGTAGTTGCCTGGAGGACTCATTCAGAGCTCTGCAATTTCTGTGAAGGGGCATCGTAGATCTATTGATCTTCGATCGAAAGCACATCGCCACGAAAATGCTGGCGCCCTCGCCTCACCCGCTTGGTTTGGTGAATCATATGAAGCCTCAAGATAGCACTTGACCCCCAATCGTGCAGGCAACATACGCCATCAGCCAGAGCGACAGAGGTGGTCTCTCTAGACAGCAGTGTAGCAATGGAGGCGCTAATTAGGTGCCTCTAAGCCATGATTAACTTTTGCTCCGCTACCTCCACATTCTCCTTGAGAAGAAGGCGCCGACTAGGTAACGCAGTCTCGAGTGATCTAGCATGGTTTTTAGCAAGTGTAGCCTGCTTCATGCCTTCATCTGGAGTAACAGTTACGTCCTTGTTAGTTTGAAAGGCTCTTATTTGCTCAAGATTCGCCACATGGAATTGTGGCTGGCAGCACAACCAAACTTAGCTGTCGATCTCTGCTGTTCGCATCACATGAAGTGCGATAGAGTGTATGTATACCCACAGCACACTTGAGAAACGAAGTAGGCTCTTGACAGTCCGTGCGCCTTTTTGGAGCTATTGTTGGCAGTCAAGATTTTGGCTATAGGCTGAATCTTCTTATTTTGTGATAACTCCCACTTCCACCGTTAGACAAACCAAGCTGTTATTATATCTGCATTCCTTGATTTGCGAAAACATCTTATCGACAGCGCAGCGCTTCTCTGGTTTCTGTCCGTATATGGACTCAAAAGGTCCCAAATACAGTAAGGATTTGGATAAAGGTCATAGCTCGAAACATCAAAAATGATGCACAGTCGGACAGTCAGCAACCACTTTGGTGTGACTGGAAAATGGCTTCGTGCATGTCTTTTGGTAACGAACGCGAATGCTATGCTGCTTTTCGGATACGATCAAGGAGTGTTCGGTATCCTCTGATTCCTACATCTGGCGAGAGAAAGAACGCCTGCTGATCTGCTCCAGGTGGCATACTTACTCTCTCGGATTTTGAAGCACGCTTTCAGATAGAGGATGACGAGACTCTCAAGGGTATCATCGTCGGATCCTACGATCTAGGCTGCCTAGTCGGGGCATTGGCAACGGGCCCAATCGGGAATCGGATTGGCAGGAAGCGATCCATCTTGCTGGGAACAGCTATCATGATGGTTGGGGCATTCTTGCAGTTCCTTGCACCCAGCTTTGGAATCATGACGGCAGGACGGTGAACAGATCCAACTTTGCTCCGAACGCGTCTCATGGCTAAGCATTTTATAGTGTCATCGCGGGTATTGGAAATGGCATGAATACGGCTACAGCCCCTGTATGGGCTTCGGAAACCAGCAAGACGGCCAACCGGGGGAAAACGGGCATGGCACTAATGGTGATTAACATTGGTGGCCTAGCACTATCTTGTTGGATGACCTGTAAGTATCGTCTCCATAACACCTGAAGCCGGAACTAATGGCGCGTCCAGATATATGCAGCTTCGTCAAATCCGAGCTCGCGTGGCGGTTTCCTCTTGCCTTTCAGCTAGTCTTCGTCGTCGTTATCCTCCTCACAGCATTTTGGCTACCAGAATCTCCGCGATGGCTCGCGATGAAACATCAGGACGAAAAAGCTCTGGCAATAATGCTCGCCCTGGAGGGAAGCGATGCGACAAGCGACAGCTCAAACGCCAGAAGAGACTTCGAGGAGATCAAGACTTCCATCGCCCTTGAGCAATCTCCAGTCGTGAAACGTCAGACCAAACCGTGGTTCAGATTGATTCTCGGAGTCGCTGTTCAAGCCATGCAGCAATTTACTGGCATCAACATTATTTGCTACTACTTGCCTTATGTCCTCACTGAATCCGTACGCTTGAACGGGTCCATGGCCCGTCTGCTCGCCGCAGTCAATGCAATGACGTACCTCGGCTCCACTTTTATCGGCCTCGCTTTCGTTGAGCGATGGGGCAGGAGGAGACTGATGATGTATGGTGCACTTGGTCAATGCTGCTGCTGGCTCGCTATAACGCTCCTCCTCGACGCCGCCTCCAAAGCGGCTCTCCTCTCTAACAAACAGCAGCAGCTCGGTAGCGCTGCCGTGCTGTTCTTCTTTCTCTTCAATTGTTTTTTCGGTGCTAGCTGGCAAGGCGTATCTTGGCTCTATCCTACAGAGATCAACAGTACACAAAACCGCATCTCCGGCATGTCCTACGGAGTCGCGACAAATTGGCTCATCAACTTTGGAGTCGTCTTTATCACCCCGTTAGGCATCGCAAGCCTTGGTTCACAGTTCTATACGATTTGGACCGTCCTCAATGGCCTCATGGTGCCAATAATTTACCTTTTTTTTCCCGAAACCGCAGGACGCTCTCTTGAGGATATCGATGGCATGTTTGAAGCCCATCCCACGATCTGGGTCTTTACAGTTAAGAGCATGACGGACCGGAAACCATCGGATTCAAGCGGCAGTCACGGTAGGGGAGACAATGTACCCAGCTCGCAGGGGCCAAATCAACTCGGGTCGTCTTCTAGGAATGTGAGCGGGCTTGAGCTCGCACCACTTGCGAACCTGCGACATCGACAGCCTGGCTCAACACCACTGGAAAGCATGACGCCTGCTCAAAATGAGTCTACGCTTATCGAAAATGGGTCGCCGGTAGAAGACACGGTTGGAGTAGGTGAAAGTGAGACCGTAGTAGATGCGGTGGACGACGATGAGGATGCTGATGCTTTATCGTTACAGTTGGCGTCGAGAGCAACTGTGCTTTCCGGGCTTGCATCGCCTTCTCCTCTGGACCCTCTGGACCCTCTGGGACCTCATCTTTCGTCGGCGCCATTGCTCTGAGAGTTGCAGTCCTTTGCTTCATTAGTATGTAACGGTGTCTCCGAGCGACGTGGAGAGGGCCGTTTCCTGAAGGTTTAGGGCTCTAGGTGGTAAATGCACGTCTGTGCTCACTGCTCAGCAGGCTTGGGGGCAGTGCACTGTGGCGGATTCCGGGGTCAGACCACTGTTTTAAGGGTCCAATAGAGTATGCGCGGACAATATTTGGGATTTTTGATAATACAATGAATTGATTAGGAGTCTTGATGATGGTTGAAACAAGCTGATTCATCAATCTTTGTAGAAAGAGGGTAGGTAACATAAGGAACAATAATATATCACAGATGTTGACATTCGAGTTGGGCGAGCTTGATCGTGTCAACTTTTGCAGACTGCATCTTAGCGAGCCAATCAGGAGATCAAGTAGCAAAGTACTTTAAGGGCGCGAGGGGGTCGGCGCAAATGCTACCGAAAGCACATTGTTACCATTTACATTACACTAAGCCTCACGAGTACTTTTATGTATAGAAATGGTATTATGACCTGCTTTTAAGTTACGACTATAAGAAATGACATCATTTTCTTCGAAAATGTCCTTGTATAATAAGTCTACAAGCCCTCAGGTAGGTTAGTGTATAGGAAAGATTGCGAGGAAAAAACAATACTTTCGGTACTTCTACAAGCATTTGCGCTAACCCCCTAGCGCCCTTAAAGTAGTCTGTCATCATTGCTCCGTAAAAGGTCAAGCGCTGAGGAATCACGGATCTTACTTTATTATTTTTCCGGACTGAGCGGAAGATCAGCGCTTCTGTGTCAGCGTCATCAATGCCGATTATTACTGTCAGAGCACACGCAACTTCCGCTCTTCCTGCCAAGTCACCGAGTCTACATCAGTCTGATTTATGACTTACGAGAGATGCTGTTTCTATCTCTAGCCCTTCTTTTTTTCTTTCCAGGTTGATCTTCTCTTCTGCTTCTGCTTCCGCTTCTGCTTCTGCTTCGTCCTATCCACAGCCGTTATGCCTTCTTCCACACTTCCCCGCCTCTTGCTGGCAATATCTGTCTCATGGCTCTGCGTCTTTCGCGTATCCGCACAGACCGTGGCGCCCAGCAATGCGACTACCAACAATAACGTGGAATTCGTCATGACTACGACATTGAACCAAATGAGCATTTCATCCAGAATCTTGCCCCTTACCAACAGCGCAGGATTGTCTGGCAGTCCTTCTCAGCTTCAAGTATGTCACCCTGTTCACTCATTGAAGCCCTTCTAACCCGCCTACAGCAAATCAACCCTCAAGGTTCCTTAGTCTTGACTACCACCAGCAGCGTCGGATCTCTCGAACCTGGAGATATCGCATACATAAGTTGCGAACCTGCCGATTACGCTAGTGGCGATATCGATGCCGCAAAGACCATCAATCTGGCCGTGAGCCTCAAGCCCTACGCGATAGTCCTCTACAGTGAATATGCAGCTACATGCAGTTTCAATCCCTCGGGAGGCTTTCAATACGTGTCCATGTATACCATGCAAAATGCCAGCTCCTCGGCGGCGATCGCGGACGGACTACAGAAAAATAACCCGCCATATCCGAGCACATCCATATCCTGGGATCAATCAGCAGCAAATGGGACGAGCAGTGGTGGGAGTGGTGGTGGTGGTAGTAGTGGCGGTCTGGGAAAATCACCGACCACAGCTGTGGCAATGATCATTCTCTACAGCATCACTGGCATCATTACGGCTTTGTTCCTCATCATCATCATTGTTGGGGCAATTAGGGCACATCGACACCCAGAAAGATATGGGCCAAGACGTGTCATTGGGAGAGTCAGGCAAGGCAGAGCCAAGGGTTTAGCAAGAGCCATGTTGGAGACGTTGCCTATTGTCAAATTCAGCGACAAGGAACAGGATGATAAACCTGCAGAGCAAAGTAGAGATGTCGAACTGGCAAACGTCCCCAAGGACGAGCCGGCAGGCACGGAGCACCACGAAACGGGAGCCAGTACGTCGAATACGAATTCAGGAGCAGAAAGCGGACCCGATGTCGTGACGACCGAAGCAGCCACAGGCTCGACACAGCCAACAGAAGGTGCTGGAACTGCTGCTGGGGATAAATCGGATAACGGTTTGGCATGCTCAGTGTGCACGGATGACTTCGTTAATGGTCAAGATATAAGAGTATTACCTTGCAAGCATAAATTCCATCCAGAATGTATCGATCCGTGGTTGTTAAACGTTTCTGGGACATGCCCACTTTGGTAAGCAATCCGTTTCTGCAGCCCTATTAATTGGCTAATCCCCCTCTACAGCCGTGTGGATCTCCATCCCACCTCACAGGACGCCGAAGAAGCCGAAGAGGACGAAGCTGAAACCGACGTAATCCAAACCGGTCATGGTCGTCGTTCTAGCATGCCTACCGATGCCGCTCGCCGCAACCGCCGTTCCCGAATCCTCAGCACTCTCAACGTGGGACGCATGCGCCACGCCACAGCGGACGAGCGCATCGAGGCACTGAGAACGTTAAGGGAACAGACCCAAGCTACTAATGAGAGTGCCGAGCAAGGCGGCCGGACTGTTGGGGACCGACCTATGAACAGAGCAAGGGCGAGACTGAGCAGGGCTTTTGGATCCAGACCTGCTTCGGCTGTGCACGGTTCCCGGCCTACATCTCAAGTCCCATCTCATGCTGCTGCTTCCGCTGAGGCCCCAACCGGTGCGGAAACTTCGGCTACTGCAGAGGAAACTGCGCCTGAAGTAGCAGCAGCCACTGAAGCACCCGCCCCCGTTGAGTCCACACCTTTCGCCGGCGCGCTCGTTTCAAGTCCACGGTAGCAGTGTTTCTATTATTCTACAATTCTCTTGGAAGTTTTTGGCGTAGTGGAGGGAGGCAAGTCGGTCAATCTTGGCTTTTAGCGACATCACAGTTCACGTGGCAATGTGCTGATGATACCCGGGATTACAAAAATGAATGGCGTTTCTTAGTTGGCGCGATTGTTCGAGCCGGCTTTGGGGGGGCTTCTCTCTATTTTGACGCATGGCGTCCAGATTACATATAGCTGCCAAGTACATTCAACGGGAAACTTTTCTGCCCCCCGTGGGCCTTCGCCAGTGCCGACGTCAAACACGTTCTGCTCATATCGTGCACGCAGTGCCAGGACTATGCTGGGCACCCTCTAGAGCTAAATCATTACTCTACAGCCACAGATCCATATCCCAAGAAAACTCCTCCACGTCCTCCTCCTCCGAATTGCCACTACTGTAGGTCCACTTTGTCAGCGGGGCGGCCTGTGTACAAGGACTCGTTGCTCCAGCGGCATTGCGGCATGTACGAGCTCTACCTCACCAACGCGATAGCTTTTTGTGACTTCATATCCTGACCCTTCAATTCTAAAAACCCTCAGAACACACATCTGACCACCCCTCCCTTGCCCCCATCCATCCCCCCTCATTGCCACACATATGTATCCCAATCAAACCCCTCTCCTCCGAATCCCTCATCAACATCCTGCCGGTACGCATTTTCCGTAAAGGGATTGTCGTACTCATTGTTATACTCGCGGCACTGCCGCATGTACTCTGTCTCGCCAACGCGATGGCGTTGGGGTTCCATGTCCCTGCTTAGATCTTGGAGGATTTGGGTCAGGTGGGCCATGCCGGGGGCTGGAGGGGCGGTAGGGTTGGCGAGGGGACGGATCAGTTCGTCGTAGGTGTAGTTGGTGGGGGGAGAGGGGATGGTGGTGGTGCGTTCTGGTTCTGGCTCCTGGCTTTGGAGGAGGGTGTTGTTGTTGGGTTCTGGAGCTGGGAGGGCGGGGGTGGAGGGTGTGTGGTGCTCTGAGAGGTTTGGTTCGGAGCGGTGATGGGAGGGCGCTTCTGAGAGAGGGACGGGAGAGCTGGGTGGTGGTGTTGGTGGGGGGTCATGGAGGGTTGATGTAGGAGCATTGGCGGTGGGGCTGCCCAGCTTCGCTGGTGCATGCCGGTTTGCTTCCGCGGCTTTAGGTGAGGGTACAGCTTGCTTCGATTCTTGTGCGAGCGACGCTGTTTCTACCGCCTCTTCGTCGTTTTCAGCGGTCTTCGATTGCACATGAGAGGCACATTGGCCTGGCCTTGGAATTCGAAGAGTGAGTATAAGGCTTGGCGGAGAGATAGTATCACCGTTGGATAATCCATAGCCGGGTCGATAAACCGCCCTGCCGGGCCGCGGGAGGTAGTATTGTAGGTGTGGACGGTGCTGATGCACCGTTGACGCTGAGCAGCCGACGTAAGGGCAGTCGACTGGGTTTTTCTGGCTAGCGATTGGCCTGATGTTGTCCACAAATGCTGGAGCCTGCGCCCAGGAACGGGTTGACCGCGCTGGTGGCTCATCCCGAGTCCTAATGGATGTGGGCTCATCCGAAGGGCTCGCTGACCTTCTCCGCGTTTGTCTTGCGTTGCGAGGAGTCTCTGGTGGTGTGGAAGCTGCTAGGGTTGTTTTCTGCTTTCGTGATGGAGCCATTATCTGTGGGCTTAAATGATGTTGGAGAGATATTTAAAGGATAATTATGAGAGCTGCTTTCTGAGACTCGTCTTGGTCTTTGAGTCGGACTTGTCTTTCTGGGCGTGGAGGATGATGAGGAGAAAATGATTTTGGACACGAAGACTTACATATATATATCTATAGCCTGGAGAAAGCCATAGCTGGGTGTCAAAGTGTTCCACCACCCTCTTCGTGCCAGAGCCAGACTCCTTCTGTGTGTCAGTCTCTTAGTAGCTGTCATCACACAAGCTCGCATTGTTCTCTCAACACCACAATTTTATATTTCCACGATAGTTCATAACGGTGTCATACATGCGTGTAAGTGTTATAGCCACAGACGTTCAGTGTCATTGCGATGTGTGTGCCGAACTCCTGATCGTCGATGCAAGAAACGAAGACATTGGTTGGCGTGGTTCCTCGTTTGTGTTCTGATCGTTCAACAAAAGCTGCGCTGATATAGCCATTCAAAAGGGAAGCAATGCTGAACACTGTGGTGCTGTAGAATTTGTATAAGTGCCGCAGTACACCTATCAACGCGGGAGCGCAGCGATTTGGTAACTCAATGTGACTCCACAGAAAAAAGATATCAGCAAAAGTCCTGGAGCTCAGGAACACAGTCACGCTTCAAAATTCTGTATTTGACCCACATGTTTAGTGTCACCGAAGAACGTTCTCTCTGTCTCGTGATGGAGGACGCCAGCCACGACATTGCCAAGAGAAGGCAGCAGCATACCTTATTGGAGGGAATAAGCAAGCAAAGCTGAGCCATTCGGACTGAGCTGTATCACAGAGGATCCCATTTTGTTTGATGAGAGCAAGATCTGAACGTCGTCGAGCGGCCCATTGCTTCTGGGGAGTTTTGATTGGTGGGTATGATGACTGTTCTCTGGAAGCGTGGAAAGAGTATTGCTTGCGTTATCAAAGAGATCTTTCGTTGATGATTTGCAAATAATGATGGATGTTGAATATTCTGCTATATTTGTCGCAGCGCTTGCCTTGCAGTTGGCTTGTCAAGACTGTACTTGATAGTGGTGGCGGTGCCAGCAATGCTCCAGGTGCTACAAGGACCGGCATAGAGAGGTAGATGCTAAGGGTATGATACGTGGTATCTACGATGATACGACTACCGATTTATGTACGGGGAATGGCTGGCAAATGAGGAAGCCGGGCCAATGCCAAGCTACTAGTCCCAAAGCGGAAGCATCGAAGGACGAAGAAAGGTTGTAACAAAGAGATGTACTCCGTACCCTACCTAGGCAACAGCTACCTAGGCAGGAAGTAGGGTAGCAGAGGGTCTTGCCCAGTGCCTGATGCTTGCGCATCAATGTTGCCATTGCCAAAGCGACCCTTTGCTCTCGTCTCTGTGAGAATGGATGAATTCGCACAGATGCTGAGTATGATCTCGACTAATGGCAGAAATATGAATTTACTTGCACTACAGCTCAGCGAAAATCAACATCCTATCGGCCTGCCTCAACAGATAGCGCATTATGCCTTCCAATAAGGTACTAGAACGCAATCTGCCATTAGTGCTTCGTTCGCCACATCCGAACCATGCGAATTACATGCAAACGATCAAATGCTCATAGGAGGTAGCTGCAACAGTGGTTGGCCTGTCTCATTGCCATGGGTAGGCCGAACAGTGACCCCTGAAGGTATATTCAGGCCTTGCCACAGCACTAAGAAGACTCCCATATCTATTCGATATAGACCTGGAGTAGATAGATATGTATATACAGGCAGGGATGGGTGGGCGAAAAAAGACTGCAATGCAATAAAGGAGACTCTGAAAGAGACGAATCGACTGAAGAGTCATTGGCAGTGTAAATCACTCTATTTATGTACTCCTGGAAGGAACAGTCTCCTGATTCTCTTGCCATGGCCATGAGGCCATTCCACCGAATCCATACACCGAAACAACACCGAAACGAGTCATGCGATATGCGATATCCGAAATCACTAAACCCCAGTCCTACTGTGGCGAGCGGGTATACGAGCGGAAGGCAGAGGAGTGTGTTTTGACAGCGCGTGCGCTTCAATGCACCTTTTCTGAATACATACAACTGTTGTACTTCCAAGATTCCGACACTGCATTTTCAGCAATGTTCTTCTCACTTTATCTCATCACCAGCTTGGTATTTTTGGTCTCTACTGTCGCTTCGAGCGCTCTGCCATCCCCACCAAATTTGATCTCCGGCTCCCCGAACGCGCCTGCTACTTTCCATACTCTAGCTGCAATCAATACAAGTCAGCAGGCTCTGGAGAGTCCAGCCTTATCCTATCGTCCTAATTGCAGTGACGCATACGGTAGCTCTCTAGACTACACCAGCTGTCAGAATGCTCTGGCGAAGATATCCCCTGCCACGTTACCTCTGACTTTCGGGCAGAGAGGTACGGGAAATTGGGATGTTGTGCTACCACGACGATATCTTAGCGGTATGCTGTTCCCGAATTTGTCCTGAGTCAAGTGCTGCTATTTGCTTGGCCCATTACAATCTTAGTATCCGATCCAAAGGCCTTGCTAAGGCTGTATGAGACAATGGCGATTATCTAAAGTAAAGGTGCCTAATCGTGATCTTAGACGATGGTATTTGTGCAATTGATATCCAGGTCGACCACGATGGAGCGCAGAGAGATGTCTCAAATTATCTACAGCTCACTAACGCTGCTGATGCAATACTTCGTGATTGCGTCTCGGCACCACAGCCCAATACGGGCGGCCTCGTGAACCAGTTGGGTATGTTCAAGTATATTTTGATTCATCTGTAATCCTCCGGCAAGAGTGCAATTAGTGCGCGTTATCTTACTTGCCCCGCAAGCCATTCATGTACTAACCTTCTCAATTCAGGCGTCAAGTATAGATCACTGTCGGTTGAGATGAGTCCTTATTTTCCGGAAGTCTTGTGCCACCCTCGATCTACAAGACCGCCGCCATCATACAATTCTTGCAAGCAAATACTCGATACTATGCAATGGTCGAATACGTGGACTAAATTTGGTCTCCCGTGGCAGGTACGGCTCTCCAGATCTCTTGTCATCTGTGGCTATCACATTAGAGAATCTTTAGGGATGCTAGTGCTGAAACTTTCGAGCAGTCTCGAGCCCAAATTTTCCTACCATACGTGTTTTCTTCAAGTAGGTTCAGCTCTAGATGAGACGTAGCATTCCTAGGCCAAATACTTTCCAGTTTTGACCTCATCTAACCCCTACTTTTAGTGGATAGGCGATGTAAACTTTACTTAACGAACAAACTAGGAGCACCAGTGGACAAATCAACCTGGGCTAACATATGGAAAGAGGCGGTAGCCATCAATGAGATGTGTGTGAAAGGTGGAAGGGGTGGCAATGGAACGCCGGAGAGTAAGTGCTTTGTCTTTGAGTAGCTTCATTCTCTCTCAGCTCTATTGCATCTCTTTTTTCGAACGGATTCTGTACTCTGGCAACCATTGATGATCAGCCCCAATATACACAAAGAACTCTGGAGAATAAAGAAAGTCTGTTTGAAGACTGATCACACATTTCATCCTAGGTGATAAAGGTAATCTGGTAATATCCCTTTTGGGACAAGGAAGAACTCCGCCACTGGAAATGCTTTCTAGCCTCAACTCGACATCTTCCGATCTCAGTATGCTCTCGACTTTCAACGCAACGCCACCCTCCACCGAGGTTTAACCTTTGAGTTTTTCCGTCAATGCAGAGTGTCGTATCATTCATGAGGACAGAGAACAATCCTGAAGACAACAATAGCAACGGTGGTAAGAGAATTTTTGCATTCAGTAGTTTGTTGGGGAGAAAAATAATGGGTTGAGCGTGCTTTTCGAGTCTTACTCGTCATATCGGGCGCCCCTGGAATTCAGGTAGTCCAACACGAGAGCACAAATCGGGAGAGTAGAGACTACAGTCCATGTGACGATCAAGAGCTTGAAGTCTACTTTTCGATGCCAAGTTTTACAATTTCATAAGGCGCTCCTCTAGCATTCTTTGTCACATGAGGAGCCCATCTATTTCTGATCCGTTTTCAGATAGACATCCTGGAAGCATGGAAATGTTTTCGGTAAGGCTAAGCACGGAATTCACATGTTCTGCTCCAAACAAAGTCGCCCGAGATATTTTACTCTGCTGAATGTAGGGCCGTTTTTCTTCTTGTATCCAGGACATATCATTGATTATCCGATTGGTTTTCTTGCAAAGGTCCGTGGCGGCCAGAAGTCACAGAGTGGTGGATGTGTTAAACCTATCCCTATCTCCGTTTTGTGTCACATCGGCCTTATAAAGAACCTGAATCCCCCACTTCTCCGACCTTTCTTTTTCGCATCCCACGGTTCACCATTCCTCAACTTCCACTTCTTCGCTTCTCGCAAACATCTACCATATTCGCATCCCATCAGCTCTTGACCTTTGCTGCAAGATCATCTTCGCACAGCCGTCTTTACCTGTACGCAATCACGTACTCCCAAAGACATGTCCGCCACCTTGGAATCCTCGTCGTCCGACACTCACAATCAATCTTCTGGGCAAAATGCTGGGCCGGCAGTGTTCCCAAGCGTCCAGCAAATCCTCGACACCCACTATTCTGAATACGCAACAGACCCTCGTCAATACCGTCATCTGATCAAGGACGACCACACCACCAAGGCTTCCCTAATCTCCGATGCCGTCAACAAGGGCTATATCACGCACGAATTCCATCCCTACTTGCTTTGCGTCCTTGTCGAGCCACTCCACATACCCTTTGAGGGGGACAGCATCTACCTCCCGGTTGTCATGTGCATCGACGAAGGAAGCTATGACGATTTCAGCAAAGAGCTCTCAAGACTGTTCAAACAGGGTTCTGAGAAGTTGGTCGAGATCGAAATGAAGTTCACGGATGATATCAGCAAAGCTGTCGCTGGGGATGGTTGGGGAGACATTGCTCGGGCTCTGTTGAAGGATAAGGCAAAGGTCGCCATGATCCGGGTGGGATTTGGGAGCCCAGGGGCAGAATAAGGACAAGTGAGAGCTGGGAAATGTCATCTCTTGCAGACTTTCCGATCCATAAGAGAGGACATGACTGAAGACCAGATACCGAGCTAGCAGAGTGTTACACGTCAGGTCAACAACTTGAAAATAGCAATACCAAGACCCTCCCACACCTCCCAACTCCCCAACCTGCAAATTCTCTACCTAAATACTAACGTCCCCATCCCAACCCCCAGTCCCTAAAACACACTCCTCCCCCACCCATCCTCCACCGCCAACCTCTGCAACCCCTCCCCCTCAAACCCCGGACACACCGGCCACCCCAACTCCTCCACAACCACACACCCCCGGCCCCTCGCCTCCCTCAAATGCCTCAACACAGCGCACATATTCCCCTCATTCATATACACATCCAACCCCCCCGCTATCACCACCCGCAGCATCAACGTACCGCACTCGAGGGGCACGGCCAGGATGCGACGCACGTCGGTGTTGAAGGCTGGGTAGGATTCTTCCAGCGCGAGGACGATGGGGATTAGGCTGCCTGTGTAGCAGAGGAGGGCGGGGAAGGTGTAGGTTAGGTAGTGGGTTGGTTGGGCGTCGTGCAGGGTGCGGAGGGTGGCGGCCATGTTGGTGTGGTAGAGGGGGGGGCGGTGGGGGCAGGTGGGAGGTTGGGGGGGTGGGAGGTGCGCGGTGGTGGTGTTTGGTGAGAAGCCGAATGAGTTGATGGTTGGAGATGGGGGTTTGGTTGGTTGGTGAGAGGGGTTCTGCTTGGAGTGATTTTTATTCATGTTGATGGAAATATTGGAATAGAAGCGTGTGGGGATCTTAAGCTGTCGTACGCAAAGGATATGGATAAATGCTGCTGCTGCTAAGACGAGTAGAATTGGAGGAAGGAGCGTTTTCTCATGCTTCCCGGAAGACGGAATCTTCATTCCCCTCCAAAACACACTCATGTCGCAACAAAGAAAGCAGGAATCAATCAATCAAACAAACGTCCAAACCAGTAATCCCCAAGCGGCAGTCCAGCACGAAACACGCCCATCAAACACACGAGTTCTCTTTCCCTTTGCCAAAAAATCTGCGTTCCTCTCTACCGTAGCGTTGGACAGCTTTGTCACCTTACCTTTGTAAAAGTCTAGCCAAGTTTCTGATATCTGGGACGTGGTACATAGTCGGGTGATGGCACGATCTGGACGACCGGTAGCGAGCATTATTTCGAGCGAATCTATCAGTAAGAGTTTTGATAGCTTTGACGTGGTTGTGATGCTCCGCATAAAAAAGATGTGGTTCAAATACTGAATGCCCTGTTGCGGGAAAAGAATGGGTATGGGTTGTGAAGTAGGTTCGGGATTGATCGCGATAAGTGGGGAGGGTTCAGGGGGCGGAAAGGTAGGGTTTGGTAACAGAGATGGGGAACATTTGACGCTCGGAATCTCTGGGACTGCAGAGATGATCGCGCCAGTGCAGGGGAGGGGAGTGGAGGGAAAGGTTTGGGGATCGCTGGTCGGCTTTGGGGGGATCTTGCCCGTGGGGGTTTTTTTATTGGCTGGAGGATTGGGATGGTGTGGACGCGGGAGATGCGTATACAAGTGGGAGACGGGGCTTTCCGCGCCCTTGGTTCAGCAGTGTAAAATACTTTAGTTGGACCACCCACTGATAAGATTAGGCTCGCTATATGCAAGAAAAGCAATGGAGGGATCATTCGCTTGTTGCACTTCTGGAGAACAATTTGCGGAGTACATTGTCGACAAAGGCTTTCTTGACAAGATGGAATACGATGCTCGGCCTAGAGTTTAGCTAAATTGCACAGAGACTTCCTCGTCATGATTTGAGTCCCGCACGTGCACTGTGAAGAACAAACCCAGCCCTTGCCATCTGCTTTGAAATTGCTTTGAACAGAGAGTAGGCTCAGAGTTCAGCGTTGAGGACTGCGATGAAGCCTATTTGCCGCTGCGACGGTGTCCTCGCTTGCCATCTTTCACGGGATCTTTAGTAGATCCCTTGGACCCGCCAGAAGTTTTCTTTACTTTGGAACTTCCTTTACTCTCCTGCGGCTCTTGCTGCGCAAGTGTCTGCGTTGTGTTATTGACTCCAGGCGGCGTTTCCTCTTCAAGCAGATCCAAACCCCTTTGGTAGCGCCCTACTGATTCTTGTGTGTACTGGTCAAGTGATTGCCTTCCCCCCTCGTCATTCCTTAGTGAGGATAATGGCTCCAATGCCGATGGTGATCTTTCTCGTCCTTTCTCTTTCCTTGGAGGTGATTGCTCTGTTTCCTCTGAGCTGCCACGATGTGTCGCACTGGGGACCTCCTCTTCTGGTGCTGGGGTCCCTGCAGCTTGATTGACCGACAGGGTGGTACTCTCAACTTTGGCCGCAACTTCTTCGTCGTCTTCCTTAAAATGCACGAGCAACTGTTCCACCTGAGGACTTGCTTTCATGAACGCCAAAATCATACTGAAAGTATCCGGGTCCAGCAGCACCAAGTTCTCGGGCACCGTGTGTACACCGCAGGCATAAAAGACCTTCTTCGACCATAGTCCGTACAACTTTGTTGCCTCTGCTTCTGTAAGAGGGGTATTGAAGCTGCGATGTGCGTAGGCTTTGAGGGTGGCGACAGAGTCGTACGAGCTCAGAACAATGGGTACGGATAGGGATCGGTCATTGGACAGGATGGTTGTGGAGTAGGTTTGAGCATCGTAATCTTTCTGGCTAATTTTTCCTTGAAACATCTTCTCAGCTAAGGCGTTGGCTGTTTCGGTATGAGCTGCAAGCTGGAACCTTGCAGTCCTTAAGCGGGAGATCGAGGATCGAGAGCCGGAAGACATCGCTTTGAGAAGACACAAGCATAACAAGTCGAGCTGAAAGACGCAAGAAACACAATTTAGCGGATATCCTTCGTTCGTAAAGAATGGGAATAAGACTTAACTGTCATGAGTTGTGCTTAGCAAACACGAAAAGGAGCCCTGCGGCTCCATTGCTTGTCCGTATTGCCAAGAAGTACAGTACATCATTAGATCTTTGTCGTCGTACCATTAGTTTTCTGCCCGCGGCACTATTTGAGATAACACTTTCACTTTCCAAATACTTTTGTATCCGACTGGACTCTTGTCTTCTCCCTTGTCTCCTTCTCCATCATTCACTTCAGAGATTGAGGTTACTTGAATGAAGCTGACGTAGAACTATGCCGTAACATTGCTTGTCCAGCATTGTTGATGGCAAAGATTTGGTCAGGAGCAATTGGTCGAATCAAGTAGGCCGGGCGCTTTGGCCACAATAGCAAGCCCAAGTTTGGGGCCGATATTAAGAACGGCCCCCACCCCAATGCCCCCATATTCAAAGAAGAGAATCCATTAAATAGGGTGGTATATGACCTCGAATTTAATGCGTAATAGGCTTCGTGATTACTTTTGGGGGGCTTTCGGGGCTTTGGTCATTTAAAATAAAGATTGGAAACGGTGATAATGAAATGCTGGGTAAAGCCGTAGGCTCAACCACCCTATAGTCTTACTAAGAACCTGTATCTCGGCCTCGACCAAGGATTATTTACCAACCTGAAGGATTCGGTTCCGGGTAAGACCAGCGTCAAGGCGGGATCTCGAGGCCAGAACCCCCCTTATCACGCAGCGTACGAGACCGGCGGCCTTCGAGCAAGACAGTCAACAAGTTACTCATATGATATTATCAATGTACATTAGAAATCCCACTCCATCTCAGTATGAACTGGCCCATTATAAGACCTACCTGAAGCTTAACGTGTTGATAGCGCGTTGTGGGAGGAAGGGACGGGTTTTAAGCGCTCAATTTCGAAAAATTACGTCCAATCAAGAAGAGGACGACGCCGGGACTATCCCCTAGACATGTTGACCCTCGACTTTGTCCGAATGGCAAAAAGCCTGCGACAAGCAACGAAATCATCACACCCTTAGTGCAGCGAAGCGGTGATGCTTCCTAGGTGATTTCCTTCTTATTTCCCAGCGAGACTCATGAGAGCAGCGGGCACCAAATCCAGAGATGGATTTTGCGGAACCTGAAGGTGCTTCTTCGGTCTCAATCTCTGTGCACTGCTAGTCTGTCGACTAGAGTCATGACACCTTTTTCAAGAGTGTGGCATCCAGATCATGGTGTCAGGTAACTTTCCAAGGTAGGTGATTCCACAATGAATGAGCAGCTTTTTTGAGAACCTTAGGCTAGGTCAGACCCCCGAAGTTAGTGTGGCTGTGTGCCAAGAGCTGCTAAGTCGCGGCTTGTCCAATTGGGTCTTAGCGTATGTGTCTCATCTTTGTCGTAGGGTTCCCTTACTACCGTATCTTTTTGTCCTTCTCCACAACCTGGACTCTCAAGTCCAGCACTAGTCCAAGGATAGGTAGTCTTGAGAGATTCTGGACTATACAACTCGAATTGTGCAGGTCAGCCGTAACGGCTGTCGAATGTCTGAAAAGGAAAGTACGACGCGGCATGAATCTCATGGTGCAAGCGCCTCAATCATCTTGGACTGGACACTCAAGTGGCTGCTTATGGCTCTCGATTGCGAAGACTGCTATAGGATTGCAAGACTGAACTATAGTGGTGGATGCAAGTAAACGCTTACACAGACGGCTGCATATCAGACTAGCGTGACCGATATGCAGTCGGCCAATCAAAGCTTTTTGAATTCTCTACTTTTGGAATGTGCTCAATATTGACCAAGTGAAAGCTCTCCTAGGTTGCTGCGGGGTCATCTTGACTTGCTGACCATGAGACATTTTCTAGATTTCTCTGTGCTCCCTCCCTGGCCCAAGGCCATGCCCGAGGAAATTTTATTTATCATCTTTCTATCGCCACAAGAGACCTCTCTACTTGTCTTCTCCTTGGTGCCAGCTCATATTCAACGTCTGAAAAAATTTCACAAGACGTCGCCAATCGTGAATTCCAGCCATGCATATAAAGGGCCAAACGTTCAGCATATATCCACTCATTGCAACGTTCTGCACAATTTTCTGCCAACTCCTTCCTCATTCCCCGGATATCGTCCTTAACGAGCTTGAACACCTGTACCTTGATAACCCTGGGCCTAATGGAATCAAGTCTACCATCACACCATGCACCAATTATGTTGACTCGACAACTGGCCTCAACAATAACACGTTAGGGCGACAGTCCTCTGCTCAGTGGATTCGGGCCGCTTTTCGTAAGAATTTGTATCTACAACATCTTCTGCAGATGCTCTCTCACTACGCACAAATCCACTCCTACTTGCGCAAGCTTTACAATCATATATTTCTTCTTCTCTTACGCGCCAACTTTCTATTACACGTTCACTAGTAGCTACGTGTACCGGACTGAGCTTATGGAAAAGCACTAAATTCTCGCAGATGACTTTGTGACTGCAGACGTCGCTGCTGGAACAGGCGGCATCGACGCCTCCATTGGATTTGAGACCGACCGTCCAGAGAACGTGGGGGTAGCATTCAACGATTCGCTCTTTGTCTTTGCCTTCTTCATTAGTGCCAAAGTTTCCAGTAGGTTCCAAGTGCCGTCATCGAAGATTGAAGGATGCTGATCATGGAACAGTGGCTGATCTCATTGCACTTGGCACCGCAATGGCTATCGGGACTTGCGGCGGTCCACCAATCCCACTTCGTGGAGGGCGTATAGATGCCACAGAGGCTGGTGCTTCGGGCGTTTGTCAACCAGAGACCGATCTTCAAACAACACTTGCCAGCTTTTCGGGTGCGGGATTCAATCCTGCTGACACAATTGCTCTTACAGCTTGTGGGCATACAATGGGAGGGTATGTTTCTCCGCTCACTCTGGATGAACAGCTTTTCTTTTGCTGACGATCAAAGTGTTCATCATTCGACTTTTCCCCAAATCAGTAAGTGCCTCCTTCCCCTACGAGCATGATAGCAAGAACTTAGAGAATCAACAACAGTACCAGCATCGGCAGTTGGGACCGATAATTTAGGAGGTCGAATTGCATTTGACGACACTGTTGACAAAAATGACATAGACGTGTTAGTTCCATTCTTCCGTCTTTGACCGGACTTTCAACTGACTCATCCAAGAGTCCAACAGTATCTTTCTGGCACTGGGAATAGAGGCGGGCCGCTCGTCACGACTGCAAACAAGACCGTACAGTCGGATCTTCGTCTATATGAGTCCGACAATAATGTGACTATCAAAAGGTATACTCCGTTCCTCACCTGACTATCCATGAGTATTTATACGGTTTACCAGTTTAGGCCAGTCCCCTGCTCACTTTGCCTCGGTATGTACGGATTTGATTGCTCGGATGATAGACGTAGGTGGCAATTGCGACTACAATGCCTGTGATGCTGCTGATTATATTGAAGACCGTGCCAAAAACCGTCTCGTTGACCTCTGCCATTGATCCTCGCGCGTTGAAACATGCGAACGTCACTCTCAATGTTGACTGGAGTGGTCAGATGACTCTCTCGGGTTTCTTTAGAGTTCGCAGTTTGCCCTGAGATATAACTATAAAAACATGCTCACCACTTGCTAGTATATCGACATTGACGGTTCACCGCCGCCCCCAAGCAGCATGACGTACGCCGCTACCCTCCATCTCGGATACTCATACAGACAAGCTAACATATCGCATCAGGGTCTCCCTCATTGATCGAAATGGACTTGCATCAGGAAGATCCACAGATGCAAAGGGCAATCTTGCGACGGACACCGGGAACGGCATCTACGGTCCTACATATCCATATCCCTTCACTCTCAACTTCCCAGCGACAATCGGTCTCTCGGGCATCGCAGTCAATGGACAAAACTTTCCGCTACAAGACTCTTTGTTCGTCGTCCCGACTATGTCATCTATAGAACCCGGTCTAGCCGAATACAACATTCTGGATCCTGCGCATGTGTTCACTATAAACATCACTGCTGCTGTAAGTGACACACTCTCGCATCACCAACTGCAAAGAGTTTTACGGTGATTCGCTAAGCACCTACCCTTTGTGTATATGTAGTTCCTCACCTCCGATCCCCCCACCACCTTGAAGGTCACCATTGCCGTTCCCGTTCCGCAGCCTGGGAATATGAGTCCCAGAATCGACTACTCGAACACGACGGATCTTCTACTGATAGGGACTACGGGGCCTTATGCATTGTATTCGGCCATCACTGAGCAAAAGTGGACTTCATTACAGCTCTTCGGGGCAAGCATTGATGTCGTGGATGAAAATACGGGTGAGGTTGCTATGTTTTTCAGGGTGTTCAATATCCTGCAGTTCTTCTAATTCCGGACGACAAGTATTGACTATTCAAGAGAGGTGCGAAGGAGAGGCAGTTATTCGGTTGCAATCATTTCGGAAAAGATAAATGACTGGTCTGTGGGGACGATTTGAAGTCTAATGCTCTAGGATCTGTGTTCTTGAAGTTTATGCTCTAGCTAGGCTACCAATCTCCCTAGCCGTTGATAACGCAAGACGCAAAACAATCATTTAAAGATGCGCTGTGTGGTTATGCTGTCTCTCGCCTTTCTGTCACACCTTTTTTGACCCATATTTCTTGTTTCTTAATGATCCACACTAATTCAAGCGTTCGACGTTTCTCCCTCTACCCATAACACATCCACTCCGCCTCGCTGGCGCAATAGTCGCAACAACATTGGAGTATTTTCTTCGTTCAACTGCCTGTCATGTGGTGTCGCCGCAGAGTTGATCCCAGTCCCCTCGAACACCACCGTCAATTCACACCTCCTTATTCCAAAATACGCTGCAATCCCTGCTGCGATAGCATCGTATTGCTCATCCAGGGAAATGATGAAGGGTATGCAATTGTAGCGTCTGTTGCTTTCCTGCCCCCTTAAATCTAGCATGATCGGGAAGGTGAGGAGGAAGTAGGTTTCCCTAGCCATGAGTCTGTCAAGCACGGGGCCATTTTGGCTGGCGTATAATAGCTCCGCCGCTCGTCTTGTGTGGCAAATGTTTGGGATGAAATGGTCTGACAAAATGTCTCCGTTGGTGTTGTCAGACATTATTGAAGAGAAATTGTCCATGCTTGGATGAGATGCGAAAGACGAAGTGCGATGCTGTTGAAGGACTCAGGTGAGATGCGAATGATGAAATGCGTCGTTGAAAAAAATACACAGGTGAGATACTCACACTTTATGTACTTCCGACATTATATGAGGAAACTTGTGGAAGAGCATGCAGGTTTCCCAGCTGGACGAATCTGGAAGCCTGCAATTAAAACTAACAGTGTAACATTGCAATAGGACAAATACCTCCTCTTTGTTCTTCCCGTACTCCTACATTACTGCCAAACTCACTCATCATGTGCTAAGCATTGGCGTGACAGTCTCACTGCACCAGCCTCCATTCAACGGCGAGATGCATCCAAGGAAAACTATGATGGAATGCTTCTATGCATCAAACTGTCGGGATCTTACATGAGAGGTAAGACACCCTAAAGGAAAAGCAAAAAAGTCTCTTCGCATTTGGAAATTTTATCTGTAGGATGCTGAATTGAGAAGGAGATGTTGTGTTCAAGAGCTATGTAAATTTTAAGTGGTAACGTTTTTCTCTGGTGTGATGATGAGGATGGGAACGTTCTTTCATTTCAGATACGAGCTTGTTTGTCTATTTGGACTATATCATATGGCCATAACGCCTCCCCTCTCTTTCCCCCCCCCCTTTCATAGATGCCCCCCCTTCCCTGTCCAGGCACCCATCCCCCATCATCCATCATCCTCACATCCCCATCGAACATCCCCCCTCCCACCCCCCCCCCAAGAACCCTCTACCCCCCATACGCTCCTCACAAACATCACTCCCTCACCTTAAACATCTCATTCATACACTTGTTGCCCCTTCATAAAGTGATACAACTCGAAAACGTAATACCGGTAGAGAAGCTCATATAACACCCCCACTTAGAAAGAAAGTGAAAAAACAATCTCGAGAAATTTTCCGGGGGAGGAGCTATGGTGCTTCGAAGACCCACTCCTCCCTCAAAGACGGCGCGATTGCGGAGTGGAGGGATAAGCGCTGGGCTTGGGAAGAGGAGTGCTGTGCTGGGTTGGCACAGCAGTGGAGAATTGGATGGTTTGTTCCCGATAGATATAGCGAGATCTTGCGTGGGAGGCATGTTTGTGGGAATCGTAGGCCTCCTTCTTCTGATCGTCACGATCCTTTAAAATTTTCGCAGGATTCTTCATAGGCGCTCATCTCATCTCGGTAGCGGGTGGCGGGGTCGCGGCGAGAGATGGTCACAGGATGCTAGAGGCTCTGGTTTAGATTGGATGATCAGTGTAGTGTGTGTACTCTGTATGCGTGTGGACGAGTACGCTGCGCATTGGGCGATGGGCGGTTAGGGAAGGATGATTTCATCATCGCGTTGCGATTGAGGGGTTGGGGGGAGGAGGGGAGGAGGTATGGTACCTTTATCTTTGTGTTTAATGTGGAAGTAAGTATGTTGTAGAGTGCTGACCTGACGGGGAGGGAGAGGGAGTGTAGGTATGGTGTGGTATGGTGGGGTGGGGGATAAGGCGGCGAATCGATGATTATGATGGGAGGAGGAGGCGTGTGGCGGGATGTGGTATTTTATGAACGGGCACTGGAGATTAGGGTGGGATGGAGAGGAAGGAGGGGGAGCCGAGATGGATTGGGGTCTCTCATCGCCTCCGATAGGGAAGACTACGATGCCGGGGTCCAATAGTTGGTTTCCGCCCAACCACTCCCTAAGGTAGCGTTTGGCAGTACCATACTGTTGATCACGATTTGTTCTTAGGGAGTTGGAATATGCAGCGTGGACGGTGATGGCGGGTCAGGAGCTCTGTGGTAGGTATCGAGGGTGGGAGTAGAGATGGTGGATGTGTGCTTCATGTTCCAGATCCACGGCCGCAAGGATGAATAATGGGTAATGATGTAGTATTAGAGATATTAGGCAACGAAGCTTCTCGTTGATGAGCTAGCACACAGTGTTGGTATCATTCACTTGGCAACCTGTCTCCTCGGCTTGGCAGTATGTGCATCTCCGCTTGCTCAGTGAACTGTTCCACTCGTCGCCATGTTTCTCCCAAGCCTAGGGTGACATATCTATCAAATCCTCTGGGCCTCTGGGATTTTCCTCCTCCAAATCCTCTTCGTTCGTCCAGCCCACTTCTTGGGCCTTTTCTCCAGGCCCATCTTTGAGTAGGTATTGCCACTTTTCGCCTGTATAGTCTTCATCTGGCGTCGAGGGCATAATGTATCTGGCGTCCGAGATATAACGCAGCTTGCCGGTGGGTTCCCCCTTCTCGTTGCGATCTTTTTTGCTGTACGCCCATTCTCCGACACCATATATTGCTGGGAACTGTATGTTCGTTAGTGGGGCTGGTTGATGGAATCTATGGCCAATCATACCGGAATTCTGTCTTCATAAGGGTACTTGGGGACTTTGGACATCTTTGCGGTGGGAGGAGACTGTTCGGTAGCTATCTGGTTGTAGGCGGGGGGGTTTATGGGAGCCTGATTGATTGTCAAGCGCTGTAGTAGGAAGAAAGCTCTTTAAATACCTTGTGAAGCCTCTGCCAAGAATTTGCAAGAAGATGTGTCATCGTGTACTAAGGAGAGTCTGGCTGATTGTCAAGCGATGTAGTGGGACACAAGCGGCGGAAATAACGTGTGAAGCCTCTGCCAAGAGTACGCAAGAAGATGTGTTATGGTGTTAAGAGGCGGTGCACTGCACCAATTTCCAAAACTGCCCGGTGGATAAGTGGGACCGCTAGCGGCGGGTCGCTGAAAACACTTTGTAGGTAGACGTAATGAAAACGGACAGCCAAGTTGATTGTTTGGTAAGCGATGAGGATGTTAGAGTATGTTGAAGATATTGATGAGGTTGATGAGGTTGACGAGGTTGATGAGGTTGATGAGGAGAGACAGAATAACAAAGACTGGGAAAAAGGCAGAGGGTGAAGGCGCGTTCGGAAAAGAGGCGTTGTAAGACACGCGTAGCAGAATCGTCTCAGGCGGTACAACGACGACACAGGGAGGGACACGACCCAAACACTTCCAATAGATACGCACTTGGAAACGAAAAGAGAAACGTACTCGTAACTCTTGATGGAACGTGCTGGAATGTTCAAGTTGGAAAAAAGAGAAGGAACCTGCGAAGCCAAAAATCTCCTTCATCTCGATGATGGCAGCCTGCATGCAAGTTGAAGACCCAGACCACTAAGATTAATTCCCGAATTGAAGCGGTTGGCTTCAGACTGCCGGATCGGAGCGACAGCGTAGATAGGTAGGTAGAGAAGATCAGGGTCCAAGAAGGCAACCGGGTTCATTTCATCAAACAGAGTTGTCAATTCTCCTTTAACCTAAAGTACCTCCGACCACAATCTAGCTTCATTTCATGCATGATGCGCGATTTAATGCACCCCCCAATACCATTCGCCACCGGACTTGTCCAAATTTAATCATTTCCTCGTCGATTCCAATGTCATGATAGCAGCTATCCATCTGCCATCCTTCTTTTGCTCCTTGACGTACAAGTGGCATGATCGATCTTCTGTCTGCTGAGAGAAGGAAGGTTTTGGCGTAGACGCTAAATTGCCAGCCGCGGCCGAACCGCTACGGCCTTGGCACATACTTTACGGCTCCCATCGCAGAACCCCGTCCGACAGATATTGTCGGCATCTTGGCTGAGGTACGTACTCTTTGAAGATTCTGCAAGGTAGAGATAACGTCCAATCATCGGGAGTATTTGGAACGGAATTCCCTATAGAAGTGTCAGGTTTCTCCGCCTGCACATGCCTTTTCGTGGCTGAATACCCTTCAGTCACGACTTGGGGCCTCTCGAATCAATTTTCATCTTTGGGAGTTCCCTCTTTCAGGACTTCAGGGTTCGACGCCACGGAATCCTGCGGGATGGCTTGGCTTTCAATGCATCAATATCGCCAATCGATTGACCGACATAACCCAAAACTTTAAGCCTATGAGATCAGTTCAAAGCTGAGGAGCGCACTTGGTAACATCAGTCTAGGGGGCTTATCTGTAATCTTCTTAGTGCGTGTGGGTCTCATTGATCGCCAATTGACTTTTTGTCTGGAATCTCCCCTTTGACTTGTGAGTTGTTGACCAATTAAAGCTTGGGACAGATTCTGGCTCAAACCTCAAGTTTTCACAACCTCAAGCATGAGAGACCAGACAACAAATGGCTAACTCACACCTCGCATTCTGAATTCCCGGTCAACAGAGGCAATAATATTTGCGACTGCCTAGGGAAATAGTCCATTCGATTGTGGAGTCTGTCAACAAAGGTGAGATCGAGAGTATACAGATATGAGTCAGAGTCCAGGTACCTGCTCTTCGATGTATGACGATTCCGAGATTGAAAGGCCAAGATCCAAGATCCAACAACGTCTTAGGGGTGAGTCCCATTCTTGTGACAAGTTTTTGAATAATGAAGCCATCCTCATTGCCACTATTCTAAGACCGAATCATAAATTGTGAGCGAGGAGTCGATGCAAGGACTACATTGCCCGAAAATAGAAAGCGATTGGTGATAATCTCATCGGTCTGCTGGAATTCCGAACAAAAGCAGGCATCATACTAAGAAATGGTAAAAGAGTTGACCATCATGCACCTGCATGTACCCGATAGTCACTCCTAAAGGCCGTAGGTATTCTCCGGAAATGCAAGCGCTAGCTCATGCAGCTTGTCCAAAGTTCTGACCGCATTCCTAGCGCTACATGATGCAATCTTATCTAATTTTATAGAAACGAGATTGAGTGGGAGAATGTTGTCTTAATCTTCTCTAATCTCTCGTTTAGCTACAGCCAAAGCAAATCAAAATGCATATCCGTCTTTCCACCAGGTTCTAGCTTGAGGATCTACAAACATATAGCGCTTCTACAGGACTCCACTCCATAATATTCGCCGAAAGGTGGGGTCCCCGCACTATCATTTAACCTTCCAGATAAGTCTACTGGTATGTCTACTGGCAGGTAAATCCCATTCTACTCATGGCCGTTCACATCTTGCATTCGAGCGCTTCAACATCTTCAGGGGGGCTCTGTGTGGGAGGATGCGGTGATGAGAAGGATCGAATGAGAAGGCAGTCTCAGCATATTTGCAGAAAATTTCGAAGAAGGAAGATCTTCTACCACCAATTGACCTTCCAGATTAATGCATGAGTAGGCTATAGTTTCACTGTCTTCTGTCACTTTGACCTCAAAATTATGCGCTCGGACCTCATTGGCAGGTTTGTGCGGTGGAAGATTGCAACGCCATGTTTTGTCACGAAATGGGAACTTCAGGATTCACGGAAACGTGATGTTCATCATTTGCTGCAAGTGGACCTCGCAAGAATTAAATCGACGATCTTCATGCCATCGTCTTCGGCCGTATCCTATCTCGTATCCTGGCGCTCAGATCTCCAGGTAAGGTCCTCAAGCTAGGAGCATGCAGGGCACGTGTGAATACGAGAAAAGCGACCTCAACGTAGCTATGCAAGTAGTAGATATTCCACCACTAGTAAGATTCTCCATGCATATCGGTACTTCCAGTTGTTTTCGATTTCCCAGCCGAGAGTTCGGCATTTCTATGACGAATACGGTGAAGGAGACTCCCAATTGGAATGAGAGTATGCAGCCTATAAAAGCCCCAAGAAAATGCAGGATGTTTCGTTGCCAATCAACCCTTGTAGGAGCTCCCATGCAGGTGGTAATGGCGTCCTCTGGGATTTATTCACCACTCGCGTCCAATTGCTAGATTTTCTCCCCAGTCCCGTGAAATATGAGGATGCAGAGGCTTGCATAGGCGAGCTGCAGGAGACCTTCCAAGGAGCTGTTCATCAAGAGTAAATTGTGGAGCCGGAAGCCGTCTCCAGGAAAGAGTAGCTGTGTGGTGACGTCCTGATAACGAAGTGGGATTTGCGGCATTAAATTCAATGGATATGTTGTTGTCACCTAAGTTGGTATCCTGTTCACCGGTTGTAAACAGGGAACAACTCGGAAAACTCCTAGCCCTTCACTGGATGTCCATAAATACAGGGCCTTTTCCGCCTTCTCTTCGATAATTCATCACTTCAGATTTCCGAATCCAACACTCATCACTACCCACTCATAATCGTCTTCATCCGACCTCAATCTCTTTACCAAATACAACTTGATCACTATCTTTACATCCGTCTTCGTACCATTATCTCACATTTGCCATCTCACAACAATCACAGCGCAATGGCAAACTATAACCACGTCAACGGCAACGTTGCATCCAATGATAATGATGGGCACGGCTGGCACCGGTCAGTATTCTCAGCATTATCGTCGGAACGACAACTGATTCTCCACACCCAGTTACTTCCAGGCAAATTCAAGCCCGTCGCCTCCTCCCAGTCCACTAGAGCTGCCAGATCCTGTCCCTCTTGGTCGAACTTCAAACTCTCAACCAATGCAGTAAGCTACTTCCACCCGCACGTTCCTGCGTTTTCGAGACCTACGTGGCGGAGCAAACTTGTTACGTCACAAGCGAAAATTGTTCGCCGAGTTGGCAATCGTCATTGCGCATGTTTGCCTTTTCTTGAGACCGTTCTGCCAGATACTTAAAGCTGCTCGAGTCTCCCTTTTCTTTCAGTCCTCACGCTTTTTCATATACTCGATGAGCGTCGCTAAAATATATACTTCTTCAGCTACATCCCCACAAGCTACCCTCCGCATTCGATCATCCCGGATGATCTGATGTCCAACAACGCCCGCCAGAACGCGAACTTCCTGGACTTCCACCCGCTGGAAGTCCCGTCCGCGGAAGAGAACGCCGTTCGGTATTTCGGCGTGGTGAAGAGCATCGGGCCCTGGGAGGAGAAGACGGCGGTGGTCAGGACGCTTGACGGATGTGACGTGCCCTGTTCGACGGAAGGCTGCGAAGGTCTCCACCGTCTACGTGTCAATGAACTTTGCCAGATAGTTCATTACACTTCTGGTGAGAGCGCGGGCAGGACCTTTGTGACCCACGCGGCTGCCGAGTGCACGCCGTTGCCAAGTGGGGCGGTGTCGCGGGTTCCTTCGGCGGCGGGGTCTCGGAGGGGTTCTCTTGCTCCATCGGGAGCAGAGTCGCCGGTTGGGGGCTGATGGAGGCCCATCAAAACAAAACGTTCAAAATATATATCCACTGCTGGCGGGGTCTTGGAAGGGGCCTCTTGCCCAGTTTTGAGCACAGTCGCCGGTCTACAGGACGGGGATTTTCTGGCAACGAATGCATAAAAATTCTAGAAAACAAATTAGATGCTATGCCGGGGTACGGCCATTTCCGATTGCACATGCGCAACTAGTCTCTGAGATTACTTCCACAGCCTCATTCCAGCTGGGATGAGTTGATGAGTATTATTGCGTCCAGTACACAGACTATCTCGAAGCCTTGGTTCAACAGTCCCGAGCCAGTATCCCTATACAGCAAATTTACTGCCTTCCGTCCCAGCGGAGACTTGAAACCCAATGGGCTGGACTCGATCCTTCCTTTCACCTTCCCTAACGATCCCTAAAACGTAAGCACTCATCCCCTCCCGCAAAATAATCACAGCTAACATCCACCACCTAGCCAACGCCTACATATATTTATAAACCTCGCTCGGGCTTGTCTACTTCCACCTCACGACCGTCACCGTCTACAAAAAGTACATGGCAAACGTGAACCACGTCAACGGCAATGATTTGAGATTGTCGTGGCACCTACAACGCTGGCTCGAGCCCGCTCGTCGACCATTGCAAGGTATATGCAAAAGGCGGCGCGGCCCTGTCTTGGATTCCAGATCGCTGCCGCCCTTCGCACAGACGCAATTATGGTCTGGCGAGGGGACAGATATGGCTTTATAGTGGGCCCGCTGGTTGGTGCTTTTGTTCTGACAACACTGCGATTCCACGAGTGGATGGAATGTGAAGCCAGTAAACAAAGATTCTGGAATCTGACTCATGAAGGAAGAATGCTAACTTTGATTATCTACGAACGGACACGGCGATGCGGACTACATCATTCTGCTCTGGTGGTCCCTTGGGGTTTGGGTAGGGGGCATGGGGGCCGGGAGGGGGGGAGCTTGTCCCAGCGACTCGTCTCCAACTATCCATACTTTAACATATCTATCTCTGAATCAGCAAAAGAAATTTCTTTCCTTCTCCCTGCCTTCTCTCCTAGTCTCTCCTTCACCCCTTTCTCGAATCCCCAGGACCCTCAAGCCCCCCTCCAAACCTATCCCAAAACCTCCCTCCCTCCCCAAACCAAAATCATACACCCCATTAAAACTAAACCCTAGTTTTCTTTGGGGCGGGTTGCGGTGGAGAGGGGGAGGTTGGCTTTTTGGGGAGGTGAGGGGGTTAGAGGATGGCGATGGGGAACACTAGGGGGTTTCAAAAGGGCGAAAGAAAAGATCCGGGGGCATAAGTTTTTTTACAAAGGCGGCTTCATGGGCAGAGGGATAGGAGGGCTTGATAGGGGGCAGTAGGAGGATCGATAGTGGGTCAAGGGATAGGTGTCAAGGGTAGAAGCCGGGGACTGAATTTAGTGGGGATTGGTTGGTCTTTATTTTATTGGGGGGCTTTAGGGGGCGCGAGGGCATTTTTAGGTAGGGTCTTCAGAGCAGAGCGTTAAGGGCGGGCGGTCTGAGCGCTGGGGTTTGAAATTTATTAGGGGGTTTTTTGGGAGACGGGGGGGGGGGATTGAGATGTGGGTACTGGAATGATGTTCTGGTTCCTCTCTCTCTCTCTCCTCCACCTCCTCCTCTTCTTTTTTTCCCCCTTTAAACTACCTATCTATTTAGTACGCGCCTCTTTAAGTAAGCTCTCTCTCTCTCTTTTGATAATGTATGTGTGTGAGTATGAGCACGGGCGACTTGTCGAGGTTTGAAAGTGAGGAACACTCTTGTACTGGTGCGGAAAGATTGGACTGGTTTGTGCGGGGGTTTGGGAGGGGAGGGGAGGGGGGTTAAGGTTCGACGTAGGGGAGGGGAAGGGGTCTGGGGAGGAGTTGTTTCTTTCCTTTCTCCTTGTTCTTCCTTTCCTTAGGCTATCTAGCAGCATCTCCCTTGAGCAGGCTTTCTCAGTAGACTGTATGAGGGGCATCTGTGTATTTCGAGGGGGTTTTTTTTTCACACATGTATATACATACGGCTCTCACTATGTACAAAAACATTTACACGAAAAAAAAAAGACATCGTTTATACACAAAAGGACAACACCACCCCAGACATTATCTCTATCCCAAGAACGCATTCTTCGAGCCACTGCTTTAACATCCTTGTTATTATAGCGTAGGACACCCACAACGCCATGCTGAATTCGTGAAGAAGAAATTGGGACAGAAGGGGGTTGGTGGGTTGGAGAGGAGCTATTGGCCTGCAATAGGTTGTTTGGTAATTTTTCGTTATCGAGAGAGAGGGTTGGTGAGGTGGGAGGACGAGCAAAAGAATGTAGTCTCGTGAATTGGATTTCTGAATGCTGCGAAATGCTCTTGGCCTGCAGAAGAGCGCTGAGAGAGTGGAGGGCTGCTGTTGCGGTCCCGATTGAGAAATCTGGGTGATAAAAGGAGCGAACGAGAAGGGTGCCGGCGGGTAATATTGTAATAGGCTGGTATAGGAGATGTGGTGAGATCTCCACGATGCGATGTACGGGTTTGGGCTAGGATGAGGTCGTGATGGCTTCTTGGTCTTGGTGGTCGTTGTTGTGGATCGAGCCGCTCGAAACGGTCTTGGAGAGAGCGGGTTGTGGGTAGTTTTGAGAGGGGAGGCGCTTTGAGGAGTGGTAGGCGAGGGAGAAGAGGCCGAGGTGAAGGGCGCTATTAGCACAAGCGCATGTTAGCATGACCTAGAGCTCGTTCTGGGAAATGGAGTGCCTACGCGATGATACAGGCAATAGAGTAACTAGCGATTTGCAACTTTCTCAACGTATTGACATGCGGCATGCATACCCATGGCACGTTCTGCCCGTTCATCGATGTCCCTGTCCCTTGATCGCAAGTGTTGCTGATCGCAATTATATTCTCGAATACCGAATCCCTCAATTGGAAAGCTGGAATCGTACATGCTAATAGCGACGCAAGGCATGTGAACTCAATAAGAATGTAGTAGCCCAGATGAAGCACCTTGCTCGTCCAAGCCGGGCGCACAGTAATGAAAGTTGTCCATATGAAAGAGAGCAGGACGGCAGCAAGGACAACTGGGTCCGTCCAATCGGTGTGCTTAGCCGGTTTGAGGGCCGTTGTTGGGTAGGTGATATAGGGTATCCATCTGTGGTAGAGGCCTATGGACACCAGGAGGTTGACTATGGTCACAGTATCAAGGACGAGAACTGCGATGCGGAGACCGAGATTGAGACGACACCCGCGGGCGGAGAGTTTTGAGTACGAATCAGATGTAGCCATTGTGACTGTCGATTTTGGCAGAGGTGCTGGGACGCTCCAGGCGTTTCTTTGATCTGGGTTCATGGGTGGTACAACTCATTTTGTCCTCTTTATGTAATAATGCTGGAGGCATTATCATCCTGGCTATGCGAGTCACTGAGATCGCACAGCCAGAGAAGGAATCCAATTTTGTTTCAGACATAATTGCGAACACTGATGGCAATGTGCGAGTAGTGAATATTTTGACGATTCGTGGGTAAGCGCTAGGTAGGGGAGCAGGAGCGCGCTGAGGCTGAAGGATTCGGGATCCCTGCGCACTATTTTCAGCATGAACTACAACATAGCCTTGCGCGCAGCACGCAATTTATTTACTTAAACAGACATATTGAGGCTTTAGAATTGTATGAGCCAAAAAAAGTGGCTTCAAATTCCTTTTCCTGCGCAAAATAAAATTCCCTCGACTGCTACTTACAAATCTTCTAGATCGCTCGATTCCTTTTACAACATATGGAAGCAAAATGATAGATTCACGAGGTCAGACACTTCATCCATATACTCTTAATCTGGTCTCGCTGTTGGCCCTTCTCATGTGACCAAGGTAAACAGACAAAATTTAGCGGACACCCAGGGCGCCTTGATGAATGGAGTGACCATCACAAACATCCTAAGACACCCAAATTTGTAAGCAAATCCTGTGACAACAATTCTTGGGATTGCGAAGTTCTCTGAATATCTTTAGGTGCCCACTAAACACGGTTTGGAAGACCTCTGCTCCGGAAACAGCATTTGAAACCCATGGGTCTGAGATGCGCCGAGGAATCGACGCATCTACTTATGGAAGTCCTTGATCGAAAGCTTCAACCGTTCCTTTAATCAGCGTGGGTTGGCTCAGGTTCTGTGTTTGTAGCGCTGAAAGCTACTTTCTCACTAGCAAACTTTATGAAAAGAGAATGCATGCCTGCATCCGTTGTGACTCTTGCCACGATTAGAAGATAGCGATCAGAAGGTGGAAGCTCAGAAAAGGTTGCGAAGGCCTTGTTGATCCAACTCATGGAGATATCTTAAAGTCTGCTTGGAGTAAGGTTGGTACATTGATCGCGGTGGGATCATCTTTTTAAGACTACCTTACCACAGTTGAATACACTACAGCCTTATACATGGATGCCACTGTGTGCCATCTCACTTGTTGATACCATAAGACATAGGGAACATGACTTCTTCTGCTGACCAGGGAACATCTCGCCAGCAGGCATTAAAAGGTAGGCAGGGGTTACTGTCCCACTTTGTTGCTGAAAAGAATGGACATTGATGTTTGCGACTAACGATATTGTCTACGTTGATCGCTCTGCTTGTTGTAGAGTTACAGGATAAGAAGCGCGAGTTGCGGTGCTCAGCGGTGTGGAAGTCAACATGATCTCCGCCGGCGGGAAAAGACATAGGAGGCATAAGCAGGATTGTCAAATGGGTCTGGTGACCGTTGAACCCAGCTGATGTTGAAACTCGTGAGAGCCATGACCGATGGAACTCAATAGCAAGGCCAGAGTGTTCCAGCAATGGCGTACATTAAGCGTCTCACTCCCGCCCAAAAGCAATGCAGACAAGTAGGTAGCCAAAAGAACAAGGGCGAATGCAGAGCAAGAGAGATGCTCTCAGATGATAGCCAAAGGGCGTAAAAAGTGTCCATGGAGGCATCTCTTTGTCTCCTACCTACAGGAACGACAATTTGGCAAGCTCTGGACCTGAGATGGGTTTCGACGGTGCATAAATGAGCAAGTCATGAACCTCCGCAATCAACCGTTTCCAGCAATGAAAGACATTCCAAGACGATAGTTGGGCAAAAGCAGGCATGTCCGGCCAGCTTCATTAGATGCTCAGGTGTAATGGTTGGATGTGCATAGGTGCTGGCTAATTAGGGGTTGGACTATTGTAAAGATGGCGTATTTGATGGATAGCGAGACGAAGCGTTAGACAGTGCAAATAACATCGCTTCTGTCTCGTCTCTATGACGGTTCGGAAAAGACTTCTACCCACGCACTAGCTTCTTCAGTTTCCGACTTTGCTATATGTAAAGCTGTGGCGACGGGACTTGCCCTGGACTATTGTACTATGACTTGGGAGATTATCCTAGGTAGTGGAAAATTGAGGGTGAACCAGAGAGCTTACATACAAAGTGCAAAGCGTGGCTACAAGTTGCGAAGAGAATTGAGCTCAAAAGTCTGATATTGATGTAGCTACTAACCCTACGTAAGGCCTTTCACCAGAGCATCGAGAGCAAAAGAACATGCTGTTTCCGCAACCATGCCGCTTACCTCGCAATCGCATTCAAGCCAATGCGAATATCCATCTGCCATTGAAATCACTTGTGGCCGAAGATGGTGCCCCTTTGGCATAGGTGAGAAAGAGTGGACATGGTGTTCAGATGAGGCTATTCCTACTTGTTGGCGTAGACATCCGCCTTCGTCTATTGGGAGACGCCAGTCAGTCTCAAATCGACAGCGAAGATAGGGCCCGAGGGGTTTCAAGATATGAAAGGCGCTGGAGTAGCTTACGTCGTGCTTCTTCTCATCCAATTTGTCAGAGATTGCATCTTTACCGGCAGTGAGGCGGGTTGTGGCGTTCGCGTCAGTGTTTCCCTTTGCAATCTCTAGGCTTTGTATCAGCTCTGAGTAGCGAAAGTAGAGGAGAGAAAGAGAATGTGTGTCGGCTTACCCTCGTTACCCTGCTTGGAAGCTCCGTACATGGCGCCCTGGACAGACTCGGTGGCTTGGTTGACAGTGTTCCTAGTCGCCAATTGGTCAATAAATAGTTGAGACACTATCCAAGCAGAAAGCAAGGGCGGATGAGGGGAAAGTGGGGCCTCACTTGATTGCGTCCATTGTGTGTGTTTGGTTGTTCAAGGGAAAAAGGTATGTGGTGTAAGATTTGTGAATTGTTCGGTAATCAAGGTCGGTCTGAAGTTATGGATAAGAGTTGCGGTAGCAGAAACGTGGGAGCAGGGAGAGAAACAGCGGATATATGTACCCCACTAGGCGGTACGTCATACGAGGGGAATGTTATGGTTTACGCTAACGATTAGGAGTATAGTCACACAGCCCATACTGGAGCCGACTGTAACCGTCTTATGAAAAAGTTCACAATTTGCATTGCATGCATAAATAATTAATAAGAATACTGGAATATGTTGTAACACACAACCAAAACTACCAGCTCCGAGGTAAATATTGGAGTCTACGACGGTCAGGAACTATACACATTGTCGTTCTCAATATGGTTGAAAAGGTCTACGTGACCTATAACCAGGTAAAGCCTCCCCAACATCTATATTTTGAACCAGACTGCTCAACGGCTACCCACCGATTGCACAAGGCTCAAATTTCTCACAGGTTCATAAGCTATGTCAAGCATCCGCCTCCCATATCCTCTCATCTTTTCAACCGAACCTCATGATCGCCATCGGTGGCGGCGGTTATGTTCCAGCACGAATCCTCCGCTCCTTCCTCAAGCGCCCCGGTAGCCCTAACATCCCCATCCAAGCAATCGGTCTGTCCCTCTACGAAACCCTCTCGAGCTCAGATCCCGTTGAGCAGGTGGGTACAAAGGTTACAAGGACGCAATGGCTAGATCTGTCGAGCTTAGAGATGAGTAATTTGGTGGGCAAGAATGTGTTAATAGTGGACGAGGTGGACGATACAAGAACGACATTGGAGTATGCCGTTAGGGAATTGGAGAAGGATGTGGAGGCTGCGGGTGAGAAGTTGGGGAGGGGTGGGGAGAAGACGCGGTTTTCTATTTTTGTACTCCATGTGAGTGCTCAAGGCTTCTCTGCAAGGGAAAGACAAGGATGAGGGGTAAAGGGCTGGCTAATTGGAAAGTGCAGAACAAGGACAAGACGAAAAAGGGGCGTCTACCGCAGGACATGATAGATGAGGGCAGGTATCTGGCTGCTGTTACAGTCGACGATGTTTGGATATGCTATCCTTGGGAGGCTACGTAAGTTTTCAATTTGATTGCTGATACGTACGCAGGCTAACAATCTTGCTAGTGATATCGATGAGCATGATCAACTAGCTGCATTACAACCGGCAATAGACAATAGATGAATATGGGAAGTGTTGAAAAACAACCTTGAAAGGTTACATACGGTTGATGAGCTTTTGTAATGTCTTTCGGTCTACTCGCGAGGTGTCGGACTTGAAGTGAATGAAAGTTCAGCTTGATGTGAAGTTGACTCTCAAATTGTATCCACAGAAATTTCAAAGTGCGATACTCTGCATTACTGAGCAAAACATCAGTATCGGTAGGATCTAGTCATTTCGAACTAAACACGTCATCTCTACACAAACTCGCTTGAACCTCGATTCTCACGCCCCCGAAGCCTCGCTCCTGCATCGGCACCGTCTGGAACCTGTCGCTCTCCATACCAGACAAAGCCCCGAAGAAATAGACAAAAAATAGGCTCAGAGACTGCCCACGGTCACTCTTTACAGTAAGTTGATCGCCACGAGCCCAGATAGTCTTGAGTTCTTTCCCATGCATCACGATTCACACTTGCTAATCATGATGCCCAGATGTTGACCCAAGTTCGCGCCCTCGAGATGAACATCACGTGTTGCAAGATGCTTCAAGCCAAGCCACTTGAACCTCAAGCATTTGAGGCACTAGAAGCTAGAATTGCTTTGTGCATTGAATGGTTGGAAGCAATAGAGAAGGTGAGATTAATGAGCCCTAAGAACTCGCTCTGGGCTGATTTCCCTCAGCATGGAAGCTGTACAGTCATCCCAGACCCAGGAAAATGCAATCTTTGCAAGGTCCCATTCTCAACGACCAGAGATTGCAGCGAGGAAGTTGTTCACTGTTGTTTCAGCCGTGCTCATACGCAATGCTTAGATACCTCGGCTCCCGATTACAGTCGTGAGGACATGGCTAGCACTTGCGGTAGATGCTCAGGGGTCTTGTCAGGGAAGGTATACGAGCGCATTGCGGGCTATGCGGCTTTATTGGTGGATCCACGCATGGTCAAACCAATGCACTTGCCAATCAAATAATGGCTATCAGCCACTCCGGTGTAGATAGACAATGAGAGCCTGAATTTATGCTCAAGGCTCCCAAGGAACCAACTACTTCATATGATAGTAAAGCTCGGGGTGGGAGACGCAAATCCCACTTACTTCGTTGGGCTTGCGAAAGATAGCAACATATATTTTCTAACAACAATCACAACTCCACTATGAACGCCTGGATCATGAAACATCTAATTCATAATTCATCCCAATTGACTGACTACCAACTTCAACGAAAGTGTAAGCGTATATTGAATCGCTGTAGACTTATCTGAGTTGAGAGTTGCGCCACAATGCAACTTATTTCGACTAAAGCAATTGCTAAGCCCGGAATTAAGTTATCTAATTCCCGGGCTGCTCGATCCTCAATTTTCCCCGCCGTCGACTTATCTGCGTGACAAGTGCAAATCGATGGCGCTATGACTATAACGTGCTGCGTAATAGGTCACTATCAGCCACGATACTATCAGCACTAGGTATAGTACGGGGCTTCATAGCCATGTCGCCAGCTCGACGAGAAGCAATTCGTTGCTTCTCCCGACCCCATGATGAGCCTCCTTCAATGACCTGAGCAGCCTCTCACACCTTTATCAATACAACAATGGCCGCCCCTGACCCTGGGTTTGCGATAATGCCGTTGGCAGAAGACCCGCAAAAAGGCAGCATCGAAAAATTGTCCCAGGACTCCAGCGAGGAGCTTCCCATTGCGCCAGACCAATTTGACCCCCAGTACGAGACCTCGCGATGGGAAATCTGGGCATATTATTCCTACTACATTGGCAACAATGGGTTGACGCTGTTCAATTTTGCGCCTACAGCCTTTCAAAATCTGTTGTCCCAGGCAGCTGGAGATGCAGGCGTTTTGCATTTCGCGGGCGTGGATAGGACAATCAATAGCATTGTGCTGGTAGCCAATGGGATCAGCTTTGCTATTCAGATCGTGTTGTTCTTAATTATCGGGAGCTACGCCGGTAATTGGCTTCAGCGCATGAGTAGAGACCTGAGCTGACAGAAGGAAGACTTTGGACGCTCGCGACCTAACATCCTCATTGTCCTCTCGATTGTCGCCTTCGGCATAGGCTTTGGCTGGATGGGTGTACATACATCAGACAAATGGCGGGTGGCGGCCGGAATGTATATTGTGGGTCGTAAGTTTGTGCTCTCAAGCTCTCTTGCCTTTCCAGTCTGACCTATCCCAGTGATTGCATATCAAACTACCTTGACGTTCTGGACTGCAGCATTCCCAGGTCTTGCTCGAAATACACCCCAGCTGCGGGCAAAAGCCGAGGAGCTCACAAATGGGACGATCACTCGAGATGAATATGACTACGCGGACACATTACAAAGGAGTCGGCTATCCAATATTGCGTTCTACATCCAGTCTTGCGGGGAGGTTGTCATATTGGCTCTGATTGTGGGTGTACTCTTTGGCGTCCACGTCACAGCTAGCGAAGCCAACAACAACTATGGATTGAGCGTTCTCATCGCCTTCGCAACCGGTGTCTGGCTGCTGCTAGCTATACCCTGGTTCATCCTGGAAAAGAGGAGACCGGGCCAGGCGCTGCCGCCTAATATGAATATTGTGATGGTAGGATTGTGGCAATTGTACCGTGCCATCTCTCAAATTTGGCGACTCAAACAGAGTCTTTTTTATCTCATCGGTATGCAGCGCGATAGGATCTACCACAGTATCCGCTACTGACGCTGCACAGGCTACTTCCTTCTTGGCGATTCTCTCAATACTACCGTTACAGTCATCGCCACTCTCCAGAACGAGGTCGTCGAATACGATACCCTGACCCTTACTTATATCCTACTCGTCGGCATCGCCGCCCAAGCTGTTGGTATCTACAGCTTCTGGTGGATACAGCAGAAATACAAGCTCAGTACAAAAACCATGTTCAACGCGGTCATTGTCGGAATAATTCTGCTGTGAGCTTTCAGAGCCTCAACTTCCCTTTGGTCCGTCTGCATACTAACTTGAATTCTTACAGTGACGGTTGGGGTATGATAGGTATATGGACTCAAACTTTCGGCTTCCATCACGTTTGGGAATTCTGGGTCTATCAGACTTTCTACGGTCTCTTCGTTTGCCCCTGGTACTCCTACTCCCAGATCATGATTTCTGAAGTCACACCCCGCGGCAAGGAGTTCCTTTTTTTCTCCCTGTTCTCCATAATCGGCAAGACATCATCCTTCATTGGACCGCTGGTTTCGAGTGCGATCATCGACGCAAGTCCGCACGGAAACAACAGCACACCATTTTACTTTCTATTTGGGCTGTCTTGTCTAAGTGCAGGGTTCCTGGTGATTTTCTTAGATCTGAAGAAGAGTAGGCTAGAGCAGGAGAGGTTTTTGGCGGAAGAAGAGCGGGTGAGAGCTAAGCGAATTGACGATGGTGAAAGTTAGCTGCGCTGAAGATATGAGAATGTTGGGAAAGATGGTCAATGATATACTCTAGATTCCAGGGACATTCACTGGGACTATCATCTGGCCTTGTACATAACAGATACTTCCCGGGGTCTGCCGCGGGAATAAGCATCAACAAGCATCCTGTCAATGCGAGTCTTTCTTTTAAAGCAGATAGCTTGCCCCCGACTCAAGATCGTCAGGGCGCAGATGGCTGTTCGTCGATCTCATGGGATCTACTTTCCCCCTGTAGAAAGACACGGTGTGGAAATCTCTCTCCGTCTTCTACATCCCAACTACTCATGTCCCAATATTCATCCACCGTGTACAAGTACAAGACAACCCTGCATCAGAGACCCCATAGAACTCAAGGCGAGAAATTGAAGGTCGCATTATTGGAAGCTGTGGGTTAGTAGTTGGAGATAGAGCTACTTGTTTTTATATATGGGGAGGTAGGGATTTGGTATCCATGCTGGGCTGGGGTTGTGGGCGGTGGGTGATGGGGATGGCTTTCTTTTCTTTTATTTTCTTTTTCTTTGTGTTTTTTTGTTTGCTGTGGGGATGGCGGTTCTATACTCATGAGCGAAGGGGAGGGAGGGAAGCTACTTCGGAAGGAGGTGTAACATTCCATGAGCAGAGTGTATGTATGTGGTTACGAAGGGCTGTAGGAGGTGTATGGGAGTAGATGGGAAAGTTGTGGATTGGTTTGTTATTGGGTTATCTCTGATTTGGAAAGATGAGGAACGGTGGTGGTAATGTTATGATTGTTATTTACATATGGTTTCTTCTTTTCTTTTGAAGTTCTTCTATGAGTAGTATGAGCTATGAGTCTTTCCTTCCAACGCTCCATGTTGCAGCAAGTTATCGCACTGTCCAAACGTTGGTGGATTTTTCTTTCAGCTGCCTCCGGTAGGTCGTGTATGTCGTCTTCGGCGTTAGCTGCTAATGCGTACTTGAAGACTTTTCGAGCATGATGAGGACTCATGCCAATACCGGAGTCCAAGTCTATGCCTTGCATCCATTCTTGATTCTCCGACTATACTCCTTGATACATACCGCCAAAAACTTCCGAGCAAGCTTTGTTAAAGTCGCCGGCCAACAGAGGTTTACAGAGAGACACATTCCCTTCTCACTCACTCACTCGCGGCTTCTTCTCGTAATGTTCTTCTGTGTGTCTCGCTGGCTTTTTTGTTTGCGGGCTTCGTAGTCGAGTGTTATTGCCAGACCATGGGCGTCGATGGTAGTATGGAGGTTGAAGGTACTGGATCGGCGTCCTCGATTTCGTCACTCCCCCTATTCCTCGATATTATCTGTCTCCACTCATACACCTGCCTCACCCTCCACTGCAGTACCAAGTCCTCCAAAGCTCCAAACGTTTGTTAGAGTAGCCTTTTGTTATCTTTGAAACCTCCCTGCACGGCCACCAGATGCTCTGCCCCAGGCGACTTCGCCTTCTTCTCCTCATCCCTGTCTCGTTCCTCTTTTATATATATCCCGACTAGTACAGCAACCAGTATCCTGAGTACAGCTGGGCGCTATTCGGGAGATTCCAAGACGATCTTGAAAGAACGGTACTCCACACGAGTTCTCCGCTTAGTCTCCATCTGCAATGTAAAGCTGTTCGACACCTTCGAGGGCGATACTGCACGGATTAGTAGCCATTCGTCACAAAAGTACAGGGGTCTACTTACTCGGAATCAACATGGGCGACACTCTCCACAATGCTGCCATCATCCGGATTCACGTAGCGAGGAGTATCTGGCCTATACCACTCCACGTTGATGAAATCTAGTTGCCATCCCTCTTCTCGTGCCTGTTTCACCGCACCTGGGCTCGTGAAACTAGAATCCACGGCCAGAGAAAGTTCTCGGCTGCAGACACAAACTCCGTCTTGATGTCTTGATCATCTACATCGGTCATATTGTCCACTTGCTCGGCACTGACGCTCGAATTCTCTCGGCTTTGTACAGCTGCCGCTTTTGACGGCATACTCTCGTGATCATTAAATCGCAAGCCTCGTGGATTTCCGTATCTTGAGATACAGCCCGTAAAGTGGTCTTTGACGGTCTTCGGCCATGTGTAGTTAGAGAGGCATCTTGGGCAGTAAAAATCACCACCCCCTTGGTTGAAATTTTGCACCGGATGTACTAACGTATGATGGAGGACGAAAGCTCTGTCGGCTTAGGTGGGGCCAATCGCTTTTCTTCATTGCCTTGACCGCCATCCGATACTTCGGCATCACCCTGGATCCGCTTCTCGACCGAATATATATATAGGACGTCTCATTGGCCTTCGTGATTTCATTAGAGGTTCTTCGAGATCGTCTTCGCTATCAGCATAATTTCTGTCCCGTTTCTTGGATGTTACCGCGAACGATCCATTGTCCTCTCTGTGTGGATCCACTTGAGAGTATGAATGGATCCAGCGGTAGGCGCTGGGATGGACGAGGTTGGTAAGTCGGTTGACGAGGCATACAAGGCAATTGAAGTGAGTGGGGTATTCGTAGGTAGTGATATCTTGTCCATCCTGTGAATTCAATCCTTGTCGACCATCACTCTGCGCGAGTGATTTTTTTGTATTTCATCTTTTTGAAGGTAGGTTTCTTGATCTCTCTGTCCTTGTCAATGAGGGACTTTGCTGGGGCGTGGAGCTCGAGCAAAAGCTTCTGGGGGTCTTACAGGGTGAGCCTTTCTTGGCGGCCATGGCCTTGGTGTATTCGTTGTTGGCATGTGTCTTCCAGTTACAAAGGTTTCTGTCTCTTATTCTCAAAATGCAATCCGTTTTGCTCGTCAAGCATGTAGCTTCTCCTCTCCTTCTTGACTGTTCTCTCTTTTTTCTCATTTTCTCATTTTCTCATTTTCTCATTTTCTCATTTGGGCTTTTAGATCTCGAGGTCTAAATGGAGAACTTCCACATAAGCTCCAGATGCTGCATTCCCCATTCAAGAGTCGGAAGACTTGAGATTGTGGATGGTAATAGTGGAGACATGTTATCTAAATGATGTTAGCTTGTTGGGTGAAAATGTTGGGTGTGATGTTCACCCTTCTTCTCTCACGGTAGGAACATCTCCTCGACCTACGAGCACGGAGAGTCATGCCCGTTTGTTGTGCGGTGTTGAAGTTCACCACTGCTGCTGGCTGTTGCTGCTGCTCCTTGCGGAGGGGGAGGTAGTGGAGGTGGTCGATCCAATCATGAAAATCTTGGATAGAAAACTTGTCTTTGAAGTATATAATACTAGATGCATAAGCCTTATATAAAGTGTGTGTAGGCTATGAAGGACTGAGCAGATAATGCTCTTATGTTCTGTGTGCTGGGTGTCTGGGTAGGATGTATGAGAGGTTGGAAAGAAGAAGAGAAAATTTGGCAGTGAAGATGCCCCTACTTATACCCATGTGACATTGCTAGCTGCCCTGTTTGTGACATGAGTGAATAAGTCACAGTGTTTAATGGCAATGAAATGAATGAATCTGCATGTATCATGCAAGATCCTCGCAAGCTGATCTTAATTCACCAAAAAAAATTGTACTTAGACCCATATTACCCCCTGTCTAAGCTGTTTGTGACATGCAGTGAATAAGCCACAGTGTTTAATGGCAATGAAATGAATAAATCTGCATGTATCATGCAAGATCCTCGCAAGTCAATTCTTAATTCACCAAAAAAATAGGAAGTCATCCACCAATGCCAGGCTTTCGACTGTGCTTAGACCCATATTACCCCCGTCTAAACTGTTTGTGACATGCAGTGAATAACCCACAGTGTTTAATGGCAATGAAACGAATGAATCTGCATGTACCATGCAAGATCCTCGCAAGTTAATTCTTAATTCACCCAAAAAAAATGGGAAGTCATCCACCAATGCTAGCCTTTCGACTGTACTTAGACCCATTTCACCCCCGTCTAAAAGTGTTTATAGTGTAAACACGGTGTAAGCTTGACTAAAATAACTTAGCTCCAGTCCTAGTGCCCACACAGTCTGTACCTTCACCAGCAATACCGGGCTTTCGATGCTAGTTAGACCCAAATTACCTTCCGTCTGAAAGTATTCACATTTTAAACACGTAGTAAGTTTGTTTCAAATGAATTAGCTCCAGTGCTAGTGTGCTTACTGGACATACCTTCACATATAAGACTGGCCCTTATCACTCCAGTGTTCACACTGGCTAGGCCATAGTCACAAGACAGATTTGGCTAGCCATAGCCTAAAGTTATTCACACCTGACAGAACATACCCCCTCAACAGATTGGCAAGCCCGAGTCTTGAGAGTTTCACACCTAACAGGCCATATTCTTCAGACATTTTGGCTAATATCTACCCACAACATGAAAATAACCTTCTCTCGCAAAAGATCTCGAGAGTACAATATCACTTCCCTCTCAGAAGCCGACAAGAGTGCGAAGAGACTCTTGATGTAATGAACAAAATAAGGCGATGCGAGCGGCAAATGGGAGGGTTGGAGCAAGGAACTCAGATATAAAGCATGAAGAAACGCTGTAGGGTTTGTAAGCCGTAATGACCCATCAGTCCTACCTCCAGGGTCACAAATATAGTCTCCCTAAGCATCACCTTGCCCATCGACCACGTTCTATTTACTACGCTCACAATGAAAGCGTCGGTAACTGCTCCCCTTCTTCGATATCAGCAAGCGTTAGGCTAGCTTCCAGCACGTTTCCCGGCAAGCGAGACGCATAGCAAGAGCATGGTCCTTGAAAAAGAACGATCGTTACAATTGAACGCAATACCCTGAGACGTATTGTCCGGCGAGGTTTAGAGCAGAGGGAGAGCAATTGCTCATAGGGCTGGATGTTGTGGATGGATGGTTCTTGGCATGTTGTTGTAAAACTTAGGGATAACGTCTATGTATTCATACCAAACCCGCTTTCATGCATGTAGCCATGTTCCACTCAGTACACCATTATTCTCCTTGGTGCCAAGAAAACGAAAGAGAAGGAAGCCCGGGACATACCAATCATCAAAGGCAGATAGGTGACCCACTCATTTGCTCCTATTAGTTTTAAGACATATGAAGACGATCTGCCATCCTACCAACACCGCCGAAGCTCAAATCTTATGAATAGGCCGAAGATGATAAGATCTCGCTCCTTTTGTGCACTTCCTGTGGGTCCAGCGAGAAGTAACGGAGAAGACTGGGAAATTAAGATGTTAGACACGATACACCTTCGCTCTTTTCACAAGCATGACCTGGGACCAGCAGGTCTGGTCTAACAGATGCTCTCGCAGACGAATCATCGTAATGATGCTTGGGCTGGGTTGAAGCTTCCTTCGTGAGATGTTATCTTCTGTGAAAACAAGGCGCTGGGAAGAGTTCGTACCCACTGAAGGAGTCTTACCGTGATATGACTTAAGTCTCCTCCAAAGACACATGCAGTCTCCAAGCACCTAAGAAGCGGTAGAATTTTGGGTTTCTCAGGGAGCAAGCTGACATTAATCTAATTCTTTTAGACCAACCTCGCAACGATGATTCCCTGACCTGAGGAATCCCGACCTAAGGAGTCTCTTCCCATAGGCAATCGCTGGTGCTCGAAGTCTTGACCAAGCCCTACACGACTTGATTCCCATTGCAACGCTGCACACATCCTTTAGATTCTACTATACTGACAAAAACCATACCTCGCCCAATTGTGGTGGCCAGGGGAGTCTAGAAAGAGTGCTAAAACACTCAATTCAAATTAGCCTTATCAGGAGGATCACAGCAGCCCTTACGCTTGGGGGAAGTTATCGCTTTCCAATATCGACCGAGACAAGAGAGAAGATCACGATATCCGTTCACTAGCACTGTGTTCTAGTCTATACAGACGCGCCGGTGTGTATATAGGGTGGAATTACTTTCTCCTAAGGCATCAGATGTGTCTGGCAGAAATTGATGGGGCTAACGGCAAAGAAAAGGTAGGCATCGCCAATACCTAGGAACGAGAAACACATGCTGAGATTCAACGAAAGCGAGATAATGTGGCACAATATATCAGAGCTTCGATTCAATATGTTGTACTGCTGCCGGTTTGCGTATTCGGTACCATAGAATGAATCTGAGACTCCGGTTGGTCAAAAGACAGCGCACACATTGTTTCTCTCTCTGCTTTAACGAGCATAAAATGCGCCTTGCATCAAAAAGAATAAGTTCTTCATCTCAGGCTTGAGAGATGGTAGAAGGGGAAGACTTGGTTATTATTCCCGAAGACTTGATTATTATTCCCGAGTCGGCGGAAGGGGCGGAAAGATAGGCGCTAAAGCAAAATACGCTAGTCGCTCAGCTAGTTGCACAGCTAGTTGCACAGCGTGACGGTTTTCCCTAATCATCGTCAAACTCCGGACGCCTTCAATCATAATGGCATCAAATGCAACTCTCCCCGTCCTGCCTTGCAACAATGACGAAGCATGTCACCATCGATCCGACCTCTATAATATCGTCCACGGAAGAACCTCAAGGAGCCTCCCAAGACGAAAAGAACCTCGATCGAGGCATCCATGTGCCGATGCGCATGCTGTCCCCTGGGCAAGATGGCTATCGAACTCCTACGATGGAAGACTTCGAAGCGCAAAATGACGGCTGCATAAATTCCGATGCTGCTCCAACGCCGCCGAACCAGGTCGTGATTCCAAACGGGTATTGCACGCCTAATGGCCTACAACATCGACTACCTCACACCCGCCACCATTTGAATCTCAGCAGTGCAAGCCTGGCTCACAGCATCCTTGACGAACTACACTGGAAGGAGAGGGCAAGACACTACACATGGACATTCTTTACGATCACAATGGCTACGGGAGGAATATCGAACGTACTCTACAATGGTACGCGTACACTGCGAGGTCTCGAAAGCCTACGTACGAGCTGACCCATTCAATGCGTAGTACCGTTCCAGTTCCGTGGCCTTGAAACTATTGGCATCATTTTCTTCCTTCTCAACATCGTCCTTTTCATTGTCAATGTAGGGATGATATCTCTACGGTTCTACTGCTACCCAGAAACATTCAGAGCATCTTTTCTCCATCCCACGGAAAGACTCTTCATACCTGCGTCTGTAGTGTCATTCGGTACGATTCTCCTCAATATATCTCAGTATGGCCCAAGCCACGCTGGTCCCTGGCTAAATAATGCTGTTGCCGTGTTGTTCTGGGTAGATGCAGGCTTGGCTCTTATAGCCTCGATGGGTGTGTACGTGATAATGTGAGACCTTCCACCTATCTTTGCCCCGCGCAGAGGACTGACGGCCCGTAGGTGGTCCACCGCTTCCTTTACAATACAGAAAATGACACCAATCTGGATCTTTCCGGCATATCCGCTTCTCATCATTGGACCTCATGCTGCTGTGCTCAGTAAAACGCTCGATGAGAAGCGAGCCTTTGACATCATTATTGGTGGATTTACTCTACAAGGCATAGGATTCATGGTTACTTTGATGATATACTCGGCGTTCATATACCGCCTCATGACCCAGAAGCTACCTCAAGAGAGCACAAGACCCGGGATGTTTGTGTCGGTAGGACCAAGTGGATTCACTGTTGCAGCGGTGATCGGAATGGCAGAAGGCGCCCAACGAGCGTTGCCGCCAGACTTCATGGGCGACACCAAAATGTCGGCAATGATACTCAAAGTCGTTGCATCATGGATGAGCCTTTGGATATGGGGTCTTGCGTTTTGGTTCTTCTTCATTTCTGTCGGCGCACACTGGTCTTGTGTGGGATCCAAGAAAATGGTCTTCACCATGTCTTGGTATTCATATGTCTTCCCAAATACGGCACTAATAACGTCGACGTTCGCCATAGGCAAGGCCTTCAACTCCCGAGCGATTCAAATCATCGGCTGTGTCATGACACCGATCCTGATCCTTGCCTGGTTCATCGTTATTGGAATGACGGTCAGAGCCATCAAATTGAAGCAGATTCTCTGGCCGCAAAAGGGAGAAGACAAAGACGAAGGTGGCTTCAAAGCCCCGAAACCGAGCAGAGATATGAACGTTTGATTGCGCTGCCCGCAGTCATGCAACAACTATGCCACTATACGAGACGTGCCCCTAGTAGCTAATTCGTATTCCAAGGCCAGACCATTTGACATTCACTGCACCTGTTTCACTTTCCCAGTCTCAACCTCATATACCCAGCCACTGATTACTACCGAGTCCGGAATGGCCTTGCTGGCCTTCAGATAATTTATATCATCCTCCACAGCCTTCTCAAGGTCTGGAAAAGGCTGGAAGTCCAAACCAGACGATTCTTGCTGTCCTGCTTTCCCCAGCGACTTCTCGACGTCGGCGTGTGCATCGTTGTTGGTGAAGGCCAGCATACTGCATCCGGAATGTTTGATCAGCAAGATCTCATTCGTGCCAAGTAGCTGCTCTGAGATGACGAGGGAACGCAAGGCGTCGCGAGCGTTGCCTCCAGCGTTTCGAATCACATGAGCGTCTCCAAGGTTTATACCATAGGCTGCTGCTGGGTCGATTCGGGCGTCCATGCAGGTGACTACCACAGTCGCATGTCAGACGAGGATATCCAAAACCATGCCGAGGCCACGTGATACTTACCAACGGTATACTTTTTGGCAGGAGGCAGTGCCAAGTGGCCTTGGTCGAAGTTTGAGACATACTCGGCATTCTCTTCTGTAAATTGACCTGATTTTGAGACGCCATTGCTATACTTTATCTTCTGCCTGGAGCACTCCAATTTGCCAAGGCTGATTTCTGTGGTAAGATTACCAGGGTACTATCACTGCTTTATGCAGGTTGGGTGTAAGTAAGGCTTTCTACAAACATAGATGCAGGTAAGCTCATGCGACGACTAGCGCACATTACGTGCGATGATGACACCTTCACGATGCCAATCAAAGGTATAATAGATTTGCTGGATCTTGGTCGTCTTTGCTGGTGGCATTCAGTTGTCTTTCGCCGGTGCGGGGTTGCTCTTCATCCCACTTCAAGATAAGATACTCTACCTAACTATGAGGCGTCCTAGCGCCAACCTTTTAACTTTTCTGCACGGTTTCACGTCATCCCGATTTATTATCATTCGAGATAAGGCAGCGGAGACTCTGCCTTGCTCTTTGCAATCTTGAAACGGGCACTGGATTTACAGCTCTAAGCCTTGTATAGACGAACGTAGTACATAGACATGCTGTTCCAAGACGGCTTATCAGAGCCAAAGAAGCGATTGCAGGCTCGTTGTTTGCAGCCTGCAATGAGCGAGAAGCTAACGATGACAGGCTTGGTTACGAGAAGATTCCGTACAAGGGTCAGCCTGAGCCTTGAAGCCACTGTTTGATATTTGTCTGGTATGGCTGGGGAGATGAGATTAAACCAACAACAGGGTCAAGTTGGGCGTTGAGGCTCGGGCTGCGCCACCTTAATTTGTCTGAATGCTTAGAAGCCTGAAGTACGGAGTACGTACCCACGTATTTTAACTTAAGCCCCCTCTTTAGTGTTACCAGCTATCTCGCGGGAAGCCTAAGGCACTCCGTATTATTGGCCCTCCTAGGTCCATTATTTCCACTTTTATTTTATTTCTGCGACAAATGAGAATTCAACCTTGTCAGGCCCCAAATTACTACGGAGGCAAACTCAAGATTTCAAACAGGCTTTGAGGCTTCTTATGTTGTACATCTCTTCTATCTCTTCTAACAAGCTATGAATTGAGTACACAATTTTCGTCATGATTTGATCCACCCATGAAGCCAAGGGGAAACTTTGGCTGAGATTAACTGCGCTGAAACCGGCATGTGCTTCGTGCAACAGCAGCTCCAATAGTTGAGTGAATAGTGATCCCTGGTTGGTCTCCCAGCTCAAAGATGTCACGAAACTGCCCCACAGCCTGTTATGCTCGTATCCCATCACAAGGTGCGACTGCGGCCCCCGCGAAGGCTCTTTACCTGGCCACTAGGCGTCTATCTTTCCGAACTTCTCAGCCGCCTCGATCAATCGCGAGGCTGCGCACTTCAACATGAAACATATATTAGAATCTAATTTTCATCTTCAAACTTGAAGCGGCCCCTTCACCGTTGTGCCTTGCACCCCAGTCCCACACGGCTACTCTAGTCCCCAAAGCATTACCCCCACCGGAGGACCTGATACTAGCAGACCTCATGTACTTCCATTCTTTCAAATACCAAAATCTACCATCCATTTCCAACGTCATACTCTTGTGACCAATCATGAGCGGCAGGGTGATGAAATACTTACTGGGTGGTACCTCCACCCCCGTGGCTGGTGACGGCCTGGGTCTCGCCAGGCCCCCTCGGGCGACGCAGTCTCCAAATGCTGCGACTACAACTCATCTTAGGTCCGAGCCCTCCACTGATTACTTCTCTCGAACCAGGTCGAAGTCCAATGTCTCCGCCAGGTCAAACCCCTCAGCATCCTCGCAAAACCCATCCCCTCTTCCCTCTCCGCACCCGCAAGATCAATATGCAACCGGTACATCAGATAGGCAGCTTTTCGGGAGCTCGCAACATGTCTCTCGTAAGGCGGACGTTCGTAAGCCCTCACGGACGCAGAACGGCGTTCGTGCACCACGGTGCTCTCTAGTGAACTACCCCTCTGCCATACCCTCCTCTCCGAGGCCCAGCATAGATTCCTTTAAGACTGCTGCAAGCACTGGAGGCTACCTGTCCCAGACCAGAACGCCAGATACTTTGGAGGAGACGTCCTGGGAGGATTATGAGATACCGCCAGAGTTAGAGTTTGTCAGAGGCGATACACCGAGGGAGATACGGAACATCATCCAAGAGTCTCTCGACGAACGTCGCGCGATGAAAGCGTCAAAATCACAAAATCAGGCTATCGTAGTAAGGACGACTATCGAGTCATCGAGAACACCACGTAAGAAAGACAGAACAGAACTTCCACAATGTTCATCAAACATATCGGCTCGGTCCACACCTGATAGCGGTTATGCCACCAATCGTTCAGCTAGTAGCACGAGCATTTCACGGGATTCTGCCACTAGCCTAGAGTCTGAAGTTGAGGACGGTAATGTTCTGCGGCCCCCAAAAGTCATCAGCCGATCTCAGACAAACTCTTCTCAAGAAAGTCTGAGGACGAAGACGAGAAAGAACATCAGCCCTAGCATGGTAGCCTTGGAGAAGAGGCTGCAAGAAAGTCAAGAAAGGACGAACAAGAGTCACAGATTATTCAAGCTTTTACCAGGCCGACGAAGGAAGAACGATGTCCCAGAGCTGTTTTACCACGAGTGCACCAGCTGCTTTGATGATGTACCAAGTGACCAAGCCGTGGATCTGCCTTGTCACCACAAGTACTGCTCCCCATGCTTTTCACAGCTGGTTCTTACTGCCACAAACAACGAGGCTACCTTTCCACCCAAGTGCTGCCTACAGGAGATTCCCAAGAAGACCATGCGAGAAAATCTGCCACCCAGAGCCCTGGCTCAATTTGATGAAAAATCTCTGGAGTATGCAGTTGCGGTTGGCAATCGCTTTTATTGTGTATCTCCAAAGTGCGCGAAATGGATCGACACCCGGATTGCCAGTCGAATGAACGGCATTTTGGAATGCCCTCATTGTGCGGTTAAATTGTGCACCACTTGCCGTGGGCCTCAACATCCCTCTAATGAGGATTGTCCACAAGATTACGGTCTTGGTCCAACATTGGATCAAGCGGAGAGGGCTGGGTGGCGAAGGTGCTACCACTGTAGAGCCCTTGTGGAGCTAACTTCAGGATGCCGGCACATTACCTGCAAGTGCCGAGCCGAATTCTGGTGAGGCAACTGTCCAAAATTTGCGATGATCATTGCTAATCTCTCACAGCTACACTTGCGGTGCTAAATGGAGAACGTGCGTCTGTACAGAGGCGGATCAAAGGCGGCGAGAAGCGGAGATTACCGCGAGACTTGCACGGTTCGAGGCTGATCAGCGAGCCGAAGAGGAAGAGATAAGGGCAGCGATTGCAGCAGTTGAGGAAGCAGAGCGCCAGCTGCGAGAGGAGGCTGAAGCGGAGAACGCACGCCTAGACGCTGAAGCCCAGGAAATGACCCAGAGAGAATTCGAGCGCTTACAGAACATTAACGATCATTTCGAATATTTACGCGGAGTGTTGGACAGGATTCGCTTACAACAGCGGCAAGCAATCGAGCGGCGACATGATCGAGAGTGGGATGAAATCGACTTGATGAAGGAGAAGCTTGAGTCGCCTGATGCTGCTGCCGAACGAGAACGTTATGTCGATTCAGAGCGGAAGAAGATCGTGGCGACGAATGAAAGCGCCATCAAAACGTTACAACGCAAATTCGCAGCCAACATGATGGAAACCATTACCCGTCATCGCAGAGACCAAGACAAACTAATGGCCATGAACATTGACGACCCGAATCAAGACGTTGACATCTTAAAAGCCGACATCCTGCAAGAGCTCATGCCAGCCCAAGAGCTCGAGCGATCAACTCTAAAATCGCAGCAGGCGCGCGACATTGCCAAATGGAAGGCTCGCGGCGAACAGTCCCTCCGGGCCTTCGATTCCAAAATGGTCTCCCTGAAACTCCGTCTCGAAGAAGCGGAAAGGATCAACATCCGCGCAAAGGAGATGAAGAAACGCGTCTTTGCGGATGCGAAATGGTTCGAGGCTGTGTTCTCGGAGAGAGTCGCCATGTTGGCGGAAGATGAGAGGAGGTTGGTCTTGAGCGGCAGTGATGCGCCGGCTTGGTCGAAAGCGGAGAGGGATTCAAACGCTACGGTCACGGGTATCAGATTGGAGGGAAGTGAGTCGAAAGTGGCTACCATTAAGTCGTTTGGGTCTAGGCCCTCGAGGAGCGAGGCAGTTCCAGGTGGGTGGTACGATTGAGATGGGTGGTGCGGAAGACGGCAGATGACTGGATATTCCTAGCAATCTCAACGATCACGATGGCGAATCCTTTACTGTATCATCAAGTGTCCTGTTCTTGCGCCTTTGGACATTTGCAAATCCCATTGTCCAGTGGTGACGGCGTTTGTGGGTTACGCAGGGTGTATCAACCGGGGCTCGGAAAGGCGCCATTTCTTTTCTTTTCTTTTTCGGGATATTGTATCTGCTCTTGGCGCACATGTCCGGACATACACGCATATACCCAACCTATGACGATCAACGAGATTTTGTTAAGGTGCTAGCTATGTTTTGTACCTACTGCTCGAATTTCTTTGGGGGAGGGGAAGGGAGGGAGGAGGGGTTGGGGAGAGGAAGGGCAAAGCGAGAAAGGTGTACTTTGAGCATTATGTCGTGCGAAACAAACATTTTACTTTGACTGACTTCCTTATACTCTACCTTACAGCAAGGCTGTAATGGCAGGTTACTTCCTTTTCAATTTTCTTGATTCCCTCCTTCCTTCTTTCGTTCCATCATTCCATCCACTTTTTGAACCTCCTCCAGCACCTCACCTCACCTCACCTCACCCAGCACAGCACCGCACCCCACATAACCGCACAATAAAAACTTACACATAGCGAATCCTAACCCGCGCCCCCATTATACATACACAACATACTCACTCACATTCCCCCCTCGCCTTCGTCAGCGCAACTCTATACTCCGGCCTTCGCGCCCCCTCCAACCCCTCTATTAACAACCCCTGCATCCATCCGCCCCCCCTCTCCCGGACAGATCTCAATTCTGCAACTTTCTGTAAATAGCAACCCGCCAGCCTGTTGATGTGAGATATCTGTGCAAGGCTACCAACAAGAATTTTGTGGCAGCGGATTATCTTGATGCATAGGTAATCTTTGCAACAGGTTGCATCAGATTAAGGGTAGCCAGAGCCGAGCCGTTTCACTTTGCCTTCTCGAAGCCGCCCCTGACCCTAAATAGGCAAGTCGTCACGACTTGCTTCAGTGAGGATAGGCTAATAGAGGAAGAAGAAGTTGGTGCCGTAGTGAGATTTCCAGACTGAAAAAGGAAAGGGCAACTATTTATGCAAGAGCTGCTTCTTTCTCTCTCTCTTTCTCTTTCTCTCTCTCTCTCACACATCGCCGCTCGCGATTCGTACCTGTTAAGGGAGACTCGAGTTTCTGGTCGGAGATGTTGGCTAGGATATTATCACATGACAAGATTTGATCCGAAACATATCAAGCTGAGGCTGTGCATATTGAAACGGGATGATGTTGCAGATGGAAGATAAGCTGCATGCAGAGCTCCAGTATAAGGCTCTAGAGGCTACAACTCTACCGCGTGAATCGACAAGTGTGCAGGAAACCCTGCGCCCTTTGATAGTGTGTATGGCAGGCTTACAGTAGGATTGTGTGCGGTCCAGCTCATGCTGCGAGAAAAGAAAAAAACATTCATTATCTTGTCAAGATTAGCCGCATGAGGCACAGTGGCCGGATTGATCTAAGAACACCTTGAGCTACACGCTGACTATGTTGCATATTGGGTGCTGCTTCTTTCCTTTTGTGTATCCAGAAAAGGGAAAAGACTAGGTCGCTTGGCAAGCTTGAAGGGAGGCTCTTGAGTAATATAAGTTTTGATAAAGGTTGTTAGCCAAAATACCCCGCTCTTATCAAGTAGTCTAACAACGGAAGAAATGTAAGCAGCGAAGCAATTGACAGCAAGTATCCGCCTCATTTTCGGTTACGGCTGTAAGCTGCCCTCTCCACAAGGCTAAAGAGAGTATCATCGATGCGGCTCAGTAATGCTCCGAAGATGTGCATCATATTCATGGGCGAACCCTGCGTCAACTGCGCCAAATCATGAATGGGGATGGTGGCAATGCAGCATTAATTACACCACTGGCAGGTTCATCAATACAATAAATGGTGCTGCCGTGCTTTGATTTTTTTTTTCTATTCTGCTTACTTATCTCAGCCTTATAAGGTGGTGCAGTCAGAGCAGTGTTTTTGGAACAAGCTGCGTTGACTGAAGAATTAACACTCTGTTTGATGAAATGAACCCGGTTGCCTTCTTGGCCCTGATCTTCTCTACCTACCTATCTACGCCGTCGCTCCGATCCGGCATTCTTAAGCTCACCGCTTCAACTCGGGAATTAATCTTAGTGGTCTGGGTCTTGCATGCAGGCTGCCATTATCATTGTGTGAATATTCAATATTGTGGGTGTTTTTGGAACAAGCTGCATTGACTGATCAAGCCGCAAAATCCCACAGCCGTTTCCTTCAATCATCGTCCTCCACCATCCACCTGCATTAGACGTTTCATACATTGAATGCGCTAATGTGTGTTAGGATAATACTTCCCATCCGTGCGCTGCCCCCATGGCTGCTCTCGCTGATGTGGTGTTGAAACTCCTCCGACGCCAAAAGACTGCATGTTTTGAGTCTCAGTATCGCTCTGCGCTTGGTCCTTGGGTCTTCCGGTAGGGGAAAGCCTTCTTTGAAAAGTCCATATGTCACCTATAAAAAGGCCTGGGATCCGTCTCTCTGCCTTCTCATTGTACTTTCATGCACACCTATCTCTCCCTACGCCTTTAACAGTCCCCTTTCCTATTCACGAGAATTTCAAATTTCATCTACTTGAAAAGACAGAACTTGTGAAATCTCGCCGACATTGAAGCTGCTACCCTTTCTTCTAGCTATGCATAAAGCCTCAGTCTTTCTTCTTTCATCCACACTTCTTCTACCATACATTTTCGCGTATGCAAAATCTAATGGAGATTCTCTAGGCCGACGGCAAGTTACTTCGGCAGCTGCCCTGTCAATAGCAGCGACTAGCACTTCAAGTATTGTATCTTCGACCACCGCGTCGCCGAATGAGATCACCGACCCGTTCGACATCGTTATCGATGGACAAATCTATCCTCCGGTTGTCCATGTCGTGGATCTCGAACCTACCCCGTGAGTCACAGAAGAAGATCGATGGCTTGCTGTTTGGATCTAATGATCCCTTGAATTTTCTAGGACAACAGATTTCGCCATCAGCTGCCACGATTGTTCAATCGCTGGGAATCTCAGCCTATCCGCCGGAGGTAGCTACGTTCTCGTGGACGTGAAACCTCCTCCAGATGTCAAACAGAATCTTTCTCAATCCGACTTCGATTTCAAGGATCACTGGGTCGCTGCTACTTTCGACAACTTCAACGCCCATCTCAATTTCAGTGTCGAATTGAACGCGTCATCGCCTGACAATGAGATTGTCGTGCCGCTTCCATTTTCGCACACTGTTTCGAAAAGGGTAAGCCCACGCTGAATATCAAACGCGCAAACACGACTTTGACTTGCACTTATAGCTCGGCCCTCTCACCCTCACGGTAACTCTGGATACTGAGATCCATGGGTGGCTTAACACGACTAATGATGTGAACCTCACGTACGGTTTCGACTACTCAGTAGGATACTTAGCCCTGCAAAGCTGAAGAGCAAACAAACTCACCATCGACTAGGTCCCACCCGGATCCGAGATCATCATTGATCTGAGCCAGATTGAGAACTCTATATCTGTCGGATTGTGAGCACTCCCTCCACGGAAACCCCCGCGTGTCTGATGAGCAACCAAACATGCTGACTGCCATGGCAGCAATGAAACAAACCTCGTTCCAATCCCGTTCAACTCCACCCGCAGCGACCTTGACATCAACATGGAACTGTCCTTCCGCCCCTCCGTCGCCTTCGCCGTCGCGGTCGACGTGATTGTCGCCGACGCTTCCGTCTCCCTCACCGTCGACCTCGACGTTCCTAAACTCGACGTCGATATTACCCAAGTGCACAACGTCACCTCGGACTGCAAGCCCGTGTCCGCCAACTCATCCGTGCCAGCTGATCAGATCTACGCGAATCTGACCCTGATTGCGCCATCGATCGGGTTTGAAGCCATGGAGATCTTCAACGAGAGCGCGAGTTTCTTCGGGGTCGATTTCGGTGGTGAACAGGTCTTTAACCAATCCAAGAATTTCAACCTGTCGACGGATTGTCTGTTTTATGACGCGGCGAAGAAATCTCTGGCGCCGCCGACGGCAGTCCAGGCTAAGTTGTCGCGCTCATATGCGGTTGTAGATCGCCGCCCCTCGTTCGCGGTGGCTGTTGCGATGGCCGCCCTCATGGTGGGGTTTGCGTCGTTGTGAGACCACCACCACCACCACCACCACCGGTAACGATGTTGTTCGTGGAATCTGTGCTCTGTTTATGAAGTCATGATAGGTTGGGAAATTTGCCCCAGTCATAAGCTTTATGTATGTATGTATTTCTCTTTTTAAAACCCAGGCTGGCGCTACACGTCTGTTTACTCATACAACCCCCTAACTACCTATTCCGCGTTTCCCGTCCCCCCCTTCTGTCCCTGAGCTTCCCTCCTCCTCCTCTCAAAGCCCCCGAGCAATTATCTTCGAGCTTTCTTCATTAAACCGACGTAGTCTCCGCCGTTCCCTTTACGATCCAGCGTACCGTACCCTACCGCTAGAGCGAGTATATAGAGGTAGAAGGGTGGGTGGGAAAAAAGGGAGTCTCCTATCCCCTCGTAACCGCTCTGCGGGAGAAAGGTAGGTAGATAGGTAACCAAGGCTATTCATTCATTCATTCCTCTGATCTGGGTTGCGTAGTCTAGTCTAGTCTAGTCGATTCCCGGCAAGCCTTTTCGTAACGGATTCGCCCCGCTCCCCCCCCCCCCGTTCGGCCCTGACCATGACATGCTGGAGCAAGGTAAGCAGAACCGTCTTTGGCGAAACTACTTACACGCTGGATATTTCCGCTATGAGTGCAAGGCCCCAAGATTTAATTTTGCCCCCCCCCAAAAAACAACCCTCGACTCTATCGCTCTCCCCTCCCCTCTCACGAGCTCCGGCCCGGCGATAAGGGAGTACGACGTTCTCACTCATCTTTTCTCCTTTAGCGAATGCGGTGGGAGCATCGGGTGATATGACATGTCGCTGAAAGGGTACGGAATAGTATAGTACCGAGACTTATTATAGGTTTTTGTGCAAAGCAAGCTTATGGTCTAGTAGTCTACCTTATTCTTCTGTGGGTGCTAGCTAGCCTTGTATACCGTCGTGTAAATCATTTCAATTCCGGGGGTCTGGACCGCCGCAGTCATCTGCGATGCCCCATCCATCAGCCCCGGCGAAATTCTCCGATCCTGGGGGGGGGAGGACACCTTTTGCTTATTAGTATTATATGGTTCGGCCTGATTGAGGTTTTTCCCAGATAGCCTTGAGGGTGCTCGATCAAAGCGGGGAGAGATTCCGAGGAATAAGGGTGAAAGCCTTCATTCCCCCGCTTCTATCGCTGCATCGACGGCCGAGTTTTCTTGTTTGCTGTTGCGAATGTTTTGTGTTGAGCTCGTGTTGCGTTATGATGGGTCGGGTTGGGAGGGGGCGGGGGGTAATGTCACTGCATGAGGCCTGCAAGAGAGCCTTATTTTTTAAGGTGTAGTGGGAAGGAGGGAGAATTTTAATGGGCAGAATACGATCGGCTATCTTCCCTAGCCTAGGACGTGCAGAAAGATTAGAAAAAATTTCCGTTATCTATCCCGTGCAATATGCTGGTGGCTTGCTGCGTGATGTTTTACTCTCCGTCCTACATCATCCCATAAAGTCCACAAACTCCTCCCACAACCCCATCATACATACACAAACATACGCATTCATATCCCCCCTCGCCCTCGTCAGCGCAACCCTATACAATCCGGCCTTCGCGCCCCCCTCCCAACCAACCCCCATTTACAACCCCCGCATTCGCCGCGTGTTCCACCGCATTTTTCCCGGTTAGCCCTACATACCGACCGCATTTTTGCGGTCAGCCCTACCACCGCATTTTTGCGACTAGCGGCCAGCGTATCTTTGCGACCAGCGCATTTCTCCGCCCAGCGCATTTCTCCACTCAGCGCACTTCTCCGCTCAGCTCAGCGCACTTCTCCGCTCAGCTTAGCGCACTTCTCCGCTAAGCTCAGCGCACTTCTCCGCCCAGCTTAGCGCACTTCTCCGCTCAGCTCAGCGCATTTTTGCGATCAGCCCTACCACTAACCACCGCATTTTTGCGGTTAGCCCTACTATAACCGCATTTTTGCGATTGTCCACCGCATTTTTGCGGTTAGTGGCTACACGTTATCTGATAAGGAAGTATGGTAGAGCTCCCTCTACATCTATACCTATTTAGCCAATAGCTTTCTCCGGGTTGGAAGAACGAAGACGTATTTTCTACCGATATGTGAGTCCATCACAAAAAGCTTGATTATGAAGCTCTAACCAACTCGTTATATAATAATTGGCTAGACATGCGAGCAGCGTGTTGGATTTGTTGATGACTCTAGAGTGTTTGGCTTTCGAAACTGTGCCTCACTACAGTCTGTTTTCTTTTCTTCCAAGCGCCACCAACGCTAATACGAGGGTCTTGTTTGGATGCATATTGTTGGTTCTATGTTGGAGCGCGTACTGCATGGGCTTGGGACGGATGGAGATATCATGGAGGGTCCTTCGTATTGTTGTGACCTTACGTTCTTGTCTACTTTTGGAAGGTATAGGTGTTCGCCTATAAGGTCATGAACTGCTCACGAAGAGTTGATTGCGGGAATACGATCCGGGGAAGGAAAGCTCCAAATACGGCGCCGTCATCACAGACGAACGAATCTGTCAAGTCGAATGATGTGACTTTGTAAAGCCAGGATGAACTTTCAAAACATGTCAGGAAGGCTAAAATGCAAAGAAAGTATCAGAGCATAAGTGGACGACACTTGCTGGCTCAGTGACAAATCCAAGGGTGTTGCGAAAGATTGTTATAAAGTCTATATAGACGACGATGGCCTCAACTACAATGCCAGCCTGAATTTCAGTAGCGTCGATGGCAACATTAACAAGTTTCATTACGTCCAGCTGCTATGCTGCACAGACACCGATCGGTCCAACTATCCTGTCTGGACGCATTGGGGTCGGTTTGGTAAGGTAGGCCAGAACAAGCTGGAGGTAAACATGCCTCTAGAGGCAGCCTGGTTCTTTTCAAGTCCAAATTCAATGATAAGACAGGCCTGAATTGGGACAATAGAGGTGATGCGCCAAAGGCTAAGAAGTATACTATGATTGAAAAATCATATGGCAATGGGACGGAGGATGAGACAGAGTGTCAAGCTGAAGTGACCAATGAGTCTACTCAGAAAGTCGCGCCGCCTGACTGTACGCTCAGTGAGGAATTACCAGAGCTCATGCGCTTTCTTTTCGATACGGGCTACTTGAAGAAGTCCATGGCGTCTCAAAACCACACCTTCAACAAATTGCCTCTTGGCAAGCTCTCGAGAAGTACCATCGAAAAAGGGTACCTGGCCCTCAAGGAGCTCGGCGACGTAATCTTGAACTCTAAGCTGGCCCAAGAAAAGTACGACCAGTCTCTGACGGCAGTTTTTAGCGACCTCAGTTCTCAGTATTACAGTACCATACCTCACGGCTTTTGGCGAAACAGACCAACGCCCATCAACAGCGAAGCTCAGCTTAAAGCTGAGACGGATTTATTAGAGCCCCTTGGAGACATGTAGATCAGCAATAAAATTCTCAAAGACACGGAAGTCCCGAAAGACCAGCAAGGAAACATCATTGACCCCCTCGACGCACAAATGTAGTCTCTGGGACTATAAGAAGCGGTCCCCCTGGCCAAAAAAATCCGAGGAACACATTCATCTACAAAGCCATCTATCTCACGCAAAAGACAACTACTACCTCTCCCCCTCCCCCTCCCTCCGCACTATTTACCTTATATCCCGCTCCTCAGAAACCACCCACTACCTAACCGCTAACTACAAACCCCCGGAATTCCCCCAAACCCCCTCAAATCCCACCGCCGCCTCCTCTCGTACGGCTCCCTCGCTGCAACTACGGCGGAATACTAATCCGCGGCAGCGACCAGCGCATCTTTGCGACCAGCGGCCAGCGCAGTTCTCCGCTCAGCGCAGCTCAGCGCAGTTCCCCGATTAGGCTCAGCGCATTTCTCCGCTCAGCGCACTTTCCCCGCTTAGCGCACTTTCCCCGCTCAGCGCATTTCTCCGCTCAGCGCACTTTCTCCGCTCTTAGCGCACTTTCTCCGACCAGCGCATTTCTCCGCCCTCAGCGCACTTTCTCCGCTTAACGCACTTTCTCCGCTCAGCGCACTTTCTCCGACCAGCGCATTTCTCCGCTCTCAGCGCACTTTCTCCGCCCAGCGCATTTCTCCGATCAGCGCATTTCTCCGCCCTCCGCCTCGCCCCGCCCGAAGCGCCCGCCAACGAACGGGAAAGCCTTTGGCAACGACATCCACCTCGCCGGCAAATCCGCTGCGTCCTGTCAATCCGTGGACATTAGGGCAGAATATGGGACTGCGTTTGCTTTGCGAAAACCCAGCTCGGAGAGCCGGCGGATGTGCTGAGTGACCACTACTAACACAACACCGCCGACAGCATGAGGAAAAGAGGACTTCTGCGGTGCACTGACCGCAAAAAATGCGGTCTGTGGTAGGGCTGATCGCAAAAATGCGGTCGGTAGGGCTGAGCACGGACCGCAAAAAATGACCACTGACCACTAATAAACTCGCCCCTATCAATTTGACTCGGGACCCAAAGTAAACCCCTACCGCGCACCTACGGGGGCTTCACCCTATATCCTCCTAATACCATATACTACTGTTGTAGTCCCTTAATTCTTTCCCCCAGCCCAACCAGCACCCCTCCCGCCAACAAACGATCGCGAAAAAACGTCGGGAGATCCATTGCCTTTGATTTCGCGAGGCTGTGTATTCAATCTTAACGGGATACTGAGATTTTTCTTTGTGGGAAGACTATCGTGGGGGACTATCCCCAGTCAAGGTAGCATATTTGCGTTTTTATATTTTATCGTTTGCTTCCTCGTATACTTTCAACTACCTTGTTATCAGATAGTTGTTACGAACATGGTGGTAGTCCGGCAATGCTAAAAAGATACTGTCGACCATGGATTCGATGGACAAAGCCACGTCTAAGCGCGGTGGTGCTTTTGTAAATTTGCCCTACTCCCTAAGCGCCCTTGAAGTAGGTACTTTAGGCTCCAGTCTCCCGTTCTCGAAAGATGCCATCGGCGAGACGACGCGCTCCTCACTGCTATTCCACATTGAACGATCAGGCTGCCGTGCCTCCCAAACAACATCGTGGCCGTTTTCCTCCTCCCCGATCCCTCGTTGCGCCCTCTGCAACACATACTCTTCACTCGCACTGCTCCGAACGATTTCCACTTGATCGTCTTTCTTCTTTCCACTACCCACCTCCACCGCACCAGAGTACTCCCCTGGCCCATTCGCCCCGTCAGGCACGTGGAATCTCTGGTCGATCCGAAAGAAGAAATACGACCAGATGACCGTGACCTCGATGGTGAAGTAGAATACGTAAAAGCACGCCTTGGACTGATACCAGGCAGGGTCTGTCGCAAGTCGCGGCTTCAAATATCCTGTGCCGGTGCGAAACCACGCGCCGAGGGCTAGCAACGAGGCGCCCCAGAGTGTGATGAGGATTTTCGAACGCATCGAGCCGTAGCGGCCAAAGTTTTCTTCGGGTGACGTCCGGGGCTTGAGCAGAGCGACGAGGAGGAGAAGAATGGGCAGTACGGCTGCAGTGGCGAAGTAGGTCGAGCCGTATAATAAGACGTCGTGTGCGGCGTGCAGTCTAGATGGATTAAGAGTGTAGTAGGACTCCACCGAGAAGCTGATCAGTAGGATGACACTGACAACAATCAGTACGTAAATCGAGACGAAGGCCCATTTCACCAGCTTCGACCATCCGATGCTCGGATGCAGCGCCCTGATAATTCTGTGTGTGAAGTTCAAATTGACCACCGAGCCAAGCAGATCCCCAACGGCCACGAACAGACTCGCTGCGAGTGCAAGACTGATGTTCTTTGGATGCGTCGCCCACGCTATGCGCAACACACAAGCAGTTATACGGGCCATGGAAAATCCGAACAAAGCCCCGGACATGTTGAACTTATGCCCTCGCCGATTGTTCAATTGAAGGAGAGTGAAGTGGCCAGCGGCCCCGAGAAGGAATAGAGCAATGAAAACCGAGGTGATTGGTACGTCTAGCTGGACTGTCGGGAGCCCACCGAGGCCAGCGGTGGTGGGGGCGTAGGGTGGGCCATGGGGTTGTGTTGAAGGGACAGTTGGTGGCGGCAGGACAGAGTCCTAGACAAGTAGTTGACAAAGTCAGTATCACAGAGAGCTGGGAGCTTCAAGGAGATGCTATTCACCTGACGAGGTGTCAGAGATGCCAGATGCATCTGCAAGAGTCGCTTGTGAATTCTTTGACTGGTATACTTCTTCGTTTTGGCTGCTGTTCTCTCTGTATGTAAAGATTTGCTGGTGCACCAGGTCGTAGTGGGTATGGCAATCGAGACAGCACCACTTGGGCTGAGCGGATCACGGTACAGTTGACCCAGTCTCACGATAAGCATGTGTGTACGGATCAAGGAGGCCGTGGTATAGCTCAATTTAGTGTCAAAGAGTCAGACTGACGCGTTCCGTGTCGTCGGGAACAAGATCAATGACGTGTATAGGTAGGAAGGAAGCAAAAGTTCAACAATGCTGGTACCATGAGAGATGGAAGGAGAAGGATGAGTGCGAGAGCTGAGATCAAGGGTACACAAATGTAGCCGGTGTGGCATACAGGTCACCGCTGAAGGGATGGCTTCCGGCTGAAGTCATGCCGGAATCCTTTGAATCCTCTATATTTGTCCTTCTGGGAGTATCTTGATGTTCACTATTTGAACTGATCCTTTTGTGTAAAGCATGATGTACCTCGGGCTTCGGTGATCCCCACGACTAATCTGCGAACGACTCCTTGGAAGTTGTACATAGGGGCGGTAAAGCTTGCTCGGTATTCAAGCATCATATCACTAATACATAAGGTAGGTAAGGAAGGATTCGATAGATTCCACAAACGTCTGTGACTGACGTGAGCTTTCTCCATCCTATTGTAAGGATTTGTATGGACCGTAACAGTGTTCGTTTTGAAAGCCGCTAATGCATGTCAGACGGGCGCTAATATCGGAAGCTGGCTTATCCGATGTATCAATTTGATGATCTTATTCTTGGTCAGCGTCCAGCTCTAAGGTGTAAATACCTTACCTCACGTGAGAATTGAAGAAATAGGGTTGTTGTTGTGGTGGAACATGATAAACTTTCCAAAATACGAAACGGATGACGTGAAAGATATATTCTATATCAGATTTTTTTCATGTCTTGATAGATAAAGCTTTGCTGTGTCGATGCATATCATGGTTGGCACCGCTTAGCTTGAAACCCGTCTTTGGCTCTAAGACTTGTTTGAGCGTTAGGGACCTAGAATGAAAACGACGAGGGAGTTTGATCAATCACGTATGCCATTCTTAGGACATCACGTCCGATGCAAATTATCAAAGAGAAGATTCAATACTCTAGTCACCCAGGTTTCGTAGCTTCACAATTTGTGTCCCGTTCCTACGACCAAAGACCTATAAATATTGTACAAATCAAATCATTCAGCGCGTTTTCTCCTTCAACGTGACCATCAAAGCTTTGGGCTCATAGGCAAGCCATGCTCGATTATCAGGCCAGTCTTTATCCTCCGGGTTCACCAGAGAGAGCTCAAATGCATACACGATTCTCGCGAGGATGAGTCGTGATTCGGCGAGGAATGTCCTATGAGTCACCATCATATCAGTATGAGAATACCGCATCGGCATAGCAGTAAAGTCCCAGCTGGATCTCGAATACATGTAGATATTTCAAATAGGAGCGGCAACGTACTTCGAACCCATACAATTCCGAGACCCAGTCGAGAATGGTCTGAAGGACTCTTTCTGGTCTTTTTCAAAGCGTGAGTCATACAGAGGATGGGTTGGCGGTAGCCATCGCTCAGGGTAGAACGTCTCGGGCTCGACCCAGTTACTGGGCGAATTCGAAGCAGCTAAGGCTGGTATCGAAATCGTCGCCTGCAGGTTAAATCAGCAATCCAACCTAAATGATGTCATAATATGGGATAATGTATAATTTCTCTACAATGTTTGACGGGACTTACTCCGCCAGGTACCCAGTATCCAGCAATCTCCTGCCCACCAGATGCAACAACCCGGCTTTTGGGATCCGAGGGCGTGGGGTGGTGCATGCGCAGTGTCTCAGTCACAACAGCCTCCAGATATAGCAGACCTGCAGTTGACCCAATGCTGATATCCTTCTCCGTCGTAAAAGTAGTGTGAATCTCCTGTTTGAGCTTCTTCATAGCCTCAGGACGGCGGAGTAAGTAGTATGTTGAAGATGCGAGAGCGGTGGTTGTGAGTTGGCTCCCAGCCATCAACATTGCCAACAGATTCACGTTCAATTCGTCACGTGTGATACCTTTGCTCACTGTAGCTTGATCCTTGGCCTCGATGATATTGCCAATGACAGGACTAATGATATCCGACCTCCCGTTTCCTAGATCGCCCTTTTCAAGCCGGCGTGTGATTGTGTCTACACCGAATTTCAAATTGCGTTGTCGAATCCGCGACGTCATTCGCATGAAAAGCCATGCAATGATCTGATCGAGTGGGTAGTAACGACTCAGACTAGCCCTAATAGAGCCGAATACTGCGCCAAGAAAGAAACCCATTATCCAGGTATTCTCGTTGTTCCCCTCGAGACTGTGGAAAGATTCTCCAAGACACAGCTCGCCCATGATGTCGATTGATGTGTAGCCATAATATTTCGCAATGTCAACATTGGCATTGCCTGCCTCCACGACATCTTTCCGGAGTCGGGAGAGCAGTAGATCAACGAAAGACTCTATACAAGTTGACTGTTCCCGTACCGCTTTATCGGAGAATGCGTCCGCGAACGTGCGTCTCATTCGAGAATGAATGTGACCTTCAGCCGTAAACAAGGTTTCGGCTCCATTCGGTGGTGGTGTTAGGGCAAGAGGATCCTTTGGCAGCGCGGGTCGTTTCTGGTAAATTTCTTTCCAAGCTGCCGGATCAATGGTGGTCAATTCATCAGGAGCGACTCGAACGATGGGTCCGTATTGAGCGTGAAGGTCGACAAAATAATCATGGAGTTTTCCCCTGACATGAGCTGCGACGAAGGGGATGCGCGAAATGGCTGACAGCCGTGGCCCTGGAAATTTGGCTAAGGGCGCAAAATAGAGGTTGTAGACTGCGTAGGTAACATAGTACTGTAGAATTCTTAGCTAGACAACAATGGAATTGGGATCGTGACCAAAGGAATATCGCACCAGAAGTAATAAACCACTTGCCCTTGCGATTATGACGCCAAGGGCAGGCATAGACGCAGGTAATACAGCGCTGAAAGTAACAGTAGACATAGCGAAGGATGAAGCTCCATGCGCAGAGGACAGCTTTTATGACGGCTCAATGAGGAGGATTTTAAAAGTAAAGAAGAAGCTGACAGATCCTGCAAATGACAAAGAGACTATAAATCCGTCACAAATATTCTGGAAATTAGAGTTTGCCAAAGAAAAGCAGTCAGCAATCAAGTTTCCCCTCCCAAGGCGAGCATGGGCGCGACATTGAAAGTATTTTGTGGGCAATTGGCTCTCAATTGTAGGACGAGCTCGGTGGTAACAGGGCGCCGGATGGCAAGGCATTCGGCCAAAGCCGCTCAGCAATAGGCATCCTCTACGCACTCGCCCTACTATGGCTGCATGGACTTCGCTGATATACTGTAATAGGATATAAGATCATATGTGATTGTGTTGTTAAATCGCTCGACGCGGGAGAGATCACGTAGGATGGTTGTTTCACATCATTTGTTGATTAGAAGCCATTTCTGATATTTTGGAGTTCGGGGAGTTTTTGGGTTTAGCAGCCGATGGCGGGGGCAGTCGCAAAGGGCAAGCCCGGCACAAGACGCTTTAATTGTGGGTCCCCGGCTTACCTCGGGCACCGTACTTATAGGGCACCCCCGGGATATTTCATCTCATCCCTTAGTTCTCCGTTCACCTCACCAATGATTATATGCGAACGCAAGATTAGTCCCCAGCATCCATCTTTTCACTCGGTTCGACCTCTTCCGGGTATCGCGCGATACCAGTATCCCGCCAAGGATTGATGAATGTAGGAGGCAATACCTAGTCAGAGAGGTGTGCTCGTTAGAGGAACGCTCTGCCACCTCACGAGTCACGGAGAATCTCAATAATGAGCCTTTGTAAATCCTGGTTTCGAAGTGACATATCTGGCCTACTGGCTTCATGCAAAATGCTTACATGATACGTATGACGGTTAAAAGCGAGTGATTCACGGCGAATAAAGTCGCCTGTGCAATTGATACTTCGGATACAAGACATCCGTTGTACGAGCCTCTACTCATCGTATAGTGATCCATTTCGAGCACGGCGCACACGTAGGTGTCTCAAGGTCTGCTATCACGACCGTGAGTAAGGAGTCAAGTTGGTGTGATGTGTGTTGGTTAGGGATTTTCCATCGTATGGCACTTTTCTGTATGTAGAGGAGAAAGAAAGCGGGCAGTGTCCTCTTGCAAGCCTGTGTACTGAACCATTGCGCCAAAAGATTGATCATTTTGATGCTGCATTGCATGAAGATAGCGGGGTTTTTGGAAAGCTCATTCGTCGTTTGGTCACTGCTCCGGCGCCACTTTTGATTTGATGTAAGGAGATTTGTCTCAAGGTAGGGACGAATGATTACTGCTCTGGCCTTTCCGTTGAGTTGATGTAAAGAGACATGTCTAAGATAGGAACAAATGCGTACATAAATTGACCAAACAAAGCAATCATACATTCATCGCTCGCAGATTTGACCATGCCCAAAGAAACATTCTAAATTGAGATAGACAACAATGACCCTGCCAACCCTGCCCATATTCTTTCCACCCCAACAACAATCTGACCCTGCCAACCCTGCCCATATTCTTTCCACCCCAACAACAATCTGACCCTGCCAACCCTGCCCATATTCTTTCCACCCCAACAACAATCTGTGCAAAAAGCCTTCCCTCTGTCAACACATTCACTTGGCAACCACGTCCGCTGGCAAAAACGGACTCTTTACCACCACCTTTCCGGCCAACGCCGTAATCGGCATACTCGCCAAAATATCAAACACGCTCACACTGACTTTGATCTCCTTGAAGATCCAATTCGCAATTTCCACAGCCACGAGCGAATCCACACCATATGAATGTAGTGGTCTGCCCTCATCGATTTCAGACGTTTCTGTTTGCAGCGATTTCGCAACACGCGCAATCAATGCATCTTTCATCGCACTCTCGGCGTCTGCCGGGCTCGTGACGTGGGGAAGAAGATCTCGAAGGGCGACGGCACCGTTAGGGCCTGAGTTGGAGGGCGTAGAGGAGAGGGTCCCGGAGAGACCGGTGAGAGCCAGCATGGAGAAACGTGGATCGTCGAAATAAAAGGGGCGGCGAATGTTCGCCATGTGGGCTGTGCCACCTGTTGCGAAGCCGGTCAGAAGTTGCGGTGCTAGTTGAATTTCGCTATTCGTGTTCGATGATTGCAATTCTGAGGTGATGATTTTCTTGATCAAAACGTGTAATTCGGTCTCGCGAATACCGAACGGTTCTTCCCACTCTTTGAGATAGTCCGTGGCTCCGTGCTCGGCAATAACACCCACATCTCGCATGATGCCCAAGTCGACAGTCACAGCTTTGAGACCCTGGGCCCGGCGATGGTGCGCTAACGCGTCCTGGTACGCTCCTGCAGCCGCGTAGTTGCTCTGAGTACGATTGCCGAAGATGCCTGCGAAGGAGCTGAGAGTAACGAAAAAGTCGAGATCTTTTGGTAGAAGGATATGGAGGTTCCAGCTTCCCTGGACCTTAGGCCGGAGAGACTCGGTCCATTGGGTGTAGGTCATCTTTTCGAACAGAACATCGCGCAAGACCATTGCGCATTGGAAGACACCTTTGATGGAGGGCATTTCCTCTGAACAGCAGGCAATCGTTGCTGCTACCGAGTCTTTGTCAGCGATATCGCAGCGGTACACGTTAGTTCTGACATTTCTTTGCTTTAGTTCCTGGATGAGTTTTTGGGCCGAGGTCGACTGATCTCCGGATCTTGATATGAAGCATAAGTTCCTGGCTCCGAGATCCACGAGAAGGTTCGAGAGACTCCGGCCGAGTCCACCCAGTCCGCCAACCAGTACGTAGGTGGCATTTTCGTCTAACCTAAGTGTGTTGCTCGCATGATGTAAGACAGGGACGACATCCTTCCCATCCCATGTTATGGCTATTTTCCCACGGTGTTTGCCAGTCTGCATGAGACGGAAGGCGTTCTCGACCTCTGAAACAGGATACACTGTCACCGGCGAGACTGGACGACTGATACCTTGACGCAAGAAGTCAAATGTGCCTTCAATTATTTCGGCCATCAGCGACGGGTTCGCCGTCATGACGTGCTTCAAATTGAAGAATGTGAATGTAGCATCTTGTAGGAACGGACGCATTTCGAGACCAGTGTTTCCGAGAATGTCTTTCATTCCGATCTCAATAAAGGTACCAAAAGGAGCTATGCAGCGCCAGGTTCGTCGGAGAGCCTCTCCAGATAGGGAGTTGATGATACAGTCGACACCGCGCCCATTGGTCATTCGAAGTACTCCTTTTTCGAAGCTCAGATCTCTTGAGTTGAAAATGTGATCATCTGGTATGTCATACTCTTCTTGGATCAGTTTTCTCTTGTCGGTTGATCCTACTGTTGCGAAGATCTCCAAACCAAAGTGCTTGGCTATCTGGATTGCAGCCTGACCTACACCTCCCGCTGCCGCGTGGATAAGCACAGATTGCTTGGGCTTCACACGCGCCACGTGTACGAGGGAGTAGAAAGCCGTGCAGTGGACCAGAGGCAGAGTGGCAGCTTCGGCGAATGAGATGCCGGCCGGGGTCCGCTGGCAGAAGATTGCTTTGTTCCGGAATAAGGTCCTGTGAGAACCGTGTCCGAGTGTGCAGACACTATCACCGGCTTGAAACTGCGTCACGTCATCTCCAACCCGTGTAATAATTCCACTAGCTTCGAACCCGAGAAGGCTGTCCGGGATTTGTCCCATGGCAACCATAACATCGCGAAAGCTAGATTGCGTCAGCTCAATGGACCCAACGCGTGCATGGTAAGCTTACTTGAGACCAGTGGCCTTGACCTCGATCTCCACCTCATCGCTTTCAAGCTCGGTCGCGGCGATATCGTCTTCTTCCACACAAAGCGTGTCCAGCATCCCTTGTGCTCTTATAGCCAGCATTTGCGGGCCATCAACTTGCTCAAGTGCCATGCTCTCGACGTTTTCCTTGCCTTCCACAAGCAATTGCGTGATATCATCGTTCATAGGTGCGTCTTCCACAACGCGACATACCTGTAAGACCCCATTATCTTCCCTAAATTCTTCGTCGGGAGTAGAGGTTGTTGCAAGTTGTCCAATCAGAAATGCTAGCTCATCAGGGGAACCTAGTGATTTGTCCTGTACTTGCAGAGTACGGAATACCTTGCCTGGAATTTCATTCCGTATGCTTCGAGCCATGCCAGATGCCACCGCGCTGGCTGGGCCGTTAAGAGCAGTGACCCACGTTAGATTCGTAGAATCCAGGATGATGCTTTTCACAACTTTGAACTCTTCCTCGGTCAGATCCTCCAAAAATGATGCCTCCAATTCCATCAACGAGATGCATTCTTTATCTTTAAGGTTACACGCGTTCTGGTCCCACAACCTTCTACTAGTCTTGATGGTGCGACTTTCCAGTTCGCGGATGAGCTGAGCGGCCAAGCCAGAGGATCTTTCTGACGGATGTGAAGCCTCCAAGATAATGATTTCGCGATCTCGAACGTCTTGCACAGCTGGCTCACTGGAAGAAGCCACGGCAAAGCTCAGATGCTGATAACGGTCATCCTCAAAGTCAGAAACTCCAAAGTCAGCGTGGAGCTTGTTTCGCTTTAGAATAGTATCCAACGACTCATTATCCATAATGCCGGGGTAATGGTGTTTCCAACTAGAGAAACATTAGCCATGCTCTTATTGAACCTTAGCCTCACTCACTTCATGGAGCCTGCCAAACACTGGAATACCATGGAAAGTCCTGTGGCTGGGCGTGCGACGTTCACAAGGCTGAGCTTGCCACCTGGCTTTAGCAATCTTCTCATGTTTGCGAGCGATTTATCATCATCCTGTGCTCTTAGAGGATTTGATGCGATGACGATGTCGAAAGATCCATCGTCGAATCCTTGACCCTTGAGTTCTTTGTCAATAGATAGGGCCTTGAAAGTTATACTGGTGTTTGTGACGCCCAATCGCTCTTCTGCCTCCTTCACATCGCCCTCAGTAGGGGCTGAGAAGACATACTTCGGCAGACTGGGCATGACATCTGCAAGTTTGGGTGTTGATGAGAAAAGTGACGACGCTAGTCCTCCTTTGGCCGTGCCCAATTCCAGGACAGAGATATTGGGATCGTTGTGTGCCAGCACGTTAACAAACTAAAAATTTTCAGCTTAATCTGTGAGTCTTTGTCGTTCAAACTTGTAACTCACTTCTTTTATTTTTCCGAACAGTTCTCCTAAACCTCTGATCTCATGTTGTAGTCGAGCTGTTAGCTCATTTTCGAGCAGCAACTCAGCAGCATCCGCTTTTCCGAGAAGAATATTTTCAAGATTCTTCCCAATGTGGCAAAGAGCTTCGCCTTCTGCACCGTCGGATTTGACGTGCCCTTCATAGAGCTTTGCAGTTTCTTCGTCGATCCCTAAGTAGCCTTCATCAGGAGTCTGTAAGAAATGGCCGTATGCGTTGACTTGGTCTTGCTGTTCCTGCATCCACCTGTAAAGGTCCTGGAGATGTGGCTTCTTTACCGCGTCTATTGGCACTCTCTGCAAAGCTAGGCCAATGAAATGAAGCACCAACTTCTCTGACTTTTCGAGCCCGCTCGCAATCTCCGGCGTCAAAGCTTTAGGCATTGCTCCTTTCAGCATTCTGTGCTTCTGATCTAAAGACAGCAATTCTAGAGCTGGCTTCCAAACCATCTTGCTGAAAAGTTTCTTGGCGGTCGGCTCCATGTCTTCTTCGCTAGCTGAGGCCCCAGAGATAGCAGCGAGGCAGAAACCTTTGGCTGTTACGGCTGGTCGATTAGTTGACTCGTCCAACATGACTAGTTCGGCCATCAATTCACGGAAGCCGTGTTTCGAGGCCGATGAGTACCCCTTAAATCGGGATCCCACTTCGAATGGAGCATTTGCCGAGATAACCATCTCATCAATAGATGTGGGAACCATTGCCTCTTTCAGGCGTCCTTTCTGATCCTTGTAAGCCGCGAAGACCGCATGAAACATCGCGTCTAAAGTGGTAGGATGGATGATGTGGGGTCTTTCGGCTTGACCCGACACTGCTGGAAAAGCATGTTCTGAGACATCAACGTCACAGCAGCTCTGACCTCGTGCTCTGCGGATCTTTGAAATGTTCTGAAAGGTGGCTCCGTAATTCAGCCCGACAGAAGCAAGCTCTGTATAAAAGTCTTTGGTATTTTCTCGTGTCTGGCAGAGGCTCTCGGTCTTGCCATACTGAGTTTGAGCCGCTTGGTCTTCTAGATTCATTTCAATGCTCATGCCGGAGTCTTCTGTGGATACATAGTCAATGAGCAAAAGCCCATGACAATTCTGTCGGAGAGTCTGCCCATTGAGACATGACGATACAGTGAACTCAGACCACGTAAATGAGTTGTTTTGGGTACCAGTGAGATGTGGTCGGATCTGGACGATGAGCTCCAGATCAGCCTCTTCTGTGATAAGAGCAGGTGCGATAATCTGGACATCCCTTAGTCTGAAGTCTTTGATAACCTGTCCTTCAGCAGCAAGTTGACATGCAGCCTCTACAGCGGCACAGATGTAGCCCGCAGCAGGGTATATGATGGAGCCTTGGATCTGGTGGTCTCGGATCCATGGTTCCTCAGAAATACGCATGAATCCTCTCCAAAGCCGTTCAGATTCGCCTAGAGTAGAACAAGGAGCCCCAAGTAGTCTCATGCGTGGATGCTGACGGAGGCGAAACTCTTTAGTGATACGCGATTCACTCCAGAAGGTACGCGAATGATTCCAATTGTAGGACGGAAGATCAGCCAACGGCTGAGCATCATCCGTGTCACCGTTGATTTCTTTGACGTTGACAGGTAGACCTTGAGAAAACAAAGCTCCGACCGCAGCCAAAGCTGTCTGGATCCCATCTTTTCCTCGGGAGAGGACTGATCGGTAATCCACACCCTTGATGCCGTGTTTCTTCATTGTCTGATTGGCTGGACCCTGCAAGGCGGAGTGCGGACCAATTTCGAGCAAGACATCAACAGCAGTGTCTGAACTTCGCCGCCCTGATTCCATTGGGCGTAGCAAGTCATAGAGAGCATCGTAAAATTGAACCGGAGACACCAGGTTTCGCACCCAATTAATAGGTCCAAGCTCGCTAGGCTCAACGAGTTCTCCGGTAACAGCGGAATACATTTTTCGAGACGGAAATCCTGATTGTGGCTGGATGTCTATCATAGACTGTAGGTAAGGCACCGAAATCATCTCCATATGTGGTGAATGATATGCTGTTTCAACTTTCAATTTCCGGGCGAAAATTCCCTCTTTCTTCAGCATGCCCTCTAGTTCATTGATCCCGGCGACGTCACCAGAAATTGTGACACTTGATGGGGAGTTGACACAGGCAACGACAACATCACCTTGACTAAGCCGAGCGATCCAGTCTTCAGCTTCGGACTCGGAGGCACCCACAGCCATCATAGAACCATGCACCGAAGGAGAAATGGTCTTCATCTGAGACGAAAGGAGACCTCGGAAGTAAGCGGCTCTCAAGGCATCTTCCTTGCACAATGCGCCTAAGCAGTATGCACCGGCGATCTCACCACTAGAGTGTCCAGTAATTGCGGCAGGGACCACATTCCAAGATTCCAGCAAGTCGACAAGAGCAATCTGCAAGATCGTACATATAGGCTGGCTATAAGCTGGGAGGTTGATGTTTGAATGATCTTCATCACGAAGCATCTCCTCCATGGCAGACCATTTACAGTTCAGAGCAGAACGGAGATACTCGTCTGAATTTTCCACGCTCTCTCGAAAGATGGGATATTGATTGAGCTCAGCCCCCATCCTCGCCCATTGGGCACCCTGCCCGGTGAAAACAAATCCAATTCGAGGCTCACTGGAAGGTCGGAAAGACGGTACATCAAGAGATTTGTTCTCTAAATTAGACACTAGTTCATCCGGAGTTGAAGCAGTCAGGTAAGTTTTCCACGCTAATCGGGACCGTCTATGGCCCAGTGTATAGGAAAGATCGCGTAGGAATTCGGCATTCGGAGGTGCGGTACTCGCGAGGCGGCTTCGGACATATTTGGAAAGGGATGCCTTCTGGCGATTCAGACCATCTTGGTCTTGCGCGCTCAAAACAAACAGCCTGAGCTTTTGCTGACTCTGGCTGAGTTTGAGCTTGAGAGCTTTAATCGAAGGATTGGTTGTTTGGTTTTGAAGAAACTTTGGAGTTCCGTTAGAACTCGAGGAGAGAGAAGTTTTGGTGAAATGGGCTCCTTTGAGTCTCCTCCTTTCCAGGTAGTGAAACGCATCATCTAAAATAGCGTGGGCATTTGTCCCTCCATAGCCAAACCCTTGAACCTAGATGCGTCCCACATTAGTATCTCACAGTATCTTAGCTTGTCATTATAGACTTACGCTAATGCGTCGTTGTCCCTCGACAGGCCATGGCGTTACCTTTGTCGGAACTTCGATATTCCACTCTTCAAATGGAATTCGAGGATTGGCTTGATGAAAGTGTATGTTTGGTGGTATAACCGCATTTTCTAGAATATAGATGGCTTTGATTACGCCAGCTAAACCTGCGGTAGCTTCGAGATGACCAATCTGCAGTTTTGTCAGCTTGGTCATTCCGCACCAATATTGGGGTACCAGACATTTGACTTTACGGATCCAACGATGAGTTTGTTGCTAGGTTTTCGCCCAGCCGCCAAGGTTTCCGAGAGCGCCTTCAGCTCTAAGGGATCGCCCGCTTTTGTTCCAGTTCCCTGCCTTTCTTTAGCCCCCTGCACTGGAATAATTGTGTAAATTCACGGAGACTTACATGAGCCTCAAAGTAATGCGTGTCTTTCAGACTGAGCCCAGTGGACTGATAGGTGGACCGAATCAGATCTGCCTGAGCCTCCGCATTTGGAACCGTGATCGACTTGGTCTTTCCGTCTTGGTTGACGCCGGTACCGCGAATGATAGCGCGGATTGGATCACCATCTCTGATAGCATCGTCGACGCGTTTGAGGATGAGAGCGGCGAAACCTTCTCCACGCCCATATCCATCACCCCTAATATCGAAGCTTTTGGATCTCCCATCCTGTGCTAAGAATTGCTGATTGGACAGGGCGAGAAACATGTCGGGGTTCAATAATAAATTGGACCCACCAACAATTGCGGTGTTGGACTCCCCTGTTCGGAGGCTCTGGCAGCCTTGATGTATAGCGACTAGACTTGACGAGCATGCAGTTCCAAGCGTGAAACTGGGACCTCTTAGGTCGTAGAACCAAGAGACGCGATTGGATATAAGCTCATATCCCGATCCGCTCATACTGTAAAGTGGCATAGCTTCTGGATCCCGGAACAGCATCTCTCTGTAGTCGGTCGTAAAATTTCCGATATAGCAGGATGTGTTGGTACCAGCGATGGTATCGAGTGGTAGGCCCGCGTTTTCAAACGCCTCATAGGCAACCTCGAGCATCAACCTTTGGTTAGGATCCATGGCTATAGCCTCGTTATGACTGATACTGAAGAAATTGGCATCGAAGGCGGCGACATCTTGCTTCAGGAAATGTGCGCCCTCTGTTGTACTGGTGTCGAGTCTGCCTTTGGCGCTACTATGGAAAGCATTCATATTGAACCGGTGGGGCTCAGAGTATGCGGCTTTATGATGGAATGTCAGTAAGATAGGAAGAGTCAAAGCATCAGGGGCATGAAGTAGCTACGCACACCGCGCTTTGCAAAGAAAGTCCCAAAAGGCAGGCCCATTTTCTGCATCACCAGGGAAGCGACAAGCCAGTCCAACGACGGCGACAGAGTTGGGGTCAGGTGTCCCCGAGTCGCGTCTCTCGGGGCTCAGAAAGTGAGGCATGACTTGTCCGAGCCTGAAGAGAGGCAGCTCAAGGTTTAGGGAAGAGCTCCTTGTATGATACCTGATCGAAGACAGGTTCTTGCTTCAAGATGTCTTCCTCCAGAATCATATGTTAATGTTTGCATAGAAGCCGCACAAGGATATCTAAGAAGTCATGATTGATAGAACTAACCGCTCGACAATGGGGGAGGGGTTTAAGTGACAAAATCAACATTGCCTGCAGGGGTATCGGGTTCGGTTTTCAGAGCAGAATGTAGGATTTACCGAAACGGTAAGACGATACTCGGCCATGCCAATTTTAGACATCAAACCAGAGTAACTGTTGGAACACATGGCGAAATTGCGCACAGACGGTTGAGAAGTGCCCGACGAGGGCGATCATCAGCGCCAGCGCTAGATTTGAAAGTTGAACGCGTCTCTGAGTAAGCTTGTATGAAAAAACACGTGGTGGGGACGGTCGCAAGTTGTAATATTCTTTGCAAGTTCCTGCAAGGAATGCAAGACAAGGGATTCAAGATAGGCTCTTCCACTAGTCCAGTAGCAGAAACAGAGTCTCCGTGTGCGGGGCTGACACAGAAAAATAAGGTGCAAGACCCAGGCGTGTAAGGGTCACTTGGCACAGTCCCAGCGTGATGTGAAAACAATAACCATGACAATTGCTTGGAGAAATCAATAGGATCGGGGGTTACCATTGTAAGCTTACTGCCGCCAGTATGCTAGGTAGAAAGGTGAGAGCGAGAACATCCCATGATCTTAGCGCTTTCGGGATTTCAATCACACGCTTGTAGCAAGAGATTGTATGGTGACACCTGAATAAAGCAGCACTCATGATCATATACATGTGTGTTTTTCATAATTGCCATGATTTTCCTTTGAAGTGGAGAAATTCGGGATTTGGGGTATGGGAGGCTGTTTGTCAGCGCTTGATTTACGGTTGGGGAAGAACCAAGTTGCCTAACAACAAAGTATAGACTTAGCTTCTTGCACACAATCCTTTTCTCGTAAGCCAGTAGTTCGTACCTGAATCACTATTCACTACATATCCGTGACAATCCAAACCCGAGGGCAGCCGGATAATCTGCGAAGACTAATTAGACCCGACCCGTCGAATCGGTATTGCCATTTGTAAGGGAAGCGGTCTAGGCACGACTCTCACATCATTCTCACATCATGCTTGTCTGGAACTCATTGAACGTGTCAGGGTAGCCCAATTCACATGAGGTATCATTGGAAATTGTGATTTGTATGATGAGACGATGATGTTGTGAGGCAAATGATTAGATCGGACAAATGATTCAAAATGGTTATGCCGCAAATATGCGACCAATCATACCCCTGCAAAATTGATTACAGCTAAAATGGTGTGTATTTTACTGTCAGAATGCTAGCGCTGATCTTCCGGGCTGAGAGAGCCTAGAGTTTTTAGGGACCCTTCCATGTTTTTAACTTCCATCAGCCCATCCATGATCCTTCTAATAGTTCCCTTCTATGTTTTCACTCGATGACCTATCTGCAATGTTGACCTATCTGACCAACAAAACCCGATGTTTCATGATCCTCCGACTCTGAGGATCCACCAAAGTCCGTAATCGTTCTGTGAGGATATGGTGCTTTCATCTTCCTTGCTATCTATTGCCATGTGTAATTCCGACGCTGCCGACCAGACTGCCACCATCTTGTACCTGCCACAGGATTTCGTCGGTCGGATACAGATGCGGTTGCAATAAGCTTACGCGGGGCTTCCCGTCTTCAATGCAGTGTCCCAAGTAAGGTACCTTAAGGTACGGAGTGACTCGAATTCCACTAATTTGAAACTTCCCTTTTCAATCATCCCTAGACGGAAAGCCAAGGATCTAATCCATCTATCCGATGTACGCAGCAATGCCTGACATTACATTCTGTCGTTGAGTGATACGGAAATTTTTGATCGCCCATCTCCTGCACACACCGCCGCCAAAGACATGAGCTCAATGTCTTCAGTTGCGACTTTGTAGCAGCTGACCGACCAGCTATCTTTTGATGACGCGTACTTCCTACAATCCGTGTAATCATAGCTTTCACGTCTTTATGGGACCTCCGAACAAGCATCTTCTCGCTTCTCAATCAGACAGCGGGATATGACAGATGCGAGCTTATCCGGCATCACGACTCTCGAAAACCCCGTATGCAAGGGAGCTTTGCTATGTCCATCAAGACTCAACAACCCTAGTCTTCTCATCAGCGCGGGACATTCCATGCCGTGCAGTAGGACTGATGCGCACCGATGCTAAGACGTATCGCGCATGCCGACTTACTCTTGTCTCCGTAATGCGCATGTTTTTGCCAAGGATGTCAGATTTGCCAATACCAACACTAGCATCGTGAACATCATACAACTTACGAGGACAACTCTAAATGCTCAACTCGGTCTTCCTGGTTTCTAAAAAACACAATCCTGCGGAATTTGCTAGGCCTAAACCTAATTCGGCATGTTCATTAGCTTCGGAAACTAAGTACCTCAAGTAGAAATGCCCGAGTAAAACCAGAGAGCGCCATCATAAAGAATGACCTTTGCTACCGCTCAAGACCTCTACAGCTGTTATCATATTGACCAAGACCCCCCATTCCCGTCCTTAAACTCGAACGTCCTCTGCATCCTGCTCTAGGGTGGACATCGACTTGTTTTGATAATTATCCCCGATGGGCCATTGATCCTATTCGACTCACTATTCACTTCTGGAAACCCATCAACCGTCGCTAATTACAGCCGCCATGGCTTCCCAAGTTCTACTCCTATTTGGCGATCAAACATCTGAAAAGCTTCTCGCGATTCGGCGCCTTGCTCGTGTTGCGAAGACATCCCCGCCGCTTCAGAGATTTCTTCGAGAAGCCACAGATGTCGTTCAGACTGAGGTAGCCAAGCTCAGCTTGGAGAGACGTAATGCATTCTCTGCCTTCGATAGTCTGGTGAGCTTGGCCGAAAAACACGCAAAGCAAGAATGCCCAGATGATGTGATCTCTACCGCACTGATCACCATTATAAGATTGGGTGACCTCATGCTGTTAGTAGAAGCTTCATACTTTTAATTATCTTCACTGATAGCAAGTAGCTACGTACAAAGTCATCCAAGAATCTTCGAGGACGCGGAAACGGCGATACACAGCCTTGGACTTTGCACAGGCCTTCTCCCTGCAGCTGTAGCAGCTGTATCAAGGAACTCAGATGATTTGCACAGGTTCGGCCTCGAGATTGTGGCCATCTCAATTCGTTTAATGGAGGCGATCCGAAATCGATCGCAGCAAATTGAGGCTCGTCCCGGGACATGGGCGTATACCGTTGTTGGTGCTGGCGCAGACGATTCGAAGGCAGTCTTGCAAGATTTCCATCAATCTCAGGTACCTAGCCACTCCGACTCCAAAGTTATCCCTGGCGCTAACTGTTTAGAATCTACCTGATTATAATCGTGCTTACATCGGAGTTGCCTCTCGCACCTGGACGACTATTTTTGGCCCCCCATCAACCCTTGACAAGCTGTGGAAGCATTCTCCTCAACTCGGCCTTGCTCCGAAACTCAAGTTGAATGCTTTCGCTGCTGTGCATGCAGCACATTTGCCGATGATCGACATGGAACGAATCGTCGGAGAGTCACCTGTTTTAATGACTCCCTTGACTTCGAAAGTCCGAATCGTCTCATCGAGCACTTGCAAGCCATTCGTCGCGTCTGATCTTGGTACCCTACTTTATGAGATGAGCCTAGACATTGCCCAAAACACTTTACGTCTTACTGACACCGTTTCAACCATCGTTTCTGATCTTCGAAGGATAGGTGACGTTGATCTGGTAGTGCTAGGACCTACAGCCCATACGAGCTTGGTGCAAGGTGCTTTACGCGAAAAGTATATCAATGTCAACACGATCTCTGAGCCCGAGCCACCAGTGTCTGCACACGATTTACGTGGTGGTTCCGACCTTATTGCTATAGTGGGCATGTCCGGAAGATTCCCAGGTAGTGACAATGTTTACGACTTCTGGGATACCCTTCAAAAGGGTCAAGACTTTCACAAGAAGGTATGGAAATATTCAAACTGGGTTAGAAAACAGCTCACGCTTACATCTACATCGCAATAGGTCCCGCTGTCGAGGTTCAATATCGATGAGTATTATGATCCCAGTGGCACTCTAAAGAACAGCCTTAACACACAATATGGCTGCTTCCTCGAACAGCCTGGCCTTTTTGACAGCCGCCTTTTTAACGTTTCACCCCGGGAAGCCGCCCAAATGGATCCATTGCAAAGATTATTGCTAATGGCAAGCTACGAGGCCATGGAAATGGCTGGGTACGCCCCAGATGGTAGCGCTTCAACAAACACGAAGCGAATCGCGACCTACATGGCCCAAACTACAGACGATTGGCGTTCCGTCAACGAGTGTTCGGGTGTCGATATTTACTATATCCCTGGCATTGCGCGAGCATTCACACCTGGCCGTCTGAACTACCACTTCAAATGGGAAGGAGCGGCTCATAGTATAGATGCGGCTTGTGCAGGGGGCACGACATCTGTCGCCCTGGCCTGCGCTGCCCTGCTCGCAAGGGAGTGCGACACTGCAGTGGCGGGCGGTGGCTCAATCTTGACTGCCCCTGGAGTTTGGTCCGGTCTGAGTCGAGGAGGTTTCCTCTCTCCCACTGGAAACTGCAAAACCCTACGCGATGATGCAGATGGTTACTGCCGTGGTGAAGGAGTTGGCGTCGTCGTCCTGAAACGTCTTGAAGACGCTATAGCCGATAATGATAACATCCAAGCGGTCATTAACAGTTCTGCCCGAACTTATTCGGCCGATGCTGTCTCCATCACCCAGCCCCACGCTGGGTCCCAGGCTAAACTGTACAGGCGAGTCTTACAGGAGGCAAGTGTGGACCCTCTCGATGTTGGCTATGTCGAGATGCACGGCACAGGCACACAATGGGGGGATCTTATGGAAGTGCAATCGATCTCTGAAGTATTTGCCGAAGGCCGTACCAAAGAATATCCACTCGTGATTGGAGCTGTGAAGGCTAATGTTGGGCATGGCGAAGCCGTACGTGCCCTCCAAAAATTCACGCCTCACTCTTCGCATGGCTGACCTTACTTGAATATAGGCCGCTGGAATCACTTCCTTGATCAAGAACGTAATGATGTTTCGAGAACCGGATTCAATCCCACCGCAACCTGGATGGCCGTTCAAACTCAATCCTAAATTTCCTCGTTTCGATAAGTTGAATATCAAGGTGGCCGATGGCAAAACTCCATTCATGTCACGACCCAAGGGAGACGGAAAAAAGAAGCTCTTGCTGAACAACTTCGATGCTGCTGTAAGTCCCCAACTCTTAACACGCTTATTCAAGCTCACTCTCGCATAGGGAGGCAACACATGCATCGTTCTCGGGGAAGCCCCGGAGCCGCCGCAGAAAGGCCAAGATCCTCGTACTTATCACGTTGTAGCATGCTCGGCGCGGACCTCCTATTCGCTCAGAGCGAACAAGGAACGACTTCTACAATACCTACAGTCTGACGAAGACATCGAGCTTTCCAATGTAGCGTACACGACTACTGCTCGGCGTATGCACGATGTCTTCAGATCTTCATATGTTGCACAAACTCCGAAGGACTTGATAAGACTCATCTCCAACGATCTTGAGCAGCCCGTTGTCGCCAAACCCAAGTCAGGAAGCGGCCATAGCCGGGTGGTGTTCGCTTTCACTGGACAAGGCTCAGTCTACCCGGGCATGGGCAAGCAACTCTTCGAAACCTCCGCGACTTTCCGGGACAGCATATTCTCTTATCAAAAAATCTGTGACTCTCAAGGCCTTCCTTATATTGTTGACATAATTGCCGATGACAGTGCCGATATCGAATCCAAGAACATGGCTCAGATACAATTGGCTATAGTGTTTACCGAGCTTGCGCTTGCGGAGCTCTGGAAATCCTGGGGTTTGCAGCCAGATCTCCTGATAGGCCACAGCCTGGGTGAATATGCAGCACTTTGTGTCTCGGGCGTATTATCTGTAAGTGACGCACTGTATCTGGTTGGTAAACGTTCAACAATGATCATGGAGAAATGTACTCCGGGCTCTTCTGGAATGCTTGCTGTTGCAGCGTCGGCCAAGACCATCAAAGAAGCTTTGGCAAATCAGGACCTAGCTTCGTGTGAGATCTCTTGCATGAATGCACCCGAGATGACGGTGGTGAGCGGAACACACAAGGACCTTAAGAGCCTACAGGTACTACTGAATGCCAGAGTCAGAACGACGTTCTTGAAGGTGACATACGGTTTCCACTCTGCTCAGATCGACCCTATCTTGAAGGGTTTAGAGACTAGCGCTTCGGGGATCACTTTCGCCAAGCCCCAGATACCTATTGCGTCGACTCTGATTGGTGACATTGTGAGTGAGGTTGGGACATTCAGCCCAGAGTATCTTGCACGGCAAGCCCGGGAGCCGGTCAATTTCTCAGGTGCCCTCAACGCTTGTAAATCGAAAGGTTACGCAGACGACCAGACACTGTGGATGGAAATCGGCCCTGATCCAGTGTGCCTAGGACTTGTTCGATCGACACTTGAGCTTCCATCAGAACGTTTACTGCCAAGTCTTAAATCAAATGAAGAGAATTGGAAGACGATCTCGAACGCTGTTTCTCGCTTATACCTTGCGAAACAGCCACTGGCTTGGGTGGATTTCCATCATGAATACCTAGGCTGTCTTACACTTCTGGAGTTGCCTACCTATGCTTTCGATTTGAAAGATTATTGGTCATCCTACAAACAGGAACTGCTCGTTCCAGGAGTTCCCCAAAGTCAAGCTAAGCTCCCTGCGCCTGCGCCTGCGGGACCCGAAAGGATACATCTTGACACGACCTGTGTTCAGTGGGTTGAGAAAGAGTCCTTCAAAGGGGACGACATATCTGCTACCTTCTCATCCAACACATCGGAACCAAAATTGTTCGCTGCCATACAAGGCCATCTGGTAGACAATACGGCAATCTGTCCTGCCACCGTCTTCTGCGACATTGCATTGACCGCGGCCAAGTACCTGTATGAGGGTGCAAATCCTGGAAAGGCGATCCCGCCAATGTCTCTTTGGGCTTTGGACATCACCCATCCTTTGGTGGTACCTGTCAGTGACCCACAGCAGATTATTGAGATATCCGCTGCGAAATCTGCGGATCATGACTGGTCGGTGCATGTCACGTTCAACTCCAAAGACAAAGCCTCTTCCCATGAGCATGGTAGCTGCGATGTTCGCTTCGGTAAGCACGATGAGCGGAAGGCCGAGTTTGCTCGCTCGCTGCATCTTGTTAACAAGAGGGTGGATACACTTGCCAGTTCTGCCGTTGCGGGGCTCAGCCATCGCTTACAGCGACCTATCGTTTACAAACTGTTCACTAGCCTTGTCAATTACGGTGAGAAGTACCAAGGTCTTGAAGAGGTCTACCTGGACAATACCGGATATGGCGACACGGCTGCACGAGTCAAACTTGGGCCTAACGCCGACGCTGGGACTTTTACCGAGAGTCCTTATTGGACTGATACCATCATACACTTGGCTGGTTTTGTTCTCAATGGTGACGTCGCCTTATCGTCTGATGAAGCTTACATATCTGCTGGCTTCGAGGCTTTCCATATCTTTGACAAGCTTTCGGACACAAAGACCTACACCACCTACGTCTTCATGCAGCCCAATGAGAAGGGAAATGTCATGACTGGTGACGTCTATGTTTTTGATGGAGACAGACTCATTGCACTATGTGGTGGTCTGTACTTCCACAAGATGACGAAGAAAGTCCTTAGGATCATCTTTGGGCAAGGTGGCCAAGCTCCCGCCAAGAAGGCGGTTCAACCCAAGGTTACAGCGCCAAAGGCTGCTGCACCGGCTAAGCCAGAACCTCAGGCCGCCTTCACCGAAACGAGCAAGCAGAAGTCCCTTCCGGACTCCGATGCGAGCAGCGCATATGATTCCTCCGCATCAGGCGCAAATGAATCTTCCCCACCAAGCTCGGTCGACAACGACAATGAGCCAGATGTTGCCGAAGCTCTGCTCGCAATCGTTTGTGCAGAGTCCGGATTTGACGCTGCTGACATGGAGCCGTCAACCGAATTTGCCGATATGGGTCTAGACTCTCTCATGAGCATTGCCATTATCTCCGCTGCTAAGCGAGACTTGGATCTTGAGCTTCCAGCAACCTTCTTTACCGACAATACTACAGTTGCAGACATCACGAAGGAATTTGGAAAAGCTCCGGCAGCTCCAGTGGCAGCAGCGGCTCCAGCTCCTCCAGCTCCTCCAGCTCCTCCAGCTCCTCCAGCAGCACCGGCTGTGGAGACTCCCACCCAAGTCAAGGAAACACCAGCTCCGGTACCAGCTCTGAAACCCGTCCATTCTACTGAATACATGGCAAATGACCCAGAGCCATACGAGAGACTAAGTGACTTTGAGACTCCAGACTCGTCCGGATCGTCGTCACCAGCCCCAGAACTCATGAACCCGGTCAAGGCCACTATTCCCGCCCCAAGATCAGCTCCAAAAGCTAGAAAGGCTGCCCAGCCTAAGCCTGCAGCCGCTAGCGCTAAACCCGACCTGTCACAGTACACGAGTAACGTCGTCCTCATCCGCGGCAAGCGCTCCTCCAAAGAGACCCCCCTCATGCTCATCACCGACGGTGCCGGCTCCGCAGCAGCCTACATCCATCTCCCGGCCATGAAGACCGGCACCCCGATCTACGCTCTCGAATCACCTTTCCTGCGTGATCCCTTCGCATACGAATGCTCTGTCGAAGAAGTCTGCGCTCTTTATATCAAAGGCCTGAAAAAGACTCAACCCGAAGGCCCTTACATCGTCGGCGGCTGGTCCGCGGGTGCAGTCTACGCCTACGAAGTCTCGCGCCAGCTCCTCGAGGCCGGCGAGAAGCTCCTCGGTCTCATCCTCATCGACATGCGCGTCCCCAAGGCCATGCCCGATGCGCTGGAGCCGTCGGTCGAGCTCATTGAGCAGGCGGGCTTGTTCACCGGTGTGGAGCGCGCCGGACAGGCCGAGTCGCCCCAGGCCAAGAAGCTCAAACAGCATCTCGTCAGCACTGTCAAGGCGCTCGTATTCTACACTCCAAAACCTGTCGATCCGTCCAACAGGCCGCTCAACACAACGTTGATCTGGGCGCAAAAGGGTCTGAGCGAGGCTGGTAAGGAGAACGTGTTGGAATTGCCGGCTGGGGAGGGCAGTACCATGGCCGAAGAGCATGGTGAGGCCAATATGGGCCAATGCGACGAAACCGAGACGGGGATGAAGTCGTGGTTCTTTGCCAAGAGGAATGCCTTTGGGCCCAATGGTTGGGACAAGTTGGTCAGGGGCAAGGTCGATTGCCATGTCATTGATGGGGCTGATCATTTCTCCATGGTCGTGCCGCCAAAGGTATGTTTGCTCCTCCTTCCCCTCCTACTCCTATCTCGGTATGTACTTCGCATCGAAAATGAAACTAACAGTCTTCTTTTTTCGCACAGGTCAAGATTCTGGGACAGATCCTCGAGGGTGCGGTGAGGAAGGCGATTGCGGATGAGAATTGAGTTTATGCGATAGAATGGTCTGGCAGGGGTAGAATTGAATAGCACTGGGAAAGATTGCGTTGGATTTTTTATTTTCTTTCGGTCGTTTCGGTGTCTCATTCATCTCCTACTGCCTCAACATTACGATATCGGATCTTGAAAGAAATAGATGTGCTAGTTGGTTGGTGTTTATTTTTTGTTATCGTAGACAGGAATTTCATGTAGAAAGTATCTAGAGCAATGTCCATTTCAGAGCAACCGCTTCATTTCACTTTCCTCTTCTCCTTGCTTGAAACAACTACCGACCAATATACATAAGGTACATCCTTGGAGGCTTTTCCAATCTCAACGCCCTATCCCACACATCCCTTTCCACTGTAGCTTAGCTAGTTCTTAACTATCTCATTTTCCCTTCTCCTCCAATCCATCCCCAACCCATCCATCTCTAAACCAAAGCAAACAGAAAAAAAAGAGACAATCCCCCCCCCTCCCCCCCCTCCCCGCTCCTCTACCAAACCAACTTATATAAATCCCAACCAAGTAGTACACATCTACCTCTTCAAAAACCATATAACATCTCTCCACCTGGGTGGGCGGGGGGAAATGTTTTTATTGATTGGCTTTGATAGATATGCGGAGGTAGGTTCGGGAGTTGTGCTGGGGGGATATGGTTGGGTTGGACTGGGGGGGGAGATAGGGAGGGGGTGGGGGATTTTGGTGTGGGGAGGGAGGGGGGGGAGAAGAGGTGGGGATGGATATTGTGTTCGGGACGATGAGTTTTGTTGGGGGGGATAAGGCGAGGTGAAGGGGCTTTTGTGAGGGTGGATGAGGGGCGGGTATGGAGATGGGTATGAGTATTCTGCACGATTTTTGTTTCTATTTCTTTCTGGTTTTGGTGTGTTGTTTGCATGATGAGTAATCTCAAGCCAAAGCCTCTCCCCTCTCCCCTCTCCCCTCTCCCCTCTCCCCTCTCCTCCTTCCCCCTCCCTCCCCTCGAGGATGTGGATAGGAGTCAGGATGGCGAATTTTTTTCTGTTTGATAGAATGGAAAGGTAAAGGAATGTTTGAGAAGAGCGAATATGAATATTAATATGATCATTTTGCACTTTTCAAAATTTCCAAACTTTTTGCCGCATGATCCATCTCAAGGCCAATCTCCTCCCTTGAAATCCCATCCATAAGTCCCTCTCTCTTCCCTCCTCTCCCCTCATCCCCCTTCCCCCCTCAAATAGGCACCGTCCTACAATTGTTACACCGCTTGTGATAGCAATGCACGCACTGGAATGCGTAGTGGATATTCAACAGATTCAAAACCCGACCGCAACGGCAGCATATGACGTTGTAGAGCGTGTTTTGTATTGCGGGAGGGTGGTCGTCGAGGTTGATTTGAGTTTGAGTATGGAGTGTTGGGGGGACTGTCGTGATTGTGGTTGCGGTTGTGGCTGTGTTTGTGGTTGTGGGGGGGGAGGAGAGGGTGTGGGTGGTTGGTGGTGGGGTGTTGGGGTGTTGGGTTGGTGGGATGGGGGTTGTTTGGGAGTGGATGCGTTTTTGGGGGCCATGGTTGGTTGGTTGGTTGGTTGGTTGGTCGGTTGGTCGGTTGGTCGGTTGGTTTTTGAAAGGGGAGGTGGAGGAAAAATGTAGTAGTGCGGCTGTGAGTTGGATATATGAGAGATTTGAGCTTTAAGTCACGTTGGGAAGTGAGAGGTGTTAGAGGCCTTGTGTTGTGACATTTTGAGTTGTTAATTTGGTAGTCCTTTGATCTTGATGTAACGAATTGATTGGACATGGCCTGCTACGATGTGAACTCCATGACTTGAATGTCTTAGAAATCTCACCTTGACTCACATTGGGGATTGAGATGTGTTATGGGCCTTGTGTTATAAATTCCCCATTAGCTGGTGGCAAAGAAGCAAACGGTCCTAATGTAAGACATCGACTGTCGCCACAGTGTGGAGCTGCACTCATTGGACTGGGGACAGGATAACTATTAGACGCACTGCTTCCTCCGCCGCTGGATGGGTGGTATATCCAACTCACACGCGTCGCACTAAGATTAATGACATAGCTGTATTGTCGAAGTAAGGTGAGGGTGACCAGGGAAACAGACAATTTTCTCGACGCTCTCGACACTGTAAACAGTCATTGGGATTTATGCCAAGGTCTTGTGTTTTGAATTTAGAGGGTTCATATTTCTACTCCTTTATCTATTAGTATGAAAAAGCGTATAGACTTGGAAACAATCTTACTTTGAGGGAATGCCATTTTGATCGAAAGCTTCCTACGAGCAGCTCTCGTAGGCTATTGTCACTAGGATGAAAACAACCCTCCATCGGTCACTTCATAAGTGGGTTCAATGCCATAGTCTCTGTCACGGAAGAGTCATGAATATTCAATGGTAGTAATTCATGTTGAAAGGGTAAGGTAAGTAGGTTAGGTAGCTCTAATGCCTCCGTAGCGCGGTATGCCAGCAGCCAGCCAGCCTGACAAGCCGCGCCAAGCCTATCATGGATGTCTTGAAAGAAATCCATACCACTCTCGTTGAGTTTTCTAGCTCTGTCTCTACCTCTCTCATATCAGTCAATAGGTCACACATCATTATCTCACCAAATCAATGTCTTGCCCATTCTTGGACTTTACCCAATTCTCAACAGCTTCATGTCAAGAAGGACTTCCAAATCAGCATCCGACTCGCCGAAAAATGCCTCCCAATCTCTACGAGAATACGCAAAACATGCTGGAACCACTAACCGGCGCTCTCCCCCAACCGACATCCCTTTCACCCCCATGTGCAAGGCCTCAATGTCCATACAATTGTCTCCGATGGTGAACACTATTTGGTGTCCTGATCGGCTATAATCGAGGGGTGTGCCGTTTCTGAGCTTCCGGCGGAATTGTATGTTTACATCGTCGCCATGGTCTGCAATGGGGCCCGTACCGGTCTTTTGGTCTTTCTTCTCGACACGACAGTGGACCATCTCGCGAGGGATGCTTCTATTTTCAGTACTCTCGTCAGAGGTCAAGGCGTTTTTCGTATTTTCATCAGTACGATTGGGAGATATCTGCGCATGGGCCGAGTGGAACGGTATGCGTACCTCGTGATTAAACATCGTATAGACGATTCGCACTCGTCCAGGGTCTTGGTACTCTAGACCCTTGAGCGAGTTGGTGACATCAAAAGCAGAAACATATCCTGGGTCCGCCAGCCTTTTCCTGCTCGCGCTTCTCTACTGCATGCTGAGCAGAAAAATATTCCTCAAGATCCTTGACGGTGGCTTCGATCTCTGAGGTTGAAACGTTAGTCAGATTCTGGAGTACTACATAGCTCTTTTGCATCTTCATCTGACGGCAAGCAATGTAGAAGCAGCTCACGATGAGAGCATTTGTCTCGTGCGTGTCGTAGTCTGCACGTTCATATGCGAAATTGAAGAGAAATCTGGCGTAAGATGCGACGCTACTTGGGAGACAGAAGCGGTCACAGAAGGTCTGAATCTCGTTGTGAGCCGAGAGCAGCGGCGTAGAGAGATCAGATACATGAGCCGCCTGGTCCATCAGGCTACGATTGGTACTAAATATTGGCTTGACGAAGAATCGCTGGAGGGTTCCAAATACTTCTTTTTCTTTCTTTGTCTTTGGCGCCAAGGTCGTGCGTTGTCGAGTATATAGAGCCGATTTTGTGGTAGAAAAAGCAGTGAAAAGGCATCCTGCAATGACAATTTTCTGCGGCCAGCGCCTAAAGTGACCAGCGACGTAGGACTTTTCGTAAAGCTCTCTTGCGTAGCAGTGGATGTGATAGCAGCCTAAAGCTTCGAAGAGGCGTTTGAACTCTTTGTAAGCAACTCGGAGGTCGTCTGGGATCTCTTGTTTTGGATTAGATGTTCCAAACGGAATCATGGCTTCAAACTAATAACTATTACCTGGGTCTATTTTATCCCCACGTAGCTGGATGTCCGTTTTAGTAGGTAGGGTATCGTCCGATATATTATATTTTTATCGAAGGTAGACGAACTTACTAGGGACTATATCTATTAGTACTACTTTACTATTAGTTTAGATTTATATCTCTATTAAGGATTAGAAAAAAAGAGAGAGCGAAGATAAATAATAGTAAATCTTTAAATATAATTATTATATCCTCTTATTTAAGAAGATCAAGGAGAGCACAAGCCAGGGCCGGGGACTCAGCGAGGAAGAGTCAATCCAAATCCGGACCGAATTTACCAAGATTCAAGCTTTAGAGAAGGAGATCGCAACGGGAGGAACATGAAAGACAGAGAAATCCCAACGGAGGTATAACGAAAGTGGTATTTAGATCTACAAAAGAACAGCAACACACAGGCAGAGAAGTAGTAAGGTTTTTCCCTGATGGCACATACGCAAGACGATGGTATCANNAGAATCCCGTAATTACCTTTCATGGCTTAGGTAGACACGACGTATAAATTCAAATTCAAAAAATCCTCTTATTTAATATATATTATAGCGTTATTATGATTACCTATATAATATTATTACTTAGTTAAAGATAAAGCGAGATAATATCTTTATATAGCTATAAATTGGAAAAAAGGACTTGAAGAGAAGAATAGAGAGACGCTTATTCTAATCCATAGTTAATAGTAGTAACGAGGCGTACGAAGCACGTAAGCGACTTAAGGTAAGAGTAGAGGGGAGCGGAGTAATTAATAATAGTAGAGAAGATAAGGTAGTAGTAGAAAAAACGCGTTAAGAATATATAATTTAAGCCCTTAACTAGCTAGTAAAGGGAGTAACTAATAGAAGGAGCCTTAAAAAAGGCTAAATAAATAGAAAAAAATAAGCGAGTAACGCTATTACTATATTAAAAGTTATTAAAAATATATTATTTAGAGAGCTTAGCGCGGCTATATAGAAAATATATATAAAGAATCTAGAAAGTATCTAGACCTTTATTAAAGAATAGTAGATTAATCTTAAAACCTATATATAGAAAGAAGTATATAAGCCTTAAAATTTAATAAATAGCGGGTCGAGTACCCCGATCTTTTAAGGCTCTCTAGAAGGATACTAGAATAAAAGAAATCCCTTTATAAAGCTATTAATATAGGATATAAAAATAGGGCTAATAATATAAGTCTGTAAAAAGATTATAAAAAAATCTAGAAAAATAAGATAACTTCTAATTAAAATAGAAAAGAAAGAGAAAAGAATATTTATAATAAAAATTATTAATAAAAATCTTATTATATTCTTTAAAATAGTAGAATACGCGTTAAAGAATATTATAATAGCGCGGTAATTAAAGAGCGGGGATATTAAATTCTAGATAATTAGTATAAAGGCGAAAAAGCTTCTAAAAGAGAACTTAATCTAGACTACTAAAAAATATAAGATTATAAAAGTAATAAAGAGGATCTATATTATAATAGTATATAGAATAAGAATTAATATAATAGATATAGAGAATAAGGAAGCCGTAAAAAGAAAGATATAAAAAAATAATAGAAGATTATATCTAGACCTAAATATAATAAAGGCGAAGTAGATAGCGAGCGTAAGAAGACTAGTATTAAAAAGGGGTAAAAAAAGGTACTCGTTATTAATTATTAATATTACTATAGAAGAAATAGTCTCCAGATTAATATTAAAAGGCCTAGTTAAGGCGGGGGAGATAAAAAAGATATTATATTATATATATAAAATAGTATAATATTTTAATTATTAGGAGTAGAGCTATATAGCTATCTACTATAAAAATAAAACTAGATATATTAAGTATAATTAGAAATATAATATTAAAAAGTATAATAAAGTAGCTCTAAAAGCCTATAGAATATATATAGCGTATAGAGATAAAGATTATGTAGCGTATTAGAAGATATATTCGAAAAAGAGATAAAAGATTAAGAAAGTTATAAAAAAATTAATATTAAGATTAATAGTAACCTCTAATCTAAAAAGGATAAAGCCTACTAAAGCGTTAAAAATTATTAATAAATTTATAATAGTTCTATCTAGAAAGAAGAGGATATAAGATATAATTAATATAAAAAGCGATCGCGATAAAGAGGACTCTAGAATATTTAGAAAAACTTCTAGAATAAGAAGATTAGAGAGATTTATAATAAAGGAGATTAACTAAATATTACTAAGAATCTTATTTAGGATAAAAACTTATAAACTAATAGAGATAATCTAACTATTTAAAATCTAAAAGGTCTAGATATAAAATATCTAAAAATAAAACTCCTAGATATTAATTTCTCTATAACGAAAAGCTAGACCCTAATAATATTATAATATAATATAAGGGGTAAACTAGAAATAATAATAATACTACTTAATAATTTAAAGATAAAATAGATTAATATTTTAGTAATTTAAAAACCTTAGTAGAATATATATATAAAGTTATTATATAATTCTAGAATAAATAAATTCTTTCTATTATATAGAGATAAAATAAGTATAAAGATATACCTCTATATTAATAAAAGAATTAATATTAATATATAGAAAAAGATATCTCTATCTAAAAATATTTATATTATTATTATAAAGTTTAAAAGAAAGGATAGGACTATAAAAAAAAAAGTAATTTAGATTTTTAATATATATAATTCTAGCTTATCTCTAGTTATTATTAATAATCTATTAAGCCTTCTAGTACTAAAAAAGGAGATCTAGAGATAGAGGGAATAAATAGTAATAAAAGACTTTAACCTCTACTACTTAAACTAGAATAATTATAGAAGGTTTAGCTACTATAAGAAAGTAAATAAGCTATTAGAAATAATTATAAAAATAGATATATAATTTATACTTTTTAAAGACTCTATAATCTAGAGAGCGAGGGGTAGTAAAAGTATTATAGACCTTATCTTTATAATATCGGGACTAACTAAAATAATAAAATTATATAGAGTATATCTAGATCTATAAATAGACTCTAATTACTTTCTAATATATATAGAGCTTAATCTATTAATAGAAAAAGCCTCTACTATTAGAAAAAGAGTATAGAAAATAGTAAAGCTAAAAGCTATAAAAATTATAATTTAAAAATTAATCTACTTTTTATTTTCTAGCTAACTAAGAACTAGAGAAGAGATAAATAAATATTTAAAAAATATTATAATAGGTCTAAAGAAAGTAGTAAAAAAGATTATTCTATAAACTAATCTATTAGATAGAGCTTAATTATTCTAAAATTATAACTATAATAAGACTATATAGAAGGCGAAACGCCTCGCGGCTAAATACTAAAATAGCCGCGAAAATCGAGAAGAAAAAAAATAGTATATAATTATAAAATATTAAAATAAAATAATTAGTAGAGCTAAAATATTTAACTTTAAATAAAAAGTCTACGAAGTAGAAAAGTTATAGAAGGGAATCTAGAAACTAGCTAAATAAACTAAATAAAGTAATATAAATTTAAAACTATTATTTAAATTTCTAATATTTAAAGATAGAAAAGCTAATTCGATAGAATTATTTAAAAATAAAATTATAATATTTTAAAGGACCTTCTTTTTACTACCTCTATAAATAGATCTTACTAATATTAAGAGTATAATCTATTTAAATCTAGTAGAGATAATTATAAAATTAATAGAAAAGAAGGTTAAAATAATAATCTTCTATCTAAAATAGAATAAGGCCCTAGAGATAAATAAAATATTAAATAGATTTTTAAAATTAATTACTAGTAAGGCTCTTCTATAGCTTACTAGACTCTTCTAGATATATATAGATCTAGATTATTATTCGAAAAAGTTTAAAATTACTAATATAATAGTCCTCCGTAAACTAGATAAAGATAATTATTTAGAATTAAAATTATATTAATTAATCGCCCTATTAAGTACGTTAGGGAAGGCTCTAAAGATAGTTATAACTAAGAGATTTAGTATCTATATAGAGAAATATAATCTTCTCCCTTTAAAGTAGATAGATATATAGAGAGATAAATCTACCGAGATAGCTCTAGAAATAATAGTTAATATAATATATATAATATAGAGAAGTAGTAAGTAATATATAGCTAGTCTACTCTCTCTAAATATAATAAAAGTATTTAATAATATATTCTATAAGCGGCTTCTCTATAATTTTAAATCTAAAGGGATCTCTCTCTAGATAGTAAACTAGATATCGAGCTTCCTTATAGAAAGAGTAATATTAATAATATTAAGATAGAAAATAAGTAAGATAAAATTAATAAAGATAGAAATTCTATAGAGGTCTTTAATATCCTCTATACTATTTTTATTTTTTAATATATCGCTTATTAAGAAGTACTTAAAGCTAAAGTTAAATCTCTAAATTAATAGCTTTATTAATAATATCTATTTACTAGTATATAAAAAGAGTATAGAAGCTAATTATATAATACTTAAAATAATCTATAAGATATATCTAAAATAGATAAAAATATATAAAGTAACTTTTATCTCTAAAAAGTATAAACTAATCTATTTTACTAAAAAGCTAAAACGCTTTAATATAAAAGCTATAGTAGATCTAAAAGTAATCGTTATAAAGCTAAAGAGTAATATATAGATACTAGATTTATATATAGATAAAAAATTAAAATAAGGCTTTTACCTTAAAAAGATAAAGATTAAGATAGCGTTCTAATATCTTATACTATTAATAATAGTAGCCTTAATATAGAGAATAACTCTAAACTAAGTATTTTTTTTTGAATTTGAATTTATACGTCGTGTCTACCTAAGCCATGAAAGGTAATTACGGGATTCTCTA